>OX336377.1:46186164-46786164 GCA_946902895.1 Fragum fragum | reverse complement strand
CACATGTACACATGTAAAAGATCCTAAAAATTTACCCTAGCCAATAGCAAGGTCCACAATTGGAAGGGGAAAATCAAAATGAATCAGGTATCATATTGTGTATCTTGTTCTAATTGGTATGAGATGTACAAAATATTGTAACTGGTCAATGGTAAATAAATTGGATCCAGTATTGACATTTCAGAAACCAGTATTTCAGAAAGGCATACATAGTAAGATATAATGTCCTCAGAATGTCCATTCTAGTCTTTAGGAATTGAAAAAGTTCAACCTTGGTAAGCTTGCACAATTCTGCAGTCGGACTAGGATTGACCTCTTGTACTTCTACCATCGGCCAGAAACTTTAGTTGTAGGTACTTTTTGAAATTGTCTTATATACCCAACAAGTACCAATTTCATAGGATTTTGATGACAAATAACAGATTTAGACAAGAGCACGCCAACGGATGCAAATGCTTGGCTGCTGGTGCTGGATAATTTAAAAATTCTAAGTCGAAAAAAAGTTGATAGTCTAGATAGCTCTTGTGATGGTCAATACACGTGCCAAGTTTCATGGGGATATCTTCAATAATAGGGCTGACTATCGGCTAAGAAAATCACTATCGCGATAGTTTAACTATCACAGTATTGTTATCGTGATACTATCACTATCGTCAGAAATAAATCGCAATATATCACGATACTATCGGTATATGTTACTTTGTTTATTTTCTATGTTGATCTGAATATATAGCATAGTCTAGAGGCGACTCTCTTTTTATCAATGTTTTCGCCTTCCTTTACGAAGCCAAAACAGTCCCAAAATGGTCCCAAACATGGGACATTCCGCCTTTGTTTTTCACAATCTCGATGTCAGACGAAATGTGACGACAAAAATACGTAAAACAAAAAAACTCGATTAGTGTGCTCGAAATAAGTAATTAATTATCGTAATTAATCGAATATCATTTATGATTGTCTTATTTTTATTTTTTCGACAATTCTAGCGCTGAGAATTCATAAAACATTGATCTCAAGTGTTAAATTAACATGCTTTTTGATTTTTGAGAACCTTTTCACTTCGTAAATCAAAAGTTAAAAATCAATTCCTAAACAAAGAAGGAGTACGGAAGAAACAAAAATCAAACGTGCCGATCACGTGATAATAGAAATTGAAAGTAGGATAAGTTACACAGAAAACTCGTTCTCCCTCTATCTCTCTCTTTCTCTCTCTCTCTTTTTAACCCAAGAGACCAAGAAAACATTGATTTTCTGTGTAAGTAAGCTTTTAATATTTACTATCGAAACTATCGATATTTGAACAAACAATCGCGATAGTTATCGATGTCAGGGAATTGCAATCGATACATCGATATCGTGACTGTCACTATCACAATACATCGACCTATCAATCTATCGTTACACCTCTATTCAATAAGAACAGAGATATGACCAAGGTTAAAGTTTGTCACGCCATCGCCATGGTCTCAAATTTTGCTGTCTAGTAATGGGTTAACCCTTAACTGTTTTCAAAATTTTGAACTAGACCAAATTCAAAGGGGTAGCAGAAGACATTATAAAGTCAGTACAATTAAAAAAGTAAGACATCCTATATGATAAGAAATATTGTGGAAAAGAAGAGATGACTTGTTTCAAACCAAAATCTTCTTTTTCCACAATGTTTTCTAAAGTACAATATTACTGGGATGTAAAAAAATAGGAATTGCACCGAGGTAAGCTCATAATGCACATAATCCAATGGCGGCAGTGTGTCACCCGACAAAGATTATACTTGCGATCATGCTCATATAATGAAGTTAACCCATTATCACGAGAAAATTTTAGACTTGTCCAAATTGAAAGGAGTTGCAGGCGACAATTTAAAGTTTAAGAGATTATAGATATTTTCAACTTCATAGTAAGAAAACATTGTTTGAAATAAAGAAATTGCTTGTTGCAAGCATTTTTTTCATTTTAACCCCTTCCTGTTTTTCAAAATTTCAAACTTGTCCAAATTTAGAAGAATTTGTAGATAAAAATTCAAAGTGGATTTAATTTGGAAAATAATTATTCAGTAGGGTAGAAAATAAAGATATTGCTTGTTACAAACAATTTCTTCTTTTTCTACAATTTCCAAAAAAGGAAGTTTTACAGCTTATATATCAAGAACATTTGATAAGTAACAAAAAGACACCAACCGGATTTAACAATACAGTCACCAATGTGGTTATTTAAAAGGTTTTTGTTAGTAAACAAATGACATTTTATCCTAAGTGAAGTATCAACTGTTTTATATGCCATGAAAATTAGTATGCTTATATTGTTGAGTAGAGGGTGATATATGGTTTATCATAACTTTTTTTGGTATGCAAAATGTCATAACTACAGCTTTATTCAAACAGTAGTTACTACATGTTTCATGCCCAACAATATACAAAATACCAGACAACAAAAGTTTACACCGGTCAAAATTAAAAATTGTTCTAGATGATAATAGAAAGTGCGTTTTAATCTGAAAATAAGTGCTACAAGGGTAACAAGAGGACCATGATGGTCCTAAATTGCTCCCCTGAGTATGATGGTTCATGGCTTTATGATATAAACGAAATAGCAAAGCCCTCTGTCTAATAATTTTGGAGATGTTTAAGGATTTCTCTTTAAATCCTAGGTATATTGATGATCCCAACATATAGCACTAATTTCCTGAATATGGTAATGCTTTGAAGTATAGGCATCAATACATACCAAGTATAAAGGCTCTAGGCCTAATGGTCTAGGAGAAGAAGGTTTTCAAAGATATCATTATTTATTTCTAACTAGAATTAGGGATCACACAGAAAAGGGCTAATTTTCAGAATATTGAAATTCTTTGAAGTATAGACATCAATAAATACCAAGTATAAAAGCTCTAGGCCTAATGGTTTAGGAGAAGAAGGTTTTCAAAGATATCATTATTTATTTCTAACTAGAATTAGGGATTGCACAGAAAAGAGCTAATTTTCAGAATATCTTGATTCTTTGAAGTATTTTGGTAGAGAGTCAATAGTTGATGATATGTACCAAATATCAAAGCTCTAGGCCTAATTGTTTGGGAGAAGAAGACTTTAAAAAATTTCCTTCTTTATTCCTTTGTAAAATCAGAGATCGCACAGTAAAGGGCTAATTTTCAGAATACAGTAATTCTTTGAAGTATTTTGGTAGAGGGTCAATAGGTGATGATACATACCACATCTAAAAGCTCTAGGCCTTATGGTTTGGGAGAGGAAGATTTTTAAAGATTCCTTCTTTATTTCTTTGTGAAATCAGGGATCGCACAGAAAATGGCTAATTTTCAGAGTATGATAATTCTTTGAAGTATTTTGGTAGAGGGTAAATAGGTGATGATATGTATCAAATATCAAAGCTCTTGGCCTTATGGTTAAGGAGGAGAAGATTTTTAAAGATTTCCTTTATAAAATCAGGAATCGCACAGAAAAGGGTTAATTTTAAGAGTACAGTAATTCTTTGAAGTATTTTGGTAGAGGGTCAATAGGTGATGATATGTACCAGATATCAAAGCTCTAGGCCTTATGGTTTGGGAGGAGAAGATTTTTTAATACTTGTTTACGGACGGACAGACAGACAAATTTTCCGATTCACAATAGCTCACCTTGAGCATGTTGTGCTCAGGTGAGCTAAAACACTGTGAGAAAAGAAGAATTTGCATGTAACAAGCAACTTCTCCTTTTCTCACAGCTTTATATAATTATTGTCATCTCCCTTAATGTGTAGCAATGACTCAAGCAATTTCAAATATATATTGACACTTCTCAACCCATTACCAGACAACAAAATTTTAGACTGTCCAAATTGAAAGGAGTTGCAGACGACAATTTTCAGCTGATGGAATTTTAAAGAACTTTTCTTTTGAAGTAGAAAACATTTTGGATAATGAAGAAATTGGTTGTAGTAATTTCTTCATTGTCCACAATTCTTTCCACAGCTTTTTTCTTGAGGGTGTCAAAAAGTGACATTATGTGGGAATTGGTTAAAACTTTGAAGTTTTAATAGAGAACAAATTGTCTTACCATCTGCATCTCTTGGCCCATCATAATCCAACCAATCTTTGTCTTTCCATAATTTCAAAGTTGGATAGCCTGTCACACCTAATCTATAAAATGATATTCAATACATCATCATAGCCAAAAAAAAAAAGATTAGAAATTTGTTATTATGGCCCAAAACAGGCCTTCTCAAACAGTTTCTATAGCAATGAAATATATGTATAAAAGGACATATCCACTTTTTTTGAAATACTGTGTTAAGCTATTCTTACTCCTTGTCATGCTGGTCCCAGAATATTCCTGTTTTGGCAGGAGGTATGAAGATCAGCCTGCACATATGTGCAGTCTGATCTTAGTCTTCACCTCCTGTTTGACTACAGTAACCCTGATTTGTTTATGAGATTAAGTTGCAAATTAAATTTTGACCCTTGACTTTTGCTTCTAGTACTTTCAGGCCTTTGATTTTAATGCAAATTCGAATAAGGATTTTATTCAGCATGACTAGGGTTAATCCTTGCCCTAAACCTTGACTGTGTGCCCAATTAGTGTAATTGCTTACAGAATAGCCCTTCATCATCAACTATTTGGAACATGTACCTACTGAATAAACCCTTTTCATGCTTATCCCGGAATAATCCAGTTTTAGCAGGAAATGTAGATCAAGATAAGCCTGCACGTAAGTGCAGTCTGATCTTGGTCAACACCTCCTGCTTATACTTTTCCCGTCAAATTTGTTAATGGAATGGATTTCTAAAATAAATATTGACTTTTGATCAACAAGTTCTATGAATGCTTTCAGCTCTTTGATTTTACAACAATTCAGTAAGGTAATTTATACAGCATGACAAGGGTTAAGTCCAAAAGGAGAAAGCTGAAAGACATTTCTCTGTTATTTATTTTTCTCTTCATTTGACTGTTTGTACCTTTAAACATAAGTTTTAATAGTTACCTAAAACAACAGAGGAAAAGCTTAACCAATCTCATTTCAATAAGCTAATTACATTTGATATCCGAGTTGAACTGAGTTGTCAGCAATCTATAAATAAAGTCTTTGTGCTCTTATATTCTGCTATTTTGTCACACTTACTCTTCAGCAACTTTGGAGTTAACTGTTGCGTCCAGTTTTCCCAGAGCTACAGGGTAGTCTGCACTTTTTAATATCCCCGCTGCTTTGGCATACTCTGGTGCTAGGTTCTTACAGTGGCCACACCTGGAATGATCATCAATTCCAACATATTCTGTGATATAATTTACATGAACAAGGAACACATTTTAAAGGTGTCTAATTTTCAGTATCAAATGCCATGACCCCATATTGTCCTATTCATTAAAACCACCCTTGAGGACCAACTTGGAAATACATATACCCCACTATTACATCTGATTTCTGTAAGAATTGAGTTTTTTTTGTTCAATCAATAATTGCAAAACACTGCGAAACTTAAACAATGAGTAAATGAGTGACTATCTGAATTTCCTAGATGAAAAGAGACACTAATTAGGTGCAAAGGAATCACCAATTAATAGATTAGCGGCATTTTTTTTAATGTCAATCTTAACAGAACAGAACAGGTCTTCTATTTCATCAAGGTACAGCAAGGTACAATAAGGACATATACACAATAACATTTATGAAAATAGAATCAATAAATATTTCTGGTAAAACAAATACATGAAAATAGTTGAGATGACATATCTTAGATTTTCTGAGGGATAGATGTGGTCAATTTCAGTTTAAATGCATTGGTTGGAGTACCTAACCAAGGGTTCCTGGTATCTCTTGCACCAGTACTATCACTACATCCTTTCAGAGCCTCCAGCTGCTCATCCCACTTCAGCTTACGATCATCCTTCAATTGGTGAGAGACGAAAGTCAGAAAGGTTATTTGCTGTTACAATTGATTGATAAGTTGTAGTTACGACTATTGAGTTGCCAAACCAACAAAAATGTTTCAGCAATCTATAAATAAAGTCTTTGTGCTATCTTCAATTACAACAGAGATATGACCAAGATTAAAGTTTGTCACGCCAACTCCGACGCCAACGTGAACGACGCCAAGGTGATGACAATACCTAGGATTTTCTCAAAAAACAGCCCAGCTAATAGAGATTGTGAAGAACTGTTGAAAATGAAGAAATTGCTTGTAAAAAGGCATTTTCTTCATTAACCATGATGTTTCTACCCAGAAAGACAAAGATATTTTCAATTTCTCCAACATGAAATTTTGTAGTGTGCAACATCTTTCAAACTAAACTAGTTTAAAAGTTTTCAAAATGAAAAAAAATCCATTTTACCAATTCCCACTCAACAGAATTTTTGTCTAAATTAAAAGAGGTTGCAGACAACGATTTCTAGTTGGTAGAACATAAAAATATTTGGCTTTCTGGGTATAAAAAATTCCAGAAAACAAAGAAATAGCTTGTAACAAGTAATTTCTTCATTCAACACTGTGTTTTCCCAAGCTTTAATCTTGGATTTAAGGGGCTTCAAAAGTCAAAACTGTGTGGAAATGGGTTTACCCATTCCCACACAATGACCCTTTTGGATGCCCTTCAAGACAACACTTGGGAAAACATAGTGTTAAATGAAGAAATTGCTTGCAAAAAGCAATTTCTTTATTTTTACGCAATTTTGTCAATCAAGAATGTTGAAAAAAAATCAGAAAATTCATAAACTTGAAAATTGTCGTCTGCAACTCCTTCTAATTTGGACAAGTCTAAAAATGTGCCTTCTGATAATGGGTTAATACCATGGAGCATAGAGTTCCACCAATATGACTTCTTTAGTTTCCAAGACTTTATGGAAGTTGTCGTCAGTTAACACGATCACATCTTCCTCCTCTCTGTACAACTCCTCACCAGAATCAGAGTCTTGGTCATCCAGCTTGATTTCTTGTTCTACAACTAAAACAAGAAAACTAGGGTTTGACATCCAGTCATGTCTGCCACAGGGTAGAAGGAAAACTATTACAAGTACTTTGGTCGTATCACGGAAGCTGGGGCACTTAACCATGGATTCAAATTTTTTCCTCACACCAGTGCTACTGCAACATCCTTTCAGAACCTCAAACCTCTAATTCAACCTAGGTTACGAATATCCACATATTGGTGGGAGATGGTGTCGTATAAGGATATTCACCATGGCTAGGGAATGAACTTGGGACCCAGATGATTAAAAGTCTATGCACATGCATAATTAAAACAGTTTATGTATACAATGAACATGAGTCAAAATATTTTGTGGAGAACAGTGTGAGGAAACAATGCTTATTATCTAGTGAATTCTTTTTTTTCCCATGTTTTCTCCAGTGAGAAATTTAGACAAGAGGGAGTGAGTACTTAATATATTTATTAACTTATCAGAACGCTTCAACCCTTGGTTGTTGATTACCAATACAATTATCACACAACAATTTGAAAAGAGAACCAGTTAACAACATTGGGTTAGAGTTAAAATATTTAACCATTATCACAAAATGACACTTTTTGGCATTCTCTAGCAATATAATCATGGAAAACTTTGTGGGAAAATACAAATTGCTCTTTACAAGCAGTGTCTCCTTTTGTCACAATGTTTCCTTTCTTACTTGGTACTTATTTTCCAATTTAAGCCCAATTTGTTGTCTGCGACTTCTTTCAAGTTGGACCAGTCTAACATTTTGGCAAATTAAAAGGAGTTGCCGATGATAATAAAAAGATGATGAAAATATAGATTTTTTCATCTTTCTTAGTAGAAAACATTGTGGAAAATGAAAAAGATTGCTTGTTTCAAGCAATTTCCTCATTTTACACAATGTTTTTGAAGATGTTTTTCTAGAGGGGCATCAGAGGAGGTCATTGTCTGGGAATGGGATTAGCAACATGCACAACTCAAGAAGATGCTCGAATCATCTGGCACAAGTGCATAAACTCTGCCCCCTTAAGCATCCCCTGAACACATTCAAATATGTTTAGAATTGGTAGCTGCCTTCCTAAGATAATGGGTCGTGTATAAATGTTCCTGCATCATGAGTAGAGTTAATAGCCTACAAATCAAGCATATTCTAATATGGATTATTATTTCCTTCTTTCTATTTTTCACATCAAAGATTTGATTTTCTAATCAAAGTATTGAAAGCACTGATTGAAGAGGACTAAAATCATGTTCTGTGTATGACTTAACTACATTTAGTCAAAAAAACCCAAATGAATGACAATGTTTACAACCGGCTTATTATGTATATTGTTTATTTTACAACAGTGAGGCAATAAAATAAGAGTGCAGTTTAGAAATTTTCTACCTTGGCCCCTAACTCCTCCTCAATTTGGCCCAAACTTTTCACCATTTGACCCCTATTTTTTCAATTTAGCAAAAGTGATGGCGACAACTTTTTTAAAGCCAGAGCTTACGCTACATCCCTTCCATCAATTCAGGTAAAAGCTAGACTTGAGTTATAATACCTAGATCAACATTTATGAATCTGTACATAAGAAAAAAATATGAATACATAGAGGCTGCTGAAAACCACACTAGTTGAAGCAAAACATAATTGTAACCTACGATTAATATAACGCTATCAGGATTCAAACCAGGGACTTCTCTGTGTCAAAGCAAGCACTTTACAATAAGTGAACATGTTTGAAATTATTAATTTGGTTTTGTAAGTGACCAATTTAGACTAGCTGCGTTATCGTAGCCCTCTTTCTGATAATCTGCTGGCAAGGGCTATGACACCCCCTTCTTTACTCTTTGTTGCAGTGCCCAGAGTGATTCACTCCGGGAACTTTGAGGTCGATTATTGCAAGTTGTGTAAATAGTACAAACACAAGTTTAGTACCAAATGTACCTTAACAATCTATCTATCCATATTAAAAAAATGTAAATCTACAAAAAGTTGGATATTTTATGCATTCAAGTCTCTATTTGCTACACCATTGGAAACTCGAAGATTTTAGGCCATTTTGAATCAAATGTCAGCCATTTTTGCTGTTTGACTGCAGATCTTTTGAGATCTCGAGTTTCCCACAAAAACGATAGCAAATGAAAATTTTGGTCACAATATTTGGAATGCATAGTATTTTTCTAAAACAGGACAGTTCTGATAGAAAATAAGAAAAATTTGCCAGTAATACCCGAAAGGGGAGTTAGGCAGTATATATTATAGATAGATTTGTATGAAAGTAATTCAAGAGTTTATTGAACTTGATAGAAAAAATAAAGATATTGATGATTTGGTATTTTTGAAGATAAAGTTTTATCAATGGTAGGTTAAAAAGGATATTATAATTTCTTAGGAACACCTGTTTTGACAGCATGACAATGGTAAACAACGTGACGTAATAAATTCATCACATGACCAACCAAATGTCATGGCCTCCAAACTTTGGAAATATTTTATAAACTGAAAAGAAACCGGTACAAAATGATTGATACAATTGATATTCTTATTATTTTGATACAGCATGCCCACTGAGTTTTCATTTTGGGGGTACATGTACCCCTTAGGTTTTGAAATGGGGGTACAAAGAAAAATCTGAGGGTACAGCGTACCCTTTATTTTCAGAGTTAAGGGTACACCATACTAAACTGAACCCTTTACCAAATGACAATGTTGTAGTTACATTTACTTTGTTGATAATCAGTAAATAAGTACCACACGTCGCCTGCCAGTTTCACATAAATTTAGAGCGAAGGATAGCAAAGCTGACTTTTGACAATTTGCTTTTGCTTAATAATTGGATTTTGGAAGGGCTGAATGGGATATGAGAGCAATGGCTAAACAACTCTAACAGGTTAATTACGAGGATGGGGAAGGCATTTTGGAGCCAGCCATACCAGGAATGTCAGTTAATTGTTATCTCAAACTCTGGTATTTTGGCATAGAAAATATCAACTGGCCTTATTACTCTCCAAAAGTCACCAATTGCAGTGAAATAGAATAGGTTTTGTTGTGACATTTTGCAGACAGCAAAAATTAATTGTGTAGCTAAAACAAAACTACAATGTTAAATAAACAACTCCATTTTGTCACACCCGACTTACATGTACAATAGAACTCACGAGAAAAACATATTTCAAAATCAAATTCTAAAGTACGAATTATTGTCGGTTTCTCGCCAAAAACACATAAGTATCTTGTGTTTTGTTTGAAAAATAGCGAAACTGATCAGGCCATCTAGATCCGCACAATATGTCATTTTACAGCTGCTGTCTCTCCTTTTCTCTATATAGAGGAAAATAGGCCGGAAAGAAGCGATGGTTCCCGTTGAATGAAAGGGAAATCACTTGCGCCCGATGGTCTACTTTGCTTGCAATTTTTCCGGTTTTTAGGGAAAAATACAAACATAGAGTTTCTCGTTTTGTACGCTAATAATTTTTCAATGCAAACACTCGTAATGGCATTTTTGTTTCTACGTTCATTTATTTTCTGTACGTTCATGCACGTCTTGGCGAAAGATTTGTACATAAACCGACGTAATTGTACATGAATTACGTACTGCAGTACGTGAATGGGCACCCTGTGATAGAATTTGTCCATATTATTAGCATATATAAGAAAATTGATCCAAAGAGAGTCGCTTATCACAAAACATACGATATTACGACTTGCAACAAAGCGCAAAGAAGGTGGGAGTGGTAGCCCTCGCCAGCAGATTATCAGAAAGAGTGCTACGATATCCTAGCTAAATTTAGACAAGTTTACCTCAATTCTATCTTACCCAATCCTGGTTTAATGCAATAATCAAGTCTCTATTTAAGGAGAATATAATGAAATCGGTACATTGAGAGAATGTCATGCAATCATGCTTTAATAGTGATCGTATCATCAAATCGACAGCAAGAAAAGCTAGTTTCGGATAATGTTAGATTTTTAAGGGTTTTACGAGTTAACTAGGAAATTGCAAACGTGACAACATACTGACCATCTTCCTTCTCATCTTGTGCATAAATCACAATGGCTGTAACAACTAAAGTAAGGTGTAAAACTCGAAAAATTCGATGAAAATTCATTTTTATTCCTCTATCTGCTCTTTCGTATCAAGTCGAGTTGCGACCCAACAACATTCGACCGGATGTAGTTTCATTACAAGAAGTAGTCCAACTTGTATCCTAAAAAATCAGACCCTGTGTAAATAGTTACCTGATTATTAACAAAATACAAATAAAATGCCTATTACATCTTTAAAGGAGGGATTTCTGATATCTTCTATACAGTTTCTCCCCCAATAAATGCAGCGAGTAATATTCCTACGCACAATCATCCAATCAAAGTGTGACAAGTTCCGTTATGATTTTTAGCAGACGACGTGGATCAACCGACTGAAAAGACGTGCCTTTCTATACGGTGGGCTTTGAAAAAAATAATAAGCATAAAAAGTTTGATATTAGAAAACCTAATTGGAGTAAGATAATCATAATTAGATCTATATATAGGTTATGTTTCATTTCAAAGCATTTTATCACCGACACGATTTGGCAAGTGATTGAAAATGCACAGTTCTAGATCTACTTGAGCTTTCTGATGATGCACAGGAGATTCAAATTTTATAGATACACTATGGTATTGAATTGGTGTATGTCAGGTGTAACTGAGGTGGTCTGCAGGATAAAAAAATCAAAGTGCTGAAAACCTTATTGACACATCGACAAACACACACAGTGAATACCTTAATTGCAACACCTTTAATAGCATTTTACTGCTTAAATGCAACTGAAGTTCTGCACAGACATTTGATTTAAAGAACTAACAGCTCCCTCCAATACAAGCCTCTGGTTAGTTACAACAAAAACTGTTGACGAATTAATATTGCGATGAACAGGGTTCAACTGTATAAGCCTAACCTGTGCAGAAAAGGTTAATGTTCGGATTATCGGAGGTATCACTTTCTATCCAGATCTACTGTCGAGTATGGGCAGATCTACCAATTTGTGCGCTTACGGACACAACATGCCCATAATAAGTCTAATTTTCTGTCCACATTGTAGGTAGCCTATTGTAACGAAAGAGAGGGTGTGTGAGTGTCATTAGGCCCTTAAATATTTTTCATCGGATCAAAATTCTTTGAAGGGTCACCCAAGTATCATCCCTGTGAATTTTGGTTGAAATCTGTATAGTACTTTCTGATAAGAAGATTTTAAGTAAAAGTTTACGGGGGGCGGATGGACGCTCGACGGACACTACTCCATGACAATAGTGCTCAGTGTATCTCGGCGAAAGAGAGAAAGAGAGAGAGAGAGAGAGAGAGAAGTGAAGCGTGCCGCGTGAGCGATGCGAGTATTTTACTACTGGCAGACCCATTTCGTTCTGTACGAGGGACGATCAGAAAATATCCGGGCTTTTCACGCTCCTCTCTATACACGAGCATCTATATACACACATATATATCTACATTCATTCTCTAATAACATGGTCACTTTATTTTCAATGATAGTTGTGTTTACATGTAGTATTTTGCACTTTGATCGGTTCTTCGTCTATCATGGACTCTTTGTTAGAGGAACAACGCTCTGTAATTAAGTTTCTGGTTGCAGAAGGTGAAGGGCCCTGCCTCATCTTTCAGAGGCTTAAAGAAAGATTTTCTGATAAATGTGTATAACGTTCAACCTTTTTTCAACTGAGTTTCTCAGTTTCGTGAAGGCAGAACAAGTGTTTGTGACAGGCCTAGGACTGGGCGGCCAGCTGAGGCGGTGACCCCAACAATGGTAGCAAATGTTAAAACTTTTGTAACAAAAAATGTCCAGTTACTTTGAAGGAGTAACTATCAAGCTTAGCATCGGTAAGGCTTCGACACACAAGATTTTACACGAACACCTAGGCATGAGTCAGGTAAGTACCGGGTGGGTGCCTAGACAACTGTCCGCAGATCAAAAGACAACCAGAGTGACCATGCAAAACAACATTTAATTCGTTTAAATCGTGAAGGAGATAAGTTTTTGAATCGCATTATTGCTGAAGAGGAGATGAGGGTTGATTTTTGAATCGCATTATTGCTGAAGAGGAGATGAGGGTTGATTATTCCGAACCTGAAAAAAAAAACAAAAAAAAAAAACAATAAAAAAACCTCAGTCAAAGCAGTGGAAACGAGCTGATACCCCACCTCCTAAAAAGTTAAGCTGTCTTCTTCAGCCTCCGTATAGCCCATACCTCACCCTCTGTGACTTTTATTTGTTGCCGGAACTGAAAAAAATGCTTGCTGGGAAGAAATATAAGACCAGGACGACTTTGACATCCGCTGTTAAACAGTACCTAAAACATAGGTCTACGACATGGTTTCACAGCGGGAATACAGAAACTCCCACGAAGATGGCAAAAGTGCGTAGACGTAAGTAGAGAATATTTTTAAAAAGTTTAGAAAGAATTTTTTCCTTTTTTTTTTTTTTTTGAAAAAATAATGAATGGTTTTCGAGAACGAGTCAATAGTCCGGACATTTTCTGATCGTCCCTCATAAATATACTCTTTATAGTCTCCGGCAAAGAGACAGACAGATTTATATAAATAAATAAATATATATATATATATATATATATATATATATATACTGAGAGAGAGAGATAGAAGGTGGGCGGTCATTTACCAGGTTTACATTAAAATTTGCGACGCCCAAAAACAATATCAAACTTATAGATGTTTGTAGTTGTGTGTGGGTCCTAGGTTATAGCAACACATTTGACGAGGGTGCGAACCAGTGTCTTGTAGATTCTCGTTTAACCCATTCCTGTTCAATCCTTAGTTTTTACGTGCCTGTGATTTTATATGCAAACGGTAAAGGCTTAAGATGACTTCTATGTATTTCCCATCCTATGCAACTTTTAGTTCGTGGTCATGGATGTGGTACTTGGCGCGGTCGTCTGCGGGTGAATTTGACGACCTCACACTTTAAGGGATTTAAATTCATAAGCCAGTTGTATTCTAATTTTTCAAGCGTCCTTAGATACTCCTGCAGTATGACCGTGTCTTCGATTGCTTTGATACGCATATAAAGAAGGCTGTCGACAGCAAAGATGAAACTGTGTCAGACATATACCGGCGAAACAAGAACATCCCTAGGACCATTACACAAAATCCGTCTTTATTGGCAGATCTACGTGTTAATAGTAGATGGGTTTAAAGAAAATAAGCCTATTTTATCAGAAATATTCAACACACCCGTATATTCATAGTTTCCCTTCAAGAGTTTTGTACCAGTAAATAACAAACCGTGCCTGCATGTTGAGAATCGAACAATTTCTGGCCACGCCCACCTATGTCTTTTTCCTTCCCATTGACTCCGATAGGAAGTTCCGCTTTAATTTAAAACGGCGTTATTTTGCAAAAGTTATGGCTAGTAGGATAAGACAAACAAGAGGACCATGATGGTGCTAGATCGCTCACCTGAATTGTCTACTCTTAAAAAATGCAACTAGGGACAAATAACTATCACCAGTTTCGTGTAGATTGAGCAAAAAACTGTGACTTCGATATTGTAAACAAATTGTCATTATTGCCCCTTTTCCTGTGTTTTCCTATAGAACCTTCCCATAATCTATAAGGTTCATCTTTATGACCTAACAATTATCCTGACCAAGTTTCATGACGATTGAGCCAAAATAATGACCTCTAGAGTGTAAACAAAGAGACTGTAATTAAAGCCAATTTTCCTGTGTTTTCCAAAAGAACCTTTCTATAATCAATAGGGTTCATCCTTGTGACCTAACAATTATTCTGGCCTATTTCCATGAAGATTGAGCCAAGATTGTGTTCACTAGAGAGTAAACAAACAAATTGTCATTAAGGCCTCTTTTCCTGTGTTTTCCAAAAGAACCTTCCCATAATCAATAGGGTTCATCCTTATGCCCTAAAGATTATTCTGGTCTAGTTTAATGAAGATTGAGCCTAAATTGTGGCATCTAGAGTGTGGACAATGAAATTGTCATTAAGGCCCCTATTCCTGTGTTTTCCGATAGAACCTTCCCATAATCAATAGGGTTCATCCTTATGACCTTACAATTATTCTGACCAAGTTTCATGAAGATTGAGCCAAAAAGGTGGCCTCTAGAGTGTAAACAAAGGAATAGTTATTGAGGCCTTTTTTCCTGTGTTTTCGGAAAGATCTTTCCAATAATCAATAGGGTTCATCTTTATGACCTAATAATCATTCTGGCAAAGTTTCATGAAGATTGAGCTAAATTTGTGGCCTGTAGAGTGTAAACAAAGAAATTGTCATTAAGGCCCCTGGTTTCGAATAGAACCCCCCCCCCCCTAATCAAAAGGGTTAATTCTCATGACCAAACAATTATTCTGACTAAGTTTCATGAAGATAGGGTCAAAACTGTGGCCTCTAGAGTGTAAACACTCCAATTGTTGACGCCGCACAACGCACGACGGACGACAGACATTCAACGATCACAAAAGCTCACCGCGAGCACTTTGTGCTCAGGTGAGCTAAAAAGCAAAATTGTTTGTTGGCGGCTTAAACGCTGTAACTTCAGCTTGAATAAGCTGTAGTTACGACTTTTTAGTCGCCAAGCCAACAAAAAATTGTCACATAAATGGCGACCAATGTTTGGAGTTTAAAGCCCCTTTCGGGACTGACGAAATGATTTGATTGGTCGACTGGTTATTTGATTGACAGACGCGATTGGTCAATTGCCGTGGCTGGCACCAAGAACAAATTTACTTCTTGAGCCCACATCAATTACCAAAATAGGCGGTGTTCGTTCAACTCGTTTCTCTACTCAAGGAGAGAGTTGTTCCCAACTCATAAGAGTGTTTGCCGGATCGCGACTGCCAATCAAAGAATCACTCTACCAATCAAATAATTTATTTAGACAGGAAGTGAACTTTGAACTCTGACATTTGCCAATATTTTGGGAAACAATTTTGTTGGTTTGGCGACTGAAACGTCATTTCAACAGGATGTAAGCTGTATGTACGACGTTTATGTCGCCAAACAACCATTTTACTTTTTTGTTACATGTTACTGGCCAAAATTTTGAAAAAATAACCCTGTTTAAGATCGAAATAAAATTTCCTGTTGGAGTCAGTGAGTTCGGCTAGCAGAGTCAGTGGGCGGGGTCAGCGATACACAATAAAAAGATAATAGTGGGCTATATTACATAAACAATGATTTAATGTGGCCACTGCTGTTTATCAGCCAACTAGTGTCAAGAAGTGACGGCGCACATGCGTTGTCTCTTAAAACCACATATTCTGCATCTTCGTAAGCCAAGGGCTTTGTGGAGTTAGAGCCCCTGGCTTGCGAAGATGCCTATTCTGTATCGAGGTTGACAAGTCTAGGCTGAACAAACCACTGTTTCACTTTGCCACGGCCGTGTTGAGCTTGTTTCATCTGTTCAGAAACATGTGTTTATTTGATTTTAATTCAAATCGTAGGCAGACAGACATGAACAATTTGTGAAACAAGATATCACCATCTTTGCTTTGCTTCTAAATCCTATCATCGAAAATTATACTATTTGGGTATTAAGATTCAAACTCAAGAGTTTACTTTCATCTACCCCCCCCCCCCAAAAAAAAATACCGTTTTTACATGATCTAGAAATACAACAAATCGTCAGTACGCGACTCTAGCTTTTTTCAAGCTGTATTTACGATATTTTGGTGTCCCACAGACGAAAACCAAATTTAAAGAGGGGGAAAGCAATCAAAATATGAAAAAAACTTGGGGCTATTTCGGGTGTTTCATCGTTACCCCCTTGGTTCACTTTGCCCGGTCTCCCGTATATGTACAGACACCATTGAACAACCTTGAACCCACGCCTCGATAAAGATCTAGATGGAACTGTTAGCTTCTGGATCGGGATAATTGACCAATCGCAGCTGCCAATCAAATAACCAGTCGATCAATGAAATCATTCATTGAGACCAGAAATGAGTTTTGATCTCCGAAATTAGCCGCCATTTTTGTTCACATTTTCATTGGTTCGGCGGCTTAAACGTGATAACTACAGCTTATTCAAGCTGTAGTTACGACGTTTAGTTCGCCAACCAACTTTTTTGTTATATGCTACTGGCCATAACTGGTTTAAAATAACGCCGTTTAAAATCGAAGCGTGACTTCCTGTGGGCGTCAATTGGCGGGGCTAACGAAGTAATGATTGATTGAATTGGGTTTAACGCCGCTTTTAACAATATTTCAGTCAAATCGCGGCGGTGGAGCACCTAACAATGGATTCCATGTATTTCTCACACCAGTACTACCACTACATCCCTTCCTAGCCTCCAGCTGCTATCCTACTTAGGTTAACGATTATCCGACCATTGGTGAGAGACAAATGTCGGAAAGAATATTTGCCGCCACCGGGGATCGAACCCATGATATCCCATGATTGAAGATTAGGAGGCTGACGCTCTACCGACTGCGCTATGACGGCGGCGGCTAACGAAGTAAAAGGCCGGCAGGGCCAGCGACTGGTCAATTCATATAGCATCACGAGACCGCATACGCGTAGCCAATGTCTTGAGCGAAATATCGGACAGCGATTAATCAGCGATACTTTATGGCTACTGTGAATAAAAGAAAAAACAAGGAAATGTTTTTAATATTTTTTATTCTGTTTTCTTTTTTCTCAGCAAGATCTTCGGTAGTATAACACATCATTTAGGAGGATTCGAAATTGGGGGGGGGGATCGATACCCCATAAACTTGTAGCCCGCTGTCTTTAAGATACTCTAGTATCGATAGATCTAGGGGCAATAACCCTATCAACGATACCCCACATCCTTATTTAGGTAAAGAAGTACGCCTGGGGTGGTATTCTAACCTAGGTATTCTAGTTAAACCCTTTCCTGATTAATCCCTTGTTTTTACGTCCCTCTCTTTTTATAGTTGAGAAAATATTGTGGCAAAAAGAAGAATTGCTTGTAACAAGCAATTTCTTCTTTTTCCACAATATTTTCTACCTTGCTGAATGATTATTTTTCGAATAAATTCGACTTTAAAGACCTCGTCTGTAAAACCTTTGTATTCAAACCAGTCTAAAATTTCCATAAAAGGGATGGGGTTAAAATGGAAAAATCCACACTTTTCTAGTGGAGGAACAAACATGAACTGCATGAAGAAGCGTTAAACTCATATAGTGAAATTCAGAACCCTTGATATCTGACTTAATCCAAATATACGTATGTTTTAATAGAACAAAAATTGAATGAACAAAAATGATAAGAAGAAAGAAAGTCAGTAATTCTTATTCTTCCATGCTTTCTTTCTTCTTATCATATTCTAGGTATTTCACACACCGGTAGGCCCTACTTAAACAAGTACTACCACAACATCCTTTCCGGGCCCCCACGTCCAACGATTGCGATTATACATTGCGATGACGAGGTATCAATGTTTCTGAAACCTAGATAGGTCAAGTTTCCCAATCGCTTAGATGTACTCTAAAACGATAATTCATTACTTAAACCTTGTCATGCTGTAAAAATCACCTTACTAAGGTGCTGTAAAATCAAAGGGCTGAAAGCACTGATAGAACTTATTGTTAAAAAGATCAATATTTCATTTAGAAATCTATTTAAAAAACAACTCTGACAAGGAAAGTACAAGCAGGAGATGAAGACCAAGATCAGACTGCACTTATGTGCAGGCTGATCTTGGTCTACACCTCCTGCCAAAACCGGAATATTCCGTGTTCAGCATGACATGGGTTAAATATGAGTCCGATATTGTCTTCACTGTAATCTAACAAGCTTAGATTGACCTTTTGCGGTTATCTACGATAAGGTTCAGCAGTAATCAGCGTTATTCTTTTTTTTTTCTTCTTTTAATCATGACTTGTCGTTGTCTACACCGCATGAACTCGTTTGCACATGAACAATATTCAACAAACTACTACAACATCCTTTCCGAGCCCCCAGCTGCTCACCCCACTTAGGTATACGAATATCCACCATCTTAAAGCATTACAGTTAGAAATTTGAAAATTGAGAGCCAAAACCTTTCTTTCATAATCTGTGCAGTTGTTGGTTGAATGGGGTTAAATGCCACTTTAAACAGTATTTCAGTCATATCGGAACGCATTGAGCACCTAACCATGGCTTCCTTGTATTTCTCCCACCAGTGCTACCACTACATTCTTTCCGAGCCCCCAGCTGCTAATCCCTTTTAGGCTTACGAATATCAAACAATTGGTGGGAGAAAAATGTTGAAAAGGATATTCTCCGCGGCGGGGGGTTCAACCCGGGACCTGTGATTAGGAGTCCGACGCGCTAGCACTGCGCTATGGCCGCGGCTCATAATCTGTGCAAGAGCCGCTTTGAGTATTCAAATGGGTTAATACCATTCCCACACAACGACGCCCCTGTAGAGAAAAGCTTCGGAAAACGTGGAAAATCAAGAAATTGCTTGTTTCAAGCAATTTCTTCATTATCCACAATGTTTTCTACCTCAAAAGATTTTTAGACTTTTATGAAATTTAATGGTCGTCTGCAACTCCTGTCAATTTAGACCAGATTGAAATCAATGATAAGTCATGGACATTAGCAAATGTAAAGAAATTTTGTCTTGTAGTTTCCAAAGATAACGTTGGCCGTTATGAAAATGACCGCCATTTTCATTATTCTTTCATAATGACCAGTGAGAGATAATGAGCTTCCGTTGAATAGTTGATGATAGATGTTCTTACTTGTCGGCCGTTTGTAGGTTTTGTACACCTATTTAATGTCTTTTTTTATCAGTGTGCAAGTACAAAGATCGCATTTACGGGGAATCTCAAGACAGGGTTCCGACGAAAGGAAAATGAACTGATTAAGGAGTAATAACAACAAAAAGAAGGAGTAAAAACCAAATGTTCACAAACCTTTAGAGATATAGCTCTAATCGTAAGCGGGGTAGCAGCTGGAGCCTAGCAAAAAGATGTAGTGGATAGTGCTGTTTGAGAAATACCAGGAATCCATTGTTAGGTGCTCCAGCCGCCCGATATGACTGATATGCTGATAAAAGTGGCGTTAAACCCCATACTGAACCCAGACTATTCCTGATTTGGCTTGATGTATAGATAAAAATCAGCCTACTCATGTGTGCAGTCTAATCTTAGTCTGCACTACCTGTTCTGCTTTTAAAGTCAGAGTTGTTTATAACATTGTCTTCAAAAAAGAAAAATATTTTGATCTCAAATCCAGTTCATTCAGACTTTGTAATTTTAATGTTTTGATAAATAGGAACTTTATCCAGCATAGCAAGGGTTAGAAATTAACTCATAATTAGACGACAAAATAGACTGGTCAAATTGAAAGAAGTTGCGAAGTACATTTCAAATTATGCTAAAACTGTAGGGGAAAGCGCGACTTGTGAGAAAAGGAAAAATTGCTTGTCACTAGCTATTTCCCCTTTACTCAAAAGGTTTTCCATGATTGTATTTCTTTATGGCTTCAGAAAATGTCATTATGTGGTAATGGGTTGAAAAGCAGAGTTGATCTTGAGGAATATTGGTGTTTTGCTTACGGTCAATTTCAGCAATCATTTCTCGAAACATCGAGATGGTTGTCAATTTGACTTATCCCTTTCCTGTTTAATCCCTGGTTTCCACGTCCCTGTGAATTTATACTGAAGGAAACATTGTAAAAAAGAAGAAAATGCTGTAACAATCCTAATCAACAAATTGTCAATTAATAAAAACACGATGAAAGATGTTCACTGTCAGACCTAATGTTTTTATGATCACTCGTATCCAATTCGTTAGAATAAGACACCACTTCTTATCTGGGGTACGGAAAGACACAATTAGTATGTAAAATATTACAATCTCAGCTAAACTATCACCAAAAGTAGAGTTACTTACTATACCCAAACTTGGCTATGTCTGCGCATATACGTTAATCTAGTCGTCTATTTCGTTTAAGTTCGTACCGGTCGCCACATCCAAAACGTTTTCTTCCTACAACATTGACGCCGGCACGATTCCCCTACACTCCCTAAATTATAAAGACTCGACTGGACCATTCTAATACCGTATGCACGCGCCTATGGTCCACTCATCCAACATGAGCACTCATCGTTATAAAACAATAACATCCAAAAGTATCCTATCAAATTATAATACAATTTTATAGCGAAACATAACCAGAGTACTCCTGGCTCTCTTTCTAGCAATGTTTTCCGAAAAATATGTACATCAGTTGCAACAGTAATTAAACACTATAGGATCTCTTTCCAAATAATGTTTTCCAAAATTGCCCATTAAATGTTCTGTAATAAGTTTAAAACTAGACTTCGAACAGCTCACTTTCCCACAATGTTTCCTCAAAATCCTAATTTGATTTATTAAGCCGTTTTTAGATATATATAAATGAAACGTAAAATATATTCAAAATTCCAAGAAATATCAAATTACATATCCAGCAATTCAGTCGTAGCAATTGCGGGACACCAATATCAGGTAGCGTCTAGCAGACGATAAAACTCTATCAATTTAACACAAAGTTTGATTAATTGAATATATTTTCAAACCTATTTAATTGCGTTGAATGTCATAAAACAAAATGACAAGCTCCATCCTAAAGATCCAAATTATCCAATTCTAGCCTTCCGCTATTCCAAAACATTACATGAGAAAGACGAATTACTCATACGACCATTCGTCATTATCCAACGCTATCTGCAACAAATTATATCGACTCTTCCCATATTTACCGATTTCATATTTAACCCTTTATCAGATGGCCTATTTGTAGACTGGTCCAAATCGAAAGGAGTTGCAGACAACAAGTAAAAGGGTATGAAATTCTTGATTTTCTCAAATTTCTTGGTAGCAAACATTGTGGGACTTGAAGAAATTGCTTGTTGCGCCCCAATTTGTTTTTCTAGAAGGGCGAAATTATCATTATTGCTATTTCTTGACGTAAGGGTGGTAGAAATATGCTCCCATACATGCTCTACACTCTTTTCCTCTGTCAAAAAGACGTAGCTTTTTACAGAATTGGTGGGTCAACTCCACTCCGAAATTACTTCCGGGTGGTTGTACGGTTCAACTCCACTCCGGAATTAATTCCGGATGGTTGTACCGTAAACTAGTCCATTAAGAAAATTTGATATCCTCCTTTTGTCACACTGCTTTAACGTTTGAACAACAGGAAGTTGCTTGATGTTAGGTTCTGCAGAGTGAGAGATCACTGCTGCATGTCATGCATGTGATTCAAAGAATTTATCCGGGAACTATTTCTTTGTAGAAAATGACATTTGACGGTGGTACCCTACAAGACTTTCACTTCCGAGCCTTATACAAATATACAATAATGTAGTTACAATGTAAACAAACAATCGATAGTGTGGATCTATGTACAACTTGGAAGAGGAGCTAAATCAAAGATTTTACAGTTTAAATATTACCTCAACTAAATAGTATACGCTAAACCAGATCTTCTTGAAAAACTTTCTTTTAGGAATTTCGCTAAATTTAAAAGGGTGACTTTTTTTTGTATTCAAAAGAGAAATAAATTCCAACATGTTAGGGTACGTGTAATAGAATTTTTTTTTTTCATTTTTTTTCTAATATCACTTGATAATGGGCACACTGATAGAAAATGGAATTCGTCTTCTATTTCATTCATATCACATGCTAGAAACAACCGCTGATTTCTATCAATTCTATTTAAACCATGTCTTCCAGTTTCTATCCTCAGTGAGTGGGAGGACAATCTAAATTTAGATATGCGTAATCTTCATTTTTTTGGAAGTAGGTCTAGGTATGGAGATAGATTAAAAGATTTCTCATGTGTTTATAACATAACACCGTACTTCTGTGGATATCGTTATATAGAATTTTTTGGAACTCGTCAATTAATTGTTGTTTAAATGTTTAGTTAAAATATTTATGATTCACACAATAAGGATCAGACAACACGTAACCAAATCCGTGATCGTTTAATAGTTTTTTAACATTACTACACCAAGTAACGCCGCTATTACAAGCAGATTTGACGATGACATTATTAGATAACAATATTTTCCCCCGATATCTTATTATTATAAAATATCTATTAATATATAACGGGTATCTACCTAATTCATGATATACTGCTGCATTAGCTGTAGAGCTTTTGACGTTTAACGAAGTCCGCCATTACGTCACCAATTCGTCACATGACCGCAACCGATTTCAATTCAAAACCTGGAGCATGAATTTGAGGCGTTTTCTGCTAGCATGTAACAAAAATAGTTCGGTGTTGTAAACGTAAATTATGATTATGCAATTCTCATATAACATCGTGTCTTGAACCGTAATAATTCTGTCCTTAACGTGCCAAAGAGAAAAGTAAAATATATTTCATTCCTTGGTTTGACAAGAAACTTGCCATTTAGCCCATCGCAGATGTGTTTGATGAGAGTAACGAACGGCAACTCTGCATGGAGATCGGTCTTTCGGATGAGCTATTAATCCGACGGTGCTATACATCGGGCACGTTAAAGAACCAAACGAATCGTCTTGTATCCGTCACTATCCCTCGTAACAACTAACAGTATTCCGAGAGCGTCGCTCACACGGGCATCTGCTACGGTAGCAACGATAAATAAATGGGAAATACACACGTATATTGATGACTTTTCCAAAGAGGCGACATGAGAGATGGTCGAGGAAAGTTTTCCTCAGAATTTCACGTTATCAAATTACCTTTTCATCATTTCAGTTGGTAAATGTTAATGTTTATGTTTGAAGGTGTGAAAGATCGTATCTACGATCTTTCACACCTTCCAACATAAACACCTAACTTTCCTCGACCATCTCTCATGTCGACTCTTTAGAAAAGTCATTAATCGAATCTCCAGTTTAAAACAAATCTATTCTCCAGCTAAACATGAAAGAGATTTTGAAATAATTTCGGTATTTCCCCACATATTTTCAAATTTATATTAATTGGGAGAAAGGTTGTTTTAAGAGGAAGTCATTCACTTTATATCATCAGTGAAGAAACCAATATTCAAGCGTAAAGCGTTTTTGGTCGAGTAATTAGGATTTTTGGGTGTCATAAACCGCGCCATGAAGTTTTGAGCTCACAAATATCTACACAAATATGTGAACACCAAATGAAATACGATTAACTGATCGCGTGTGTCACCCAAAGAATCAATCGAACAATTGAATCATTCACTTAGACTGGAACTGAACTTTTAAGTCCAACATCTATGCGAAGCATTTTTGTTAGCTTGGTGTCTTGAACGTCGAAGCTACAGCTTATTCAAGCTGTAGTTACGACGTTAAAGTCGACAACAAACCATTTAATTTTTTGATTAACGCATGGTAACCATATATTAATTTTTGTAAAAATAAAACCGTATAATTTCGAATAGGAACTTCCTGTCTGAGCTCAATGGGCGGGGCCAGCGATCTGTTAATTGTGGTTGGTCACGTGGAAGAGGCCCACCCGGGGAAATCAAACACAAACACAAAGCACACACAACACCCCTTGCCAAATTCACTAGATTAGACGACAGACATTCGGGTCAAAGCCACAAATTCCAATAATGTATGATGATATTCTAATACTTAGTTTCGACAACTCTCATTAAGTGCGAGTAAAATCCCTTTTCGATGTCGTGTTTATCTAAATAGATAGAGTAATTTCAATTTATGAAGGAAATCTCTTTTTCCTTCAGAGTATATTCTAATAACGATATAACTTCAAACTACATTTGAAAGCACCCCCTCAAAATCAATAATCGGCGCTTTCAAGTTCTTTGAAAATATACCTTATCCGGCTAACACCAAAGGCTAGATGTGCCGAATGGACCAAGGTGATTTAAAGGAGAGAAAGGATCCATACATAGATCACATCTGTAGTATCGCGGACGTACACCGACTTTTACCGACCTTATTCGGTGGTCTCACCGAATAAGGTCGGTAAAAATCGGTGATCTACTCGTGGATACAATTTACGGATCGCCACTGTGAAAAAAAGAGAGCAAAAAACCCATACAAACAAACAAACAAACAAAAACAAAAACAAAAACAAAAAAAACAAAAAAAAAACAAAAAAAAAAAAAAAAAAAAAAAACCGTTTGACAAATAAAACATTTTAAGTCTACAGGACTTTTATTGAATTGGCGACTAAAACGACGTCCATGTCACCAACCAACTCTTGACCTATCGCTAGCCCCTCCCACTTACTTCGTTAGCCTCGCCCATTGACTCCGACAGGAAGTCAAGCTTTGATTGTAATAGGCGATTTTTTGACAAAATTTATGGCCAGTAGTATGTAACAGAAAAGTTAAATTGTTGGTTCGCGACCTAAACGTCGTTGAATAAGCTGTAGTTACGACGTTTAAGTCGCCAAACCAACTAAAAGGTTAACAAAAATGGCGGCCAATGTCGGAGTTAAAGCTCAATTTCGAGCTGTATAAATGATTTGATTGGTCGATTGATTTCTTGATTGACGGCCGCGGTTGGTCAATGTATGGTTTATTTATAGTCCCTGCTATTCACCATGCACTCTTATATCTTTAACCCATTCCCACTTGACGAAATTTTAGACTGGTCCAAATTGAAAGAAGATGCAGACAACAATTTCAAGTTGATGGAATTTTAATTTTTTTCACCTTTTTGGATAGAAAACATTATGGATAATGAAGAAATTGCTTGATACAAGCAATTTCTTCATTTTCTACAATGTTTTCCAAATGTTTTCGAAAGCTTTTTTCTTGAAGGGCGTAAAAAGGACGGATTGAGTTGGAATGGGTTAATCTATCAGTCGGACTACCTCTGTCGGAGGTCAGTGGGCGTGGCAAGCGATCCGTCAATTAGCCCTTTATTTCAAAGCGCAGATATAATGTCACACTCGGCTTGCCAGCATTCAACTATTTAATGTTTCAATCTATATAAGGTTGTCACTGAATCGTAAATTACCTTTTCGTGTGCATGCAGGTGCTGAATAATTGCCAAAACCGTAAGTGTTGAAGTTATGCATTTTCGACGTTCATGCTTAACCCGGAATATTTCTTATTTTGGCAGGAGGCATAGCCAAAGATCAACCTGCACATACGTGTAGTCTGATCTTAGTCTAAACTTCATGCTTGTCCCGGTTGAGCAGGTGTTTTCATTAAATTGCCTAAAAAAATATTCATAAGTTCTCTGTAAGAGCTTCCAGTAAGCTCTTACAGAGAACTAATGAATATTTTTTTATATCCTTTGACTAAATATATTTTTGAAACAGATTTTACTCAGCATGACAAGGGTTAACATTTGAAAAAAAGAGATAATTTTAGAAATGAGATGATGTATCCCTCCCTATTAATAATAATTTCTTCAATAGCGATAATTTTTTCAAACACTAGTGCAACTGTACTAGACTATCTGAAAGAGAGTGATTCCCATTTATCCTAAAAATGGGATGTTAACCCTTGTCATGCTGCACTCGGAATATTCCTGCTTTTACAGGAGGTATAGACAAAGATATGCCTGCACATATGTGCAGTCTGATCTTAGTCTACACCTCCTGCTTGTCCCTTGTCAGCCAGAGCTGTTTATAAGATAATTTTTCGAAAGAATTATCAACTCACAACAATTGCATCCAGTACTGTTAACCCTTTGATTTTAATGCAATCCTGAGGGTGTTTTCAACATGATAAGGGTTAAGGTGTCTTGGCCATTTTCCCCTTTTCATCCCATAATTTCCACATACAGAGAATCCTTCAGTAATCACCCTAAATCAGGTATTGTCGTGTGTTCTCTGGACTTGGGATAGTCCATATGTAAACAACACGGAAATGAACTAAATGATCATATTGTGTTCTTAGTGAAATAGTTTATCGTTTTGATTTTAAACTTTAAAAGAAATCATTGAAATAAGTTTCGCGAGGGAAAAGCTGTCACAAGTGGCAAGCCTATTTTTATTACTTTTGCACAAAAGGCGTGCCCATGTGCACATGTGGAATACTAGCCTCGAAGCAACATTTACATGCTTTTTTTTTCCAATTCACGGATAAAAAAAAGACAAACCAAAACAACTATAAAAAACAACGACAACAAAAATCTACCTGGTTTTCGATGGAAAATTACTGGCAGAATACGAATCAGTAAAAGAAAAGATCATTCGTATATTATCACATATTAGTAATTTGAGCATACCATCATATATACAAAAAATCTGTCATAAGAAGGACACTCCCACATACGTCAGTTATCGCATTTTTACAATCTAACCAGATTGATTGATTGAATGGGGTATTACGCTTCTTCCAGTCATATCTCGGCGGCTGGAGCACCAAACCATTGATTCCTGGTATTTCTCACACCAGTACTAACGCTACACCTTTTCATAACCTCCATCCGTTCACCCCACTTAGGTTTGCTTTTATCCATCCATTTTTTTTTCGGGAAGAATATTCGCCGCGGCCGGGGATCGAATTCGGGATCCTGTGCTTAGGAGTCCTTCGCGTTACCGCTGCGCTATGGTCGCGGTCGTCTAACTAAATATCAAAGTACTGAAAGTACTGTAAGCTAGCAAAGCATGGTCGAATTTAGAAAATCCTTCCCTTGTAGAAAACATTATGGACAATGAAGAAATTGCTTGTTACAAGCAATTTCTTCATTGTCCACAATGTTTTCCAAAGCTTTTTCTTGAGATGCTTAAAAAGCGAAATTGATTGGGGATGGGTTAAATAGCATGATTTTGACAGAGTTCTCTACAATTTGAATAGAGTTTGCAATATTTCTGAATTACATAAGAACTACTTTAACTGGCGTAGGCATTCAACGGATTTAGTGGTAAAGCCTCCAGTGGCAGTTCGCACTCGTTGAACTGTGAGACGACCTCAAAATTTCATCTGTTAACTAAAGCTATCAAAGCTGACGCTTTGCTAGCTAATAACACTTCAAATATATCTCGTCTAATACCTGGTCTGGTGTTATTCGGAATACATGCGTATCCTTTCGTATTTGTTTTGAATAGAGACAAAACCGCAAGGCAAATATTTGATTTGCCTATGTACTTTTCTCGTTTAGATGAAACTCTAAGATTTTACAAAATTATTTACTTAATTTTAAATAAAGGCGGATGAACTCAAATATTTCGCAATACATATTTGAGCGCGTGCATGACATTTCCAACCATTATACATGTGCGCCAAGTAATGACTCAGATCAGTCTGTGCATCCGCACAGTCTGATCAGAGTCTTCACTCTGCGCTCTGTAGAAAGATACTGACCCAAAGCTTCTTTAAACAATCAGCGAATATTCTAATTGCCCCAAATGGCTGTCCAGGGTGCTCAATGTGTGCAAGTCACGCACATGCGAAATTGTTGGAAATGTCACACACATGCTCATTTATTATTTCTGTTGACGGCTTGCCTTGTCTGAAGGTCAACTAATTACCAGACGACAAAATTTGCGCCTCGTCCAAATTGAAAGCAATTGCAGACAACAATTTCAAGTTGATTATTCAGAAAGTCTTTGACTTTTAGTTTAGAAAATATTGTGGGCAATAAAAAAACTCGATTTTTACAAGCAATTTCTTCTTTTCCCGCAATGTTTTTTTTAAAACTTTTGTTGAGGTGTTTCTAAAAGCGGGAATGTGTTGGAATGGGTAAAATAAAGCTTCTAAACTGTTCCTTTTTGTATAATAATTCGAACCCGTATCTGACGTTTCAAGCAATTTCTCATTTGCGCAACGTGTAGACTCAGATCAGCCCGTGCAGCCGCGATCTGATCAGAGTCATCGCTTCGTAGATAGCTACCTATTTTAAGTTCCTCTAGACAATTTAGCAAATAATGCACACCCTCTGTGTAATTGACCAAATGCGGCTGTCAATTAAAGATCAGTCGACCAATCAAATCCTTCATTTTGACCGGAAATCAGAGACATAAATATACATGTTTATTATTTATGTCTCTGCGGAAATGAACTTTGAACACCAACATTTGTGGACATTTAAGTGAAAGTTTTGTTGGTAAATTGACTTAGACGTGATAACTACAGTTTATTCAGGCTGCTGAGATTACGATGTTTTAGTCTCCAACCAACAAATTTGTTTTTGCTAGCAATGCGTCAGCTTTGATAGTTTAAAGTAACAGTCAAAATTTTGAATTCGACTCAAAGTTTAATGAGTGCAACTGCAACTGGAGGATTGACCACTTAATCCGTTTACAGCCTACGCCATAAAAAGTAGTTCTTGATATTTCAGGAATATCGTCAACCCTGCCGGCAAGTTCATCTCCTAGGTATTTTAGCTCACTTGAGCATATCGTGTTCAAAGTGACTCTGATCAGAGTCTTAAAAAAATTGCAGACGATGATTTCAACTTGTTGAAAATCTTAAAATATTTATCTCTCTGGGTAGAAAACAATGTGGAAAATGAAGAAATTGCTTGTAACGAGGGATTGTGCGGGAAAAGGTTAACTCAAAGGTTACTTTAACCTCTTTTCTTTACCATGATAACGTTTGAGAAGATTACTCAACAAAACACTGTTTTGCTAGCTTACAGAACTTGTCAGTACTTTGATTGGTTATATGTTACTGACCATAAATTTTTCATTAAAACGTCGTTTTAAATCAAAGTGGAAATTCTCTTTCGGAGTCAGTGGGCATGGCAAATGGAGTCAGTGAGCGTGGCAAATGGAGTCAATGGGTGTGACAAGTGGAGTCAGTGAGCGTGGCAAGTGGAGTCAGTGGGTGTGGCAAGTGGAGTCAGTGAGCGTGGCAACTGGAGACAGTGAGCGTGGCAAGTGGAGTCAGTGGGTTGGGCAAGTGGAGTCAGTGGGCGCGGCAAGTGGAGTCAGTGGGCGCGGCAAGTGGAGTCAGTGGGTTGGGCAAGTGGATTCAGTGGGTTGGGCAAGTGGATTCAGTGGGTTAGGCAAGTTGAGTCAGTGGGCGTGGCAAGTGAAGTCAGTGGGCGCGGCAAGTGGAGTCAGTGGGTTGGGCAAGTGGAGTCAGTGGGCGTGGCAAGTGGAGTCAGTGGGCGCGGCAAGTCGAGTCAGTGGGTTGGGCAAGTGGAGTCAGTGGGCGTGGCAAGTGGAGTCAGTGGGCGCAGCAAGTGGAGTCAGTGAGCGCGGCAAGTTGAGCTAGTCAGCGTTCCAAGTGGAGTCAGTGAGCGCGGCAAGTGGAGTTAGTGAGCGCGGCAAGTAGAGTCAGTGGGTGTTGTAAATAGAGTCAGCAGGCCTGGCTATTCGAATCAGTGGGCATGGAAAGTGGAGTCAGTGGGCATGGCAAGTGGATTCGGTGAGCGTGGCAAGTGGAGTCAGTGGGTTTGGCAAGTGGAGACAGTGTGCGTGGCAATCGGAGTCAGTGGGTCTTGCAAGTGGAGTCAGTCAGTTGGGTAAAAGGAGTTAGTGGCATAGGCTCCTAAATTTTGCTTCATAAATATGCGTTCTTGACGGATCGCCGCTGTCAATCAACAATAGTTTGGCAGATGAAATCGTTTAAATCGGAAGTGAAATGAGAACTCCTCCATTGAAATTGACATTATAATTAAACAATTTCGGTTCTAGGCGACTTAGCCCATTCCCATACAATGACGCTCTTTTGACTAATTTCAAGAAAATTGATTGGGAAATTATTGTATGAAATGAAGAAATTGCTTATAATAAGCAATTTCTTCATTTAACACAATATATTCTTCCCAGAAAGATGAAAAATTAAAAGTTCATGAACTTTAAATTTTCGTCTGCACCTCCCTTCACTTTGGCGGTCTAAGATTTTACAGTGTGGGGATAGTGTAAACGTCGTAAGTAAAGCTGTTTCAACATTTAGGTAAACTTGAGCGACATGTTTTTGGTTTTATGTCCCTAATCATATATATATATATTTTTGCAAACTTACGTTGTATAATATATCCGTCAAATTACTTTGTCGGAGGTCAACTTTGTTGGTCAGCGATCTGCCAATCGCTGGAAGTGTCACACAACGGTTCTTTTTGGTGTGTCACGCTATAAGCGGCCATCTAGAAAGTTCTAAGACGCAGGGTTTGCGAAGGCCCATGGTAGTCTGAAATATTTCGCTTTTGGATATTGTGTTGGAGAGAGGGTTCGACGCATATCTCCTGAACATATTCTGAAATTCTGTCATTTGGTTAGCGGGTCGTTTACGACTTATTGGGGTAAGATCAACAAAACACTTTGCTTTAGATTCAAAATATAAAATACCTGTATGTACTTTCCTCTGCACTATTAGATAGCCGATTTCGTGAAAAATGTTCATTTTCAAAGAATCTTTAACAATACCTAGAAAATCAAAATACTGAGAGCTCTCCTACTCGTAAAGCCCAATTCATTGACATTGTCTGATTTAACCCTTGCCATGCTGAACCCGGAATATTCCGGTTTTGTCAGGAGGTGTAGACCAAGATCAGTCTGCATAAAAGTGCAGTCTGATCTTGGTCTACAACACCTGTTTGGTCTTTTCCTGTCAGGGTTGTTTGTGAAATCGATTTTTAAAAGAAATATTAATTTTTGAACAACATGTTCTATCAGTGCTTTCAGCCCTTTGCTTTTACAGCAATTCAGTAAGGTTATTTATACATTATAACAATGGCCAAGACAAGCTCTACCTCATCATATCGTTTGTATGACATTTCCAAGATATAGGCTTGATATCTTGACAGTGGTCAAGGTCAATGCATGCACTCATTTTTCAGTAGGTATTAATAAACACAAATTTGCTCTTTTGAATACTGTTCCTCTTACAATTATCTTAAATCTGCTTGGATTGACTTTATTATCCAATTTGCAATGGAAACATTACAGCTGTTCTTGCACAGATTATGAAAGAAAACGTTTGGCTCTCAATTTTCAAAGTTCTAGAAGTGAAATATTTTGATGGTACATTATGTTTATTCATTAATTTAAACACCAATTTAACAAACTCAATTCGGGAATTATCAAGGATAATCCTGTACAGGAAGAAATGCAAAAGTTTCAATACAATCTGAAAATAAATTTTATAAATGCCTTAAAGAGATCAACTACATTTTTTTTCAATTTATTTTAGAGTTAGTTGCTAAGAAAAAAATAATAATAAAAAACACAAAAAAACCCAACAAACTTACTGTTAAGAAATGAAGTTATACAAAGATGTTTATTGTAAAGGACTGGTACTTAAAGATTACTTTAAATTTCAGTTCAAGCATAATTTTGCGCGAAGTGCAAAGCTAATAATCCCTTTCACTTAAATTTTACCCAAGTAGAGTAATAGAGCTTTTAGGACTATTCGTCGTCCGATATGCGTCGTTGACATTTCTTTTAAATCGACATCTTTTCCTTGTATCTTTCTTTGAACCAACCTTTGCAACAATGTGCCTTGAGATATCTTGTTAAAATATTCGGAAATATCATCGCTCTCTAAAGTGGGAGTTGTAGGGTTGGGCTGTTTTTCTCTCTGCATTCAATTAACGACAGCCCTCCTAAACCACGAGATCAGTTGCTAGCAAACCTCACAGGGGCGTTCTGGTCCTTGCAATTACGGTTCGCAAACCAATATGAATTTTACGCTCTTTTGACATGAATTCAATAGATATTCACTTGGACAAGAAAATTAAATTGGGTGATTTAAGCGCTATACGTGTCCTCTTGTGTTATATTTTACACATTAAAAAGAAATCAGAATAAGGACTACATGAGTTCTAAACTATGTAAACTATGTCGCCTACTTAAGATAAAGGACAAAATAAAAATGAAATCTAATAAATTCGAGAAAATATTAAACAATATGATAATGGTTGTGAAACTAACATGTCTTTTACGTTAGCACTTTCAGAAAATTTTGTAGTGTAAATTGGATATTCAAATTATCTTCAACATAATAAACAATTTTAAATAGTTACGGCACGTCTGAAGTGATATAAATCGTTGTTCTATATATAATCTAATTCCTGGTGGGTCATAAAAACCAACACGATCTCATTATAATCGGTTTACTATTGGTGTTTTTGAATGAATAAAACAGAAAAAAGTCGACATAGCCTATAGCATATGTTTATTGACAACCTATTTTTCTAAATTCTTCTCTCGTTCATATTATATAATATGAAAATTTAAGAAATGAAGAGTCTTTTCGTTTTGTTTTGTTTTGATTAAAAGCTTAATCATACTGTTTATATTCGAGAAGAAAAATCTTACGGATCTATATTGTGCGCAAGTTTGTTGATTGAAATGTGAAAAAAAAAAAAAAAAAAAAAAAAAAAAACCAAAAACAGCCAATAAAACCTTTTGAATTTTAATAGATGCAAGTGAAATGGAATTGACCGTTCGCTGGCCCCGCCCACTTACTCAGTTGACCATACCTACTAAATACGACAGGAAGCCCAGGTTTGATTTTTAAAGGCGTTATAATGAAAAAATTATGGCAAGCAGCATGCAACCAAAAATGTGAGTATAGGTTGACGACCTAAACCTCGTAACTACAGCTTGAAAAAGCTGTAGTTACGACGTTTAAGTCGCCAAACCAACAAAAAAATTAACAGAAATGGCGGCCAATGTCGGAGATCAAATCTCATTTCTGGTCTCAATGGATATTTTCATTGGTCGACAGGTTAATTGATTGACATTCGCGATTGGTCAATTATCGGATGTTATTCATTGGAGAACAAATCCTAAACTTGCTAACTTGAACTAGTTTCTACCATACGTCCCACATACTATCAGTACTTCTATTGCAGAAAGAAATGAAAAGTTTCCTTTCAATCTCCAAGCAGGGCTGTCGTTCGTTACTCTCACCCAACACTTCTGCAATGGGCGAAATGACAAGATTCTTGTCAAACCAAGGAATGAAACATATTTTACCTGTCCGTTGTTTGGCATGAAATAAAACGTTATGGACTTCTTAATTATGGTTCAAGGTACATTATGTGAGAATTAAAGTTTTATAATTTACCCTTAAATAACTGAATTTTATCAATTTCTGATGGATGCGCGTATTCATACAGTGTGATAAGGTTTTTGGTTCATACTGCATGAAAACAAAAAAATATTCTCTTCATCTCTTAAATATGAAAAATGCCATTTTCTACACCAACCTAGGTATATCACTCAGTCCTAGGCCTACCAACAGGGACGTGTAACACCAGTACTTTACGTGCTTTGATCTATAGTTCTCGGGGGGCTTTTTTTCGTTCTTTATCAGGGGCCTATAAAAGGCTACTTCCCAATTCAAAAAAGACTCTCTTTCCCACTTGAGACAGAGAAATTTCCCAAAATTACAGCTTATTTTTGCACTATATTGATTTTCCTCAAAATTTGTTTTTCTCAATATTGCTATTCATCTTATTACTGATAAAACCCTTAAATATAGTTATTTATCATTGAATTTTTAAAATGATGCATGAATCTTACTTTTATTACTTTCTCTTACTAAACTTATGTTTCCCAATTCTTTTGAAAACTGCGCAAAAATTTCCCAAATCGAACAGGCTAAGGCCTCTTCCATAATTCTAGAAAAAAAGCCCTGGTTCTTATCTACTTTTTAGCTAGCAAAGCATCAGTTTTGATAGCTTAAGTTAACAGACAAAATTCTGAGGTCGTCTCAAAGTTCAATGAGTGCAAACTGCTACTGGAGGCTTAACCACTAATTCCGTTGAATACATAAGCCATAAAAGTAGTTTTTCAGGAATATTGCAAACTCTATTCAAATTGTAGAGAACTCATTAAAAGCATGCTTTTTAACCCATTCCCACTCAATTCCGCTTTTTAAGCATCTCAAGAAAAAAAGTTTTGGTAAACATTGTTACAAGCAATTTCTTCAGTGTCCACAATGTTTTCTACCCCGTCATAGCGCAGTCGGTAGCGCGCAAGACTCCTAATCTTCAATCATGGGACGTCATGTGTTTGTTCCCCGAATGGGTGGATAATAGTAAACCTAAGTGGGATAGCAGCTGGAGGCTAGGAAAGGATGTAGTGGTAGTACTGGTGTGAGAAATACCAGGAATCCACTGTAAGGTGCTCCAGCCGCCGCGATATGACTGAAATACTGTTAAAAGCTGCATTTAACCCCATTCATTCATTCTTCCCAGCAAGGAAAAGATTTTAAAAATTCAACCGATTTGAAATTGTCGTCTGCAACTTCTTTCAATGAGAAGATTTTGTCTTGTTGTAATGGCTTAACTCCTGGGTTATCTTAAACTCCTTTATTTATCATGATAACCTTTTACAAAGAAGATTACTTAACTAAACCATGCTTTGCTAGCTTACAGTACTTTCAGTACTTTGATTTCTATACGGTGCGTTTTATTTCATCCTTGAAATCACATTTTCCCAAATTAAACTGCGTTTGGCTATAAGTTCATTCTGAATTCAACGTAGACTATCAAAATACCTTTAAAATAAAATGGTGAATTACGAAATCTCTACATCTTCGTGATTATAAACTTTTCTAATTATTCATATAATCCCATCCTGTTTATTTGCTATTTCTAGAAAAACAAAATTATGATTTTGTTGAAAACCGGTTTTCGATTTAACAGATGAAATGAGTGATAAAAGAAAACAACCCCATCCCTGTTTTAATATTTCAGATATCGTGTGAAGGATTTTTTTTATGTAAATCGTTTTTCTACATTTCGTATATAGCACACAAAGGTCTTAAAGCGCTGTAAGGCTTTAATAGTTGGCCAATAATTCCTTTTGACAAATGAATTTATATGCACTTCTGACTTTAATTGGATAAACAGGTGGTGTATACAATGATCAGACTGCATATGTAAGCAGTCGTTGTGTATACCTCCTGCCAAAACAGGAATATTCCGGGTTCAGCATAAAAAGGGTTAATGGGCCGGTGACTTTCTATGCCCCAATAAAGTTATTTTTAGGAGACTGTTTACATAAAAAAGTCACGACCAACGTTTCATGCATTCAATCGTTATGGTCTCCAAATGTACTCTCTGTTCATAAAAAATAGATAGATAAATAAATCTGGCAGGCGAAAAAGGATCTTCTGGAAAATGCGAAAGATATCGACCCTGGTCAGTGTACGGAGACTGTGCAGGTTTTCCAGTGGCAAAACTTTTCACTATTTCACAATTTTCTGGATCCTCGATGATCGTTCCTATTTGCTATACGATCATTTTTTGGAATATGACCTCTGCCGGCTTCAATCTATTTGTCAAATATTTGTTTTCTGGAATACCCTTGAGGTCCCAACTCGTATGCATAATTGGCGACGGAAATCTCGTAGAGATGAATATCGTCGTTGGGCGAAAAAATGTCGTAACTACAGCTTTACTTAAGCTGTAGTTACGAAATTTTGCACGCCCAACGACGCTATAGCAGTTTCGGAAAAAACGAAAATCGAAAAGTTAACCTTGACCAGATAGCGCGGAGAATACAGTCTAAGGTTTTTAACCTTGTGGTATTGACGGATCTCTGGTCCCGACCACTGTCCCCGCTTGCCCTACCAAGCCACGCCCACTGACCTCCGCCAAGAAAATCCATTTTGATATCAAACGGCGTTTATTTGTAAAATTTATGGTCAGTATATAATATGTAATAAAAAGTAAAATGGTTGGTTGACGACTAAACCCATATCTCCCTGAAGTTGGCAGCCTGGCAGCCTGGCAGCCTGGCAGCCTGGAACTAAAAGTTGATTTTAACAATGATTTGACCAGCAGCCTAGCAGCCTAGCGGCCTGGCGGCCTGGAAATCAAATTGAATTTCAGCAGCCTAGATGCCTGACAGCCTGGCAGACTGAAACTTAAAGTTGATTTCAACATGGGTTTGACCAGCATCTTGGCAGCCTGGCAGCCTAGAATCAAATTGAATTTCAGCAGCCTAGCAGCCTGGCAGCCTGGCACCCTGGAGCTAAAAGTTGATTTCAACATAGATATGACCAGCAGCCTAGCAGGCTGGCAGCCTGGCAGCCTGGAAATCAAATTGAATTTCAGCAGCCTAGTAGCCTGACAGCCTTGCAGCCTTAAACTAAAAGTTAATTTCAACACGGACTTGACTAGCAGCCTGGCAGCCTGGCAGCCTGGAATCAAATTGAATATCAGCAGCCTAGCAGCCTGGCAGCCTGGCAGCCTGGAACTAAATGTTGATTTAACCACAGATTTGAGCGGCAGCCTAGAAGCCTGGCAACCTCGAAATCAAATTGAATTTCAACAGCCTAGCAGCCTGGCAGCCTGGCAGCCTGGAACTTAAACAATGATTTAAAATGGCTTTGACAAGCAGCCTAGCAGCCTGGCAGCATGGAAATCAATTTGAATGTCAGCAGCCTAGCAGCCTGACAGCCTGGAGCTACAAGTTGATTTCAACATAGATATGACCAGCATCCTAGCAGCCTGGCAGCCAGGAAATCAAATTGAATTTCAGCAGCCTAGCAGCCTGGTAGCCTGGAACTAAAAGTTGATATAATCACAGATTTGAGCAGCCGCCTGGCAGCCTGGCAGCCTCGAAATCAATTTGAATTTCAACAGCCTAGCTGCCTGTCAGCCTGGCAGCCTGGAACTTAAACCATGATTAAAACATGGTTTTGACCAGCTGCCTAGCAGCCTAGCAGACTGGCAGCCTGGAACTAAAAGTTGATTTCAACAAAGATATGACCAGCAGCCTAGCAGCCTTGCAGCCTGGCAGCCTGAAAATCAAATTGAATTTCAGCAGCCTAGAAGCCTGACAGCCTAGCAGGCTGAAACTAAAATATGGTTTCAACCATGGATTTGACAAGCAGCCTTGCAGCCTGGCAGCCTGGAATCAAATTGAATTTCAGCAGCCTGGCAGCCTTGCAGCCTGGCAGCCTGGAACTAAAACTTGATTTAACCACAGATTTGAGCAGCAGCCTAGCAGCCTGGCAGCCTGCCAGGCTCGAAATCAAATTGATTTTCAACAGCCTAGCAGCCTGGCAGCCTGGCAGCCTGGAACTTAAACCATGATTTAAAATGGCTTTTACCAACAGCCTAGCAGCCTGGCAGCCTGGCAGCCTGGCAGCATGGAAATCAAATTGAATTACAGCAGCCTAGCAGCCTGGCAGCCTGGAGCTTAAAGTTGATTTCAACATATATATGACCAGCAGCCTAGCAGCCTGGCAGCCTCGAAATCAATTTGAATTTCAGCAGCCTAGCAGCCTGGCAGCCTAGCAGCCTGGAACTAAAAGTTGATTTTAACACAGATTTGAGCAGCAGCCTAGCAGCCTGGCAGCCTGGCAGCCTCGAAATCAAATTGAATTTCAACAGCCTAGCAGCCTAGCAGCCTGGCAGCCTGGAAATCAAATTGAATTTCAGCAGCCTAGGAGCCTGACAGCCTAGCAGGCTGAAACTAAAATATGGTTTCAACATGGATTTGACCAGCAGCCTGGCAGCCTGGAATCAAATTGAATTTCAGCAGCCTAGCAGCCTTGCAGCCTGGCAGCCTGAAACTAAAACTTGATTTTAACACAGATTTTAGCAGCAGCCTAGTAGCCTGGCAGGCTCGAAATCAAATTGAATTTCAACAGCCTAGCAGCCTGGCAGCCTGGCAGCCTGGAACTTAAACTGGATTTAAAATTGCTTTTACCAACAGCCTAGCAGCCTGGCAGCCTGGCAGCATGGAAATCAAATTGAATTTCAGCAGCCTAGCCGCCTGGCAGCCTGGCAGCCTGGAGCTTATAGTTGATTTCAACATATATATGACCAGCCGCCTAGCAGCCTGGCAGCCTGGCAGCCTGGAAATCAAATTGAATTTCATCAGCCTAGCAGCCTTGCAGCCTGGCAGCCTTAAACTAAAAGTTGATTTTAACACAGATTTGAGCAGCAGCCTAGCAGCCTGGCAGCCTCGAAATCAAATTGAATTTCAACAGCCTAGCAGCCTGGCAGCCTGGAACTTAAACCTTGATTTAAAATGGCTTTGACAAGCAGCCTAGCAGCCTGGCAGCGTGGCGGCCTGGAAATAAAATTGAATTTCAGCAGCCTAGCAGCCTGGCAGCCTTGCAGCCTGGAGTTAAAAGTTGATTTCAACATAGATATGACCAGCAGCCCAGCAGCCTTGCAGCCTGGGACTAAAAGTTGATTTAAACACAGATTTGATCAGCAGCCATGATTTAAAATGACTTTGACCAGCAGCCAAGCAGCCTGGCAGCCTGGAAATCAATCTGAATTTCAGCAGTCTGGCAGCCTGGCAGCCTGAAACTAAAAGTTGATTTCAACATGGATTTGACTAGTAGCCTGGCAGCCTGGCAGCCTAGAATCAAATTGAATTTCAGCAGCCTAGGCTGCTGGTCATATCTTTGTTGAAATAAATTAAGCTCCAGGCTGCGAGGCTGCCAGGCTGCTGAAACTCAATTTGATTTCCATGCTGCCAGGTTGCCAGGCTGCTAGGCTGCTGGTCAAAGCCATGTTTAAATCACGGTTTAAGTTCCAGGCTGCCAGGCTTCTAGGCTGCTGCTCAAATCATTATTTAAATCAACTGTTAGTTCCAGACGGCCAGGCTGCCAGGCTGCTAGGCTGCTGCTCAAATCTGTGTTGAAATCAACATTTAGTTCCAGGCTGCCAGGCTGCCTGGCTGCTAGGCTGCTGAAATTCAATTGAATTCCAGGCTGTCAGGCTGCCAGGCTGCTAGGCTGCTGGTCATATCAGTGTTAAAATCAACTTTTAGCTCCAGGCTGCCAGGCTGCTAGGCTGCTGAAATTCAATTTGATTTCCAGGCTGCCAGGCTGCCAGGCTGCTAGACGGCTGGTCAAAGCCATGTTTAAATCATTGTTTTAGTTCCAGGCTGCCAGGCTGCCAGGCTGCTAGGCTGCTTCTCAAAACAGTGTTAAAATCAACTTTTGGTACCAGGCTGCAAGGCTCCCAGGCTGCCTGGCTGCAAGGCTGCTGAAATTCAATTTGATTACCAGGCTGCCAGGCTGTCAGGCTGCCAGGCTGCTAGGCTGCTGGTCATATCTTTGTTGAAATCAACCCTTAGCTCCAGGCTGCCTGGCTGTCAGGCTGCTGAAATTCAATTTGATTTCCATACTGCCAGGCTGCTAGGCTGCTGGTCAAGGCCATGTTTAAATCATGGTTTAAGTTCCAGGCTGCCAGGCTGCTAGGCTGCTGCTCAAATCATTGTTTAAATCAACTGTTAGTTCCAGGCTGCAAGGCTGCCAGGCTGCTAGGCTGCTGCTCTAATCTGTGTTGAAATCAACTTTAAGTTCCAGGCTGCCAGGCTGCCAGGCTGCTAGGCTGCTGAAATTTAATTTGATTTCCAGGCTGCAAGGCTGCCAGGCTGCTAGGCTGCTAGGCTGCTGGTCAATCTATGTTGAAATCAACTTTTAGCTCCAGGCTGCCAGGCTGCTAGGCTGCTGAAATTCAATTTGATTTCCATGCTGCCAGGCTTCCAGGCTGCTAGGCTGCTGGTCAAAGTCATTTTAAATCATGGTTTAAGTTCAAGGCTGCCAGGCTGTCAGGCTGCTAGGCTGTTGAAATTCAATTTGATTTCGAGGCTGCCAGGCTGCCAGGCTGCTAGGATGCTGCTCAAATCAGTGTTAAAATCAACAATTAGTTCCAGGCTGCCAGGCTGCTAGGCTGTCGAAATTCAATTTGAATCCAGGCTGCCAGGCTGCAAGGCTGCTGGTCAATTCCATGTTGAAATCAACTTTAAGTTTCAGGCTGCCAGGCTGTCATGCTGCTAGACTGCTGAAATTCAATTTGATTTCCAGGCTGCCAGGCTGCTAGGCTGCTAGGCTGCTGGTCAAATCATTGTTAAAATCAACTTTTAGTTCCAGGCTGTCAGGCTGCCAGGCTGCCAGGCTGCCAACTTCAGGCTGCTAGGCTACTAGGCTGCCAGGCTGCCAACTTCAGGGAGATTAAACCCATTCCCACACAGTGACGCTTTTGGACGCACCTCAGGAAAAATAATTAGGAAAACATTGTGTAAAATGAATGAATTACTTGTTACAAGAAATTTCTTTATTTTTCCACAATGTTTTCTTTCCAGAAAGAGGAACCAAAGTACTGAAAAGTACTGTAAGCTAGCAAAGCATTGTTTTCTTCAGTAATCTTTTTTGTCAAACGTAATCATGATAAAGAAACGAGGCTGAAGTAACCAAGAAGTTAACCCATTCCAACACAATCCACTCATTTTACGTCCTAAGAAAATAGTTGTGGAAAACAGTGTTGAAAATGAAGAAATTGCTTGTTACAAGCAATTTCTCCATTTTTCACATTGTTTTCTACCTAAAGAGATAAATATTTTAGAATTTTCAACAATTTGAAATTGTCGTCTGCATCTTCTATAAAGACTCTGTTTGCAGTCATTTGAACACGATGTGATCAAATGAGCTAAAAATACCTAGGAGGTGATCTCGCATGTATTCCTGAAATACATAAGAACTACTTTTTATGGCGTAGACATTTAACGGAGTTAGTGGTTAAGCCTCCAATGGCAGTTTGCCCTCGTTGAACTTAGAGACGACCTCAAAAATTTGTCTATTAACTTAAGCTATCAAACCTGACGCTTTTCTAGGTGAAAATCTAATTTTCACCAACTTTAAATTGTCGTTGGGAACTCCTTTGAATTTAGACCAGACTAAAATTCTGTCGTCTGGTAATTGGTTAAACCGCGTTTCTATAGATTATCGCTTTTGATTTTATAATTAAAAACATGTCGTCGGCTACTTCTTTAAATTTGGAAATTCTATCCTTTTGTAATCTGGTACATAATTAGTTAAACAGTGACAAAATTTTCCATGGTACAACCTGTCCTATCTTTTAACCGTGTTATAAAACGCTCGATGTACCAGCTTTATACTACAATAAAATAAATAGTGCGAATATTTGTTTCATCATTATTTCTAATCAGATATAAACTTTGAATTTTCTAAATCCCCCCTTTCTTTATAGATTTTTTCTGAATGATTCGTTAAAAATAAATAGGTGATATGTCAAAGCTAGCATGAAATGATGATGATGATGATAAAAAATAGAAACTATTTACTACGATATTGAACCATCTGGGAATTCCGTTTAACAAATTTCTGAAACAACAACAAGAACCTCAAACTTATGAAAGCATATAACTATCACCACTGACCAGTTAATCGCGGCCGTCAATCAAGGAATCAACCAACCAATCAAATCATTTATTCAGTCCGAACCTGAGCTTACAACCCCGACATTTGCCGTCATTTATGTTAACCTTTTTTGTTGGTTGGTGACTTAATCGTCGTAGATACATCTTATACAAGCTGTAGTTACGACGTTTAGGTTACCAACCAACCATTTTACTTTTCTCGTACATGTTTCTGGCCATAAATTTTGCTGAATAACGCCGTTAAAACTCGAAGCGGGACTTCCTGTTGGAGTCAATGGGCGTGACTTTGTGGGAGGGGCCAGCGATTGGTCAGTTATCGCGAAAGATCGCGCATATCGCGATTTTGCCGCTTTTCGAGAAAAAACTTTCTAGATATTTCCTTTTATCATTGTATTTTTTCCTCTGAGATACCTTATACGACAGCTTATCCGAGTTGTAGTTACAGCGTTCTGGTCAACTATTTGCATTCCATCTTATGTCATATCAAATATTTTTCAACATAATGTCGTTTATTACATCAAACCAACTGCCTTTTCGAAGGTCAGTGATGGTGGCTAGGAATCAATCAGTTAACACGACTCAGTGGCGTTAGAACTAAACCTTTATAAAATAGTGCTCTCCGTTTATAGTAGGGTAGAATAACCATTCGAGACGCCGAAACTCTCAAAAAACTCAGTATCTAATCGAAACTATCTACAGTTCCAAATACCATAACGCTCACACCAAAAACCGCTTTTCTATCAAAACATCGTAAGTAGAGCTTACTGAAGCTGTTTCACCATGTTTTGAGACCCAAACGACTGGATTTAGTAGGTACCATAGTGTCGACTGTAAACAACACACAATTGTAACATTTTGTTGTGTTACGATTTGCATTTGTGAATTGAGCAATCGCGATTGTCAATCAAATATTCAAGCGACCAATAAAATTGTTCATTTATAGACTGGAATTTGACTTTGAGCTCTTACTTAGGCCTCCATTCATGTGATTCTTTTTAGTTTGTTTGTTGGACGACTTTAGGCCGCCAACCAACCATTTTACTAGTTTGTTAGGCTTACATGCTACTGACAAAAAAGATGTTTTTTTTTTCTTTCTTATTAACGTCGCTTTTAACACTTTTTAATTATATCGCGGCGGCTGGAGCCCCTAACATGGATCCTTGGTATATATCGCACCAGTACAGTCATTACGTCCTTACATATCCTTCAGCTCCTATCCCACTTAATTTTACGATTAGCCATTTATTGGTGAGAGACCAATGTCGGAAAGGATATGTGACACCGCCGGAGATCGAACCCATGACACCCCATAATTGAAGATTTGGTGTGTAAAAATAACGCCGTTTGAAATCGATGTGAACTTTCTGTCTGACCCAATGGGCAGGGCCAACGGAGTAAGCGGGCGTGGCCGGCGATTGATCAATTATACAAATGGGTCGAGTAGTTTCAGTTCACTTCCCCTAGTCACTAAAATGTCACAATCGGAACTCCTCGATCAATTCTACGAATCAAACCCCGGGCGTACATAGTTGAACTATTTAAAGCTTCACGTGACAAACTTCCAAAATGACGTTATCCGTTATGCAAAGCAAACATGGTAAAATGCATTTCATAAATTATTTTTAAGAATTGTGTTTGGTCTATATCAGAGCAAAAAATGGAAAACATAAACAACAAATGGAAATTTAAGCTTTTTAGCAATTTGGAGACTTCCAAACCATCCGGGTTTTCCGATATTCCGTACTACGTTTTCCCGTACTGTTTTCGACTAGCAAAATGCACAGTTTGGTTACATAATGCTCCGCCTTTTAACGTCCGAGGTATATTCTCAAAGTTTACTTGAATGGCCGATTGGTTCCGATTGGCAAATTGCTCTTGATGACATTTCTATGGTGGCATAGAACTGCCACCACTTACCTGAAGAATTAACACGAAATGAATGGCGGATATCACGTTATTTTTCATGAAAACTTCAAAATTGTCAATATACCACTTAATTCAGTAAACAATAGTCTCTCACCAATGGGTGGATTATCGTAAACCTAAGTGGGATAGCAGCTGGAGGCTAGGAAAGGATGTAGTGGTAGTACTGGTGTGAGAAATACCAGGAATCCACTGTTAGGTGCTCCAGCCGCCGCGATATGACTGAAATACTGTTAAAAGCGGCGTTAAACCCCATTCAATCAATCAATCAATCAGTTAACGCAAATTTTGTGGAGTTAGTGCCCCGGAACTGCCACAGCTTACCACATAAATAACTAGAAAAATGGCGGATATCATGATGCGACTAGGTAAAGTTAATGTGGATTTTGCCGGTCTTAGTGCTCTGGAAGTGCCACTACTTACTAGATATAACAGAAAATCTAAGTACCGTAAGTACTGTAAGCTAGCAAAGCATGGTTTTGTTAAGTATTCTACATTGTCAATGGCCATCATTAAAAATAAATAGAGGATAATCAATTGGTTACTCCAGATATGAAAAAAAAATATTTCACGAGGATGCGTTGTTAGGCGTTGAAAAAACGAGTGCGCAGCACGAGTTTTTTAACGCCTAACAACGCATCCAAGTGAAATATTTTTTCATATATGGAATAACCAGTTGATTTTTCTATTTATTCTTATCATTTTATTTTTTATTAAAATAACGGAACCAATCTTTTTGATAGAGAGAAGGTCGGATGAATACATGATTAAAGATTTATTACAGAGAGTGAAACTGAAAAGTGTTATCGTCACTCCAGTGACGATATCAAAATTTATCACACTGAGAAATCCCAAGATTTTACAGCAAGGCATATAATAAATCAGGTTAAAGTAACATTGTCCCTTAAAAATATTTTTCTGGAAAACAATGTGGAAAATGAAGAAATTGCTTGTTAAAAACAATTTCTTCGTTTTCCACATTGTTTTTTACCCAGAGAGATAGATATTTTAGAACTTTCAAAAATCTTAAATTGTCGTCTGCAACTTCTTTGAAGACCCTGATCAGAGTCGATTTGAACACGACGTACTCAAGTAAGCTTAAAATACCCAGGCGATGAACTTGCAGACAGAGTTTGCAATATTTCCTGAAATACATAAGAACTACTGTCGTATGCATTCAATGGATTTAGTGGTTAAGCCTCAAGTGGCAGTTTGCACTCAGAAGACCTGTTAAGTAAAGCTACCAAAGATGACGCTTTACTAGCTAAAATTGGTAGATATCGCGTTATCGGATAAGTTAACATGAACAGTTTTCATAATCCGCCATTCTTTTCGTGTCAAGAATCTGGTAAATCATGGCAGTTCCAGACCATTAAAACGACAAATTTCATGTTAACTTAATTATCTAATAGCATAACTAAATTATCACAAAAATTAACATGATATCCACCATTTTATCCTGCTAAATATCTAGTAAGTAGTGACAGTTCCAGAACACTAACACGACCAAAATCCTGTTAACTTTATATAACACGAAACCTTTTGGTGATAAAGTACAAAATATAGAGGATAATCGACTGGTTATTCCAGATATGAAAAAATATTTCACGAGGATGCGTTGTTAAGCGTTGAAAAAACGAGTGCGTAGCACGAGTTTTTTTAACGCCTAACAACGCATCTGAGAGAAATATTTTTTCATATCTGGAATAACCAGTTGATTATTCTATTTATCATATACCTTATTATTTCATTTTTATTGTAATATCGAAACCAATCTTTTTGATAGACTCGTTATAATGTAACAGGGGTGGAAAAAAGTAGTTCCTAAATTACGGCAGAGAGTGAAACTGAAAAGTGTTATCGTCACTCCAGTGACGTGATCAAAATCTATTACACTGAGAAATCCCAAGGTTTCACAGCAAGGTATATAATAAAACACGTTCTCCGCCATGTTAATGGCAGTTCTATGTCACCATACATTTTCAAACTGTTTAACGCGCATGTTTTATAAAATGTGCAGTATCATTGATTGCTTCATTTGAATTAAAAAGATGATCAGAAATAAGTGTAAAAAGTGAAGAATCGCCTTTGTCAATACAAAGCTCCAATTACGACGTTAAGACGCCGACTAAAGGTATACCGTTGTGCAAACATTTCCTATACAATCCCTTGCTTCTACGCTTTTGTGATTTTATACTTAAGAAAACATCGTAGGAAAGATGAAATTGATTGTAACAAGCAATTCGTCTTTTCCCACAATATTTTGTTCCCTGTAGGTTGGTTACTTTTCAAATTGCACTCTTATTTAATTGTCGTCTACAGCTTGAAATTGGAATAATTTGATTTTTAGTTTCATCTATCAAAAGCGAGCGTTCTGATTGGTTGAAAAAAAAATATTCATAACTCCAAGAGCAAAATTATGAGCACGCAGCGAGTTTGTATGCTTCCGCACAAAGTAGTCCCATACAAAAAGTATCAAAACATGTAAAGTATTTACTTTTTTCGCTTGATAATATTAAACTATAAGAAATGAATATTCGCGTATTCATACAGTATGATTAGGTTTTTCGTTTCATACCTCAACGAAAATAAAAAATATTCTCTTAAACTCTTAAATAATTTAATTGTTAGTTTCGTCTATCAAAAACGAGCGATCTGATTGGTCGACAAATTTAATTCATACCTCCATGAACAGAATTATGAGCACGCAACCATTTTATATGCTTCCGCACAAAATAGTTCCATACAAAAGGGTATCAAAATTTGTAAAGTTGTTGCATTTTCCGCTCGATGCTATAAAATTATAAGAAATGAAGAGAATTTTTTTTGTTTTCCTGGAGGTATTTTTCTGTTCATACCTCCATGAAAACAAAAAAGATTCTCTTCATCTCTTAAATGGTTATATGAAGAAATGCGTGTATGAGTGTACTTGGACTTTATAGCTATTAGCTAGCATATACGTATTAGTAACTGACAATATGTCAATGAATTATCCAAAGTAACGTCCCTTGATATCTCAGTCAAACTCCTTTGTAGAAGATCAGTTGGCGAGGCCAGCGATCCGACAATCATCATCATCATCATCATCATCAACAACAACAACAACAACAACAACAACAACAATAATAACAACAACAACAAAAAAGCAAGATAGACCTATCATATCATTTATTTAGTCTAGAAAATAACTTGAACCCCGGCATATATATAAAGCATTTTTCTTTGTTTTTGGACTTAACGTCGTACCAACAGCTTATCTAATTTGTAGTTATGACGTTTAGGTCGACCACCAATAGTTTTATTTTTGCTACATGTTATGATCATAAAATGTTGCCCCCCCCCGCCGTTTCATAGTCGAAGGTACGTGGGCAGGGCCAGATGTCCATCAATTTACTAATCGCTGCTGTAAATCTAATGATCTGGCAAACAATGAAATCGTTCACTTTGAGCAAAAGTAAGTATATGTACTGCACTCCGACTTTGTCCGCCATTTTGCCAAGCTTTTTGCTGAATTGGCGACTTAAACGTTATTCAAGCTGTAGCTACGACGTTTAAGTCGCCAACCAACGCTTCTTCTTTTTCGTTACATGCTACTTCCCATAAATTTTTAAGAGATGATTTGTTTGTTTGTTTGAATGGGGTTTTACGCCGCTTTCAACAATCTTTCAGTTATATCGCGGCGGCTTGAGCACCTAACAATGGATTCCTGGTATTTCTCACACCAGTACCGCCATCACATCCTCTCCTAGCCTCCAGCTGCTATCCCACATAGGTCTACGATTATCGACCCATTGGTGGGAGACAAATAGTCGGAAAGGATGAGCGCCGCCGTCAGGGATCGAACCCGGGACCTCTAGATTGACAGTCCGACGCGCTACCAACTGCGCTATGACGGCGGTTTTTAAGAGATGAAGAGAACATTTTTTGTTTTCATGGAGGTATGAACCGAAAAAACTAATCACACTGTATGAATACGCGAAGCGGATTCATACATTGTGTGATTAGGTTTTTCGGTTCATACCTCCATGAAAACAAAAAAAATATTCTCTTCATTTCTTATAATTTAATAGCACCGAGCGAAAAAAACAAAAGCTTAACAAATTTTGATACCTTTTTGTATGGGACTGTTTTGTGCGGAAGTATACAAAATCGTTGCGTGCTCAAAATTTTGTTCATGGAGTTATGCATTTTTTTCTCGACCAATCAGAACGCTCGTTTTTGATAGTCGAAACTAAAAATTAAATTATTGCAAAATAACGTCATTTGAAATCGAATTTGAACTTCCCATCGATGTTCATGGGCGGGGCCAATGGAGTAAGCGATTGGTAAATTAGAACGAAAGATGAAAATAAAACAACAGCACACATTTTTAAACTAAAAGAAAATATCAGCAGGGTATCAATCCTGGTGAGACATCTTGGATTGTGCAGACTATTCATGATCCGCATTCTCGGTTTGGTAGAATAACTAGAAAGGTTATTTTACTATACACTTTCTTGAAACACCTCTCTCTGTTTTTCTCTTACTCTCTGTCTCTCTCTGACTGTCTCTCTCCCGTTCCCCCACCTGTCTGTCTCTGTCTGTCACTCTCTCTCTCTCTGTCTCTCCTTTTTCCTCTCCTTCTTCCTCTGTCTGTCTGTTTCTCTGTCTTCCCCTTTCTTCCTAAATTTGTGCGTATATACAGGATGTAGTAGTGATGATTTCATTGAAAATATCTTCTTACAGATGATATCCCCAACATTTACCGCCATAATCTTTACAATCTTTACTGTCGAAGTTACTAGCCACGCCCACCTGCCGAATGTTCCGTCTCAGGAAAAAGGTAAGTTAACCCATTCCCACACAATGGCGCTTTTTGACGCCCCTCAAGAAAAAGAATTCGGAAAATATTGCGAAAAATGAAGAAATTGTTTACAACAAACAATTTCTTCATTTTCCTCAATATCTGTACCGAAAAGGTTGAAAGAATATACATTTTCATGAATTTTATAATGTTGTCTGCAACTCATTTCAATTTGGACCAGTCTAAAGTTTTTTGATGTGATAATTTAAAACCGATCTGTTACACCGTCTAAATGATATCTATCTAACCATTTTCTGTAAAGAGTGATGTACAAATGTATATTTCACGCATTTCGATACAAATATTGATCTATTTGCTTTACCTATTCAGAAAATCCCCCATTACTAAACCCCTAAATAATTGCACTGAATGAAGCATTGTGGGGAAAACGGAAAGCCATTTATCCTTCTTTCACAATGTTTTCTTCACACTTTGAAGCTTATTTTTAATTTAAATGTATTTTAAAAATGAATTCTACCATTCTTTCAGTTTGGACCAGACGAAAATTTTGTCGTCTGGTAATGGGTTAACTACACGATATTTTGACCATATATTACAATATAGCATTAGCTTTTGTGTACCGCATAAGCTGCAGTTACGAAGTTCTAGTCGCTAATCGACCACGTGCAAAGCCACTGAGCATCCGAGGCAACGACACGATGTGGTTAAAAGATTCTCTGGTCGTTTGTGCGGTTTTGCAGGCTGATCTTAACCTTCACTTGGCGCACATATTGAATTATTGGGAATGTGATGCGTCCGTTTACATTCAAGAAACCTTGTCAGATGTGTTACATTCCACTTGAAAGTATACTTTGGGTGATCAAACTGTCGTCGATAAAGCGAAGTAACGTTACATGCATTATGTTACGATCTAGCGTATTGTATTTGCTTACAGCTGCGGAGGAAAATTTGGATAATCTCCGAGACCGAAGGTCAAGCAAATGCAAGATGTTGTGCCGCTATCGTAAAATAATAATACCATTTATTATAAACTTTTTTATTAAATAAATTCGATGAAATAATAAAAATATCTATTCCCACAAAAAATTCCTTGCCAATTTGATTACGTTTATCAATATTACCACGTCATCTTTTCAGATCATTTGATTGATTGAATGTAGTTTAACGCCGCTTTTAACAGTTTTTCAGTTATATCGCGGTGGCTGTAGCACTTAACCATAGATTTCTGGTATTCCTCATACAAGTACTATCCTTTCCAAGCCTCCAGCTACTCATCCCGCTTAGGTTGATGATAATCCACCTATTGGTGGGAGGCTAATGTCGGAAAGGAAATTCGCCGGGGATCGAATCCGGGATCCCATATGGCCGCGACCTCGTATGTACATAAGTACCTGTTTAAGTTCGAGTTGCCGTTTTAGGCTTTTAACCCTGGACATGCTCAATAAAATCCTCTACAAAACTGTGTAAAAATGAATGGACTGAAAGCACCGAAAACGCTAATTTTGGGTTGGTAATTATTTAGAAAATTAATGGAATAAATAATGCTGGCTTTAACCCACTCCCACTTGACAAAATTTTAGACTGGTCCAAATTGAAAGAAGATGCAGACGACAATTTCAAGTTGATGGAATTTTAATCTTTCTCACCTTTTTGGATAGAAAACATTGTGGATAATGAAGAAATTGCTTGATCCAAGCAATTTCTTCATTTTCCATAATGTTTTCCAAAGCTTTTTTCTTAAAGGGCGTAAAAAGGAGGGACTGAGTTAGAATGGGTTAAAGAGACAAGCAAGGGGTCTAGACAAAGGTCAGACTGCACATGCATGTATGTGCAGGCTGATCATTATCTAGGCCTCCTGCAAAACAATAATATTCCAATTATGACAAAGGGTAACATTTCTTTTCAGATCCATCATTCTGGAATGAATACTCGAAGGAGAGAATTAAAGCGAGCATGAACTTCAAGCATAGCTTCAACGTCGCAAAGAATGTGATTCTCTTCGTTGGAGATGGAATGGACATCACAACTTTGACCGCGTCGAGAATCCTAAAGGGGCAGGACATGAATGCCCCTGGTGAAGAAACGAAACTCAAATTCGAGGAAATGCCTAACGTTGCTCTTACAAAGGTAATATTATACAAAGGTATTATTAACTTGTCTTGCTGAATGTTAAATCATATACAAAATTTCTTAAAGTTCAAAGGACTCGAAGCATCTATTGTGGATAAATCTTTATTTTGAAAATTCCTCTGATCAACAACTCTGACTTAAAATGGGATAAGCAGGTGTTTTAGACTAGGACCAGACTCAAATTGTTACAAGCAATTTCTTCATTATCCACAATGTTTTCTACAAAAACAAGAAAACAAAACAAAACATAACAAAACAACAACAACCCCCTCCCCCCCCCCCCAGGAACATTAATTCATACATTAAGATCTGTTGAAGTGGGTAAATATTGAAGGATCCTGACGGAATCCCTAGCCTGAGATTGCTGGGGTCCCTTCCAGTTTTCAGAGTTGCTCGGGATCCCGGGACACTGTTAGTGTCGACCCCTGCTCATAGGTCTTGCGACCTAGAAGTGGTAACACTATAGTTACAACGTCTATGTTGCAAATCAACACAAATGCTCAACAGAAGTATCGGAGGTCAATGTTCACTTCCGGTCTAAATGGATAATTAGATTTGTGGATAGATTCTGATTGACAGTGGCGATACGTCTGTTCTAACAATTCTTTTTCTCTGGAACCTCGAGACGGATATAATGAGTACCGACAGTATAAGATTTAGAGAAAATGCATTCATTATGAGCAGATCAAATCTCGATTGTTAGCCCATTCAACGAAATGACACCCCTTAAAAGAAAGGGCAGAGGAAAACATTGTTGAAAATGAAAATTTAACAATTTCATCATTTTCAACAATGTTTTCTATCCATAGATTTTGAAAATTCTAAATTGTTATAAAGTTTGAATTCTAAATTTGTACAAAGTTTTAATTGCCCTATGTAACTCCTTTCAATACACCTAACAATTAAGACTAGTCAAAAATTTAGCCATCTGGTAAAGGGTTAAGCCTGTTGTTCTTTTAGATTGAAAAAAATGATTCTGTAGCCGTACGATTCTTTGTGCCTTAATCCTTCCAATGCTTTCATTTGAAAATATTTTCTGCTTATGATTTAAGAATTCAGATAGAAATAGAATTGCGAGAGTCAATTGTGCAATTTTCGCGACGTAGAAGACGAGTATCATTTTATCACCAAATGCCTTACCTTAAATGAGATGAGAAAAAAATATAAAACAAAACAACAATAGCAACAACAACACCCCCCCCCCAAAAAAAAAAGAAAAAAAAAAAAAAAAAAAAAAAAACACTACCACCCCAAAAGTGTTTAAATTTGTTAATTTACTATGTGAAATAGATGAGAATACCATTTATAAATCTTCACTGTTTCTGAAAGAAGCATTCAATAAAAGAAAACGTATTTCATATAATTACAACCTTCTTTGCGCAATCAGTATTCCGTTTAGAGTTGAATGGTTTGGTCACATGGAGGATGGTTTGCATACATGTGTAAGTTGCAAAATTAGAGTCTATACTTGTCATAGAAATGCCAAAAGTCTAAAACTGAAATGCGTTGTGTTTGTGTGATGCATGTATACTTTTTTTATACAAGTAGGCTCGTCCTTTATCAAAAACCGTATCACGATATATGTCTATATCACGACAATTTACTTTGTACACGTCTATTGAATATCATTTTCTGTTCTGTTCCTAAATCTTTTCAATCCAATTACAGACATACAACTTGGATAGACAGACACCAGATTCAGCCGGCACGGCAACAGCGTTCGTGTGCGGCGCTAAAACGAACTTCAATGTTATAGGACTAAATGGACATGCCGTGACCGGGGTGTGCGAGGGACCGGAAGAGACGAACACGAAGAAACTGGAGAGCATGTTGGACTGGTCTATTCAAGCTGGTATTAACTGTTTTAACCTTTTACCAGAAATTTTAGGCTGGTTCAAATTAAAAGCAGTTGCAAACGGCAATTTTATTTAAAACAACAAGAACAAAAACATTTGTCCTTTTTCAGTATAAAACATTGTGAACAGTGAAGAAATTGCTTGCAACTAGCAAATTCTTCATTATTCACAATGTTTCCAAACACTTCTTTCACGAGAGGGGTAAAAAGCGGAAACATTGTGCGGGAATGTGTTAACGCTTAACAGACAACAAGATTTAACATAGGTTTAAATTGAAAGAATAAGATAGCTGAATAGTGTTTATATATCGTGTGTGTGAATTCTGCCGTATCAGGCTTTGATAAGAAGCATTGTTAGATAATTTAATCTGTTTCGTCTGTCAAAAACGGGCGTTCTTATTGGTCGAAAAAATATTCATAATTCCAAGAACAAAATTTGAGCACGCAGTCATCTTGTATGCTTCCGCACAAAATAGTCCCATACAAAAGGTATCAAAATTTGTAAAGTTGTTGCCTTTTTCGCTCAGTGCTATTAAATTGTAAGAAATGAAGAGAATAATTTTTTGTTTTCATGGAGGTATGAACCGAAAAAACTTATCACACTTATGTACGAATCCGCTTAGACTGGTGAACCTGTCCCATCTCCGCTGCTCTCCGATATCATGTATCGTTAGATTAGGACAGGCTCACCAGTCAAGAATCCGCTTCGCGTATTCATACAGTGTGATTAGTTTTTCGGTTCATACCTCGATGAAAACAAAAATTATTCTCTTTATCTCTTAAAAAAAGGGACGAAAATGTCACAATAAAACTTGTAGATTAAAGAATTATATTGTATTTTTGCGTGATTAGTAAAAAGAAAAAAAATGAAACTGAACAGTTTTAACTGAAAGATCAACATGGTGCCAACACCTTGAATCAGGAGTTGTCTGGACATCTTAGTGGACAAACCATAAAAAATGCTTCACATAAATCTCGACCATTTTCGAAATTAAAAGTTTACTTACGTTCTAAATGTATGATTTAATTAGTAAATCATTTTTTTGATTAAGCAGCTATTCATTTCAGGTAAAAAGACAGGAATTATCAGCACAGCCAGAATCACCCACGCCACGCCAGCCGCAGCGTATGCTCACGTGGCTCTACGTGCATGGGAAGATGACGCCGGTCTTGCAGCGTGGAACGCTACCCAGGGGTGTAAGGATATCGCACGGCAACTTATAGAAGATAACTACAATATTAACGTATGCACATTTTTCATTTATTACAAAAGAGCTCAAACATATCATATGCGCGTTATCCCGTAACCTGGCGTCGAAATTTTAGTTTGAATTTAAGACGATTCTTCTCGTAATGCTACCCGTATGTATGCTTTTACGAAGATGTACCATTAGCGAAGTTAATACACTGACTAATCGTGCTGGTCAATCAAAGAATCAATCCACCAATCATATCATTAATTTAGACCGGAAATGAACTCTGACCTCCAACATTGGCCGGCATTACTGTTTTTTTGTTGTTGTTAGTTTGACGACATGAACGTCATAACTACAACTTTTTCAAGCTGTATTTACGACCTTTAGATCGCCAACCAACCCTTTGACTTATTTTAATTCATGTTACTGGCCATAGACTTTTAAATTTGGGGAGGGGGGGGGGAAATAACGCCTTTTCACTCTTTCCTGGTTTATCCTCGATTTTTAGTCCCTAAGTTTTAATACTTGAGAAAATATTGTGGGATAAGAAGAAATTGCTTCCAAACCTCAATATTTTCTACCCTAGAGGTTGGTTACATTTCAAATTGCACTTACTTTTGATTGTCGTCTGCAACTTCTTTGAAATTGGACAAGTCTTGAATAAGGGTTTTTTTTTTTTTTTTTTTTAGCTTTATTTTCCACGTTCATAGGTATGTGAGGGTCGTGGGCATCCCTCTACACACCGTACAATTGATACGTTAGTAAAGTTGTTAGTGGCATAACTAAACATGAATATGGTACAACTATTATTATTGTATTTCTTTAACCGCATTTGCCATGTTGATAACTTTTGTTGGTAATATGTTACTGTGATGATATATGATTTCAAATCGACGAATAAAACACTATGATGAAAGCATTATCAAGCCGTAATAACAATAATTTAGGTAGCCCACTGACCGTAAGCCTGTTAAAACATTTGTTTTGAACTCTTATGGTTAATTCAACAACAGAACTACCTAGAAGTGTAATGGTAGTAGAAGATCTTGGCAAATGCGGTCTTTATAGACATCGTTAATTTAATATTTTATTAGGATTCTTGTTGAAAATTGTGAATAGGTTAACGTTTATACGTTTAGAGGTTAGATAAGAATTATGTCTATCTTTTAATTAAAAAAAGTTAACTTTCTATAATCATTTAATTTATATGTTTGTCTTAAGTATCAATTGTACATAACTTATCAATTAAGTGGTTTAAAGCTTTTTAAGAGTGTGTGTGTGAGTGTGTGTGTGTGTAAGTGTGTTTGTTTGACTGTGCGAGTGCTTGTGTGTGTTATTTTTCAGTGTGAGTATCTATTGGAGTATTATGCATTTGATACTTCGTTTTGATTTCTGGCTTTTCACGGGAGATTAAGGGAAACGCTCTCTACAACTGAAAGGTATTCTTTTTCGCGTTCGTATGTTCGAGTTGATTTAAATATTTTCAGATGAAAAATCAGGTAGTTTTTCAAACCATCTAAGGATGGATTTATTAGTTTATTTCTGCATTGATAGATGAACTTTTTTACTTCTAACATAAACCTGTCAAGCTTAAGCTTTGATTCAAATGATCCCAAGATCATCGTCTGGCAATCAACTGTTAGTCTTTCATCAATATTTCTTAAAATTACTGATATCCGGTCTATTAATGGTTTGATTTTTTCACAATAATAAAATAAATGTATAATTGTTTCCTCGTGTATGTTGCAAAAACTACATTTGTTGTTATTTCTAATGTTCATTTTAAAAAGAAGTGAATTTGTTGCAATAATTCTGTGGGCAATTCTGGTTTGAAACCATTGACTGTGTGAATCTTTTGTGAATTTAAATACGTTACCATGTATTTGATTCCAATTAATAACTATATTTGGAAAGTCTATAACCCACTTTCTTCGACATGAAGGTGTATCGCTGTTTGCTATCAAGGTATTATATATAATTTTATTACTGTTTTTATTAGTAAAAATGTGGTAAAAATAGCAACTGATAGAGGGATTGTGGAATCCATGCATAACTTCTTCATTAATTTCAAAGTCATAGTTAGAAAATAATGTTTTAATTGCATTTACAATACTATAATGTTCTAAAAAGTTTATTTTGACTTTTGTTATATTTTTTATTTCATTCCAACTTCGAAATTTGCCATTTTCATTCAACATGTCTTTAACATATCTTAACCCACAGGCATATAATGATTTATGATAAAAATATTTAGATCCTATGAGGAGGTTTTCATTATAAAATAGAGGCATATGAATAATTTCTGTCCAATTTTTGAACTGGTATTTTGAAGAATATATTCTGAATGACTTCAAAACATCAACCCAGAATTTGTTGGTAATATTTTTGCAAATCTTTTCACAATACATATTGCCTAAATTTATTAACTTTTCTGTATCAAATATATTCTTGATGAGTTCAAAACAGTCATTGGTTCCTTTTATCATTTTTCTCAACCATTTAATTTTTAAACTTATGTTATAACTCTCGATATCAGTCATTTTCAACCCCCCTTCATTATAAGCTTTTTTAAATACCGTCCTTTTAATTTTAGCGGGACCATCCCACACAAATTCATATAGTATGTCATTGATTTCTTCCATAAAAACATTTGAGGGCGATGGTAAGCTAATAAACAGGTGTGAAAGAAGTGGCACGAGAATTGATTTAATGACTGTTATTTTACCAATGGGAGTTAATATTCTTCTTTTCCAATATGTTATGCTGTTTTTCAAACTTTGTAGTTTCGGTTCAAAATTTAATTGTACCATTTTATCTAAGTCAACGTGAAAATTAATGCCTAACAATTTAAATTGGGTTTCTCCCCAAGACAATTTCCATTTCGTTTTGATGGAACGTGTGGTGTGTTTTTGCGATCCAATCCAAATTAATTTAGTTTTGTCGAAATTTACTTTCAGACCTGACATTTCGGAAAAAAGATGTAGTAGCTCTAATGTTTTATTGAGTGAATTATTCGATCCATCCAAAAAAAGTGTTGTGTCGTCTGCAAACTGAGATAATATAAATTCCTTGTTATATACTTTAATTCCTTTGATATCTTTATTATTTTTAATCAAACTATTGAGAATTTCTGCGCATAATATGAATAAATAAGATGACAGAGGATCGCCTTGGCGACAACCTCTTTTAACTTTAAAAAGGTCAGATAGAAAACCATTTATTTGCACACATACTTCAGTATTGTAAAGAAACAATTTCAACCATTTTATGAACATTTCTCCAAAGTTAAAACATTCCAGTGTACGTTCAATGAATTTAAAAGACAAAGAGTCAAATGCTTTTTCAAAGTCAATCAACATTATAAGACCTGGGATTTTATTAATTTCACAATGATGCATAATATCGTAAACTAGTCTAGTATTTTCGCCAATATATCGATCTTTCAAAAAGCCCGTTTGTTCTTTTGATATGATTCGGTTCAAAACTGATTTCATTCTATTTGCTATGCTTCCTGATGCTAGCTTGTAAAGTACATTTAACAGAGTAATAGGTCTCCAGTTTTTTAAATATTGTTTAGGTTTGTTGTCTTTTGGAATGCAGATTATTGTTCCTAATTTGATATTTTGCGAAAAGGAATTATTGTTGAAAGCATAATTAAGCGCTCTTACAACGAAGTGTCCTATCTTACCCCAAAAAACTTTATAGAAATTGGCCGAAAAACCGTCCATTCCCGGGCTTTTGTCGTTATTCATTTTTTTCAAGGTATCGGTTACTTCGTCGTATTTTAAATTACCTTCGATACATTGCTTCTCATTTTCGTTTAATTTTAAAATGTTACAATGGATTAAGTAATCATTCAAATTGAAATCATTTTTATTGCATTGATCTTGATATAAATGTTCGTAGTATAATTTTGCTTCATCTAGTATTTTGGGTTGATCAAATATATGAGTACCGTCTTCTTTTTCTAGAAAAGGAATAGATTTAGATGTAACGTGTTGTTTTTCTAAGTTGCAAAAATAGTTAGTAGCTCTTTCACCATTATCAATCCAGTTTGCTCGTGATCTAATAAAATACCCTGTCATCTTTTCTTTGCGTAAGTTTTCTAATTCCGTTTGGAGTAATAGATATTTATCTTTATTTGTTTCATTTATGTTTGTTTCTATTTGAGAAATTTCCTTTTCTAAATTTTCTTCTCTTGTATCTCTATTTCTTTTCTTATGACATGAATAAGAAATTGTTTCTCCGCGTATTTCCATCAGCAATGTTTCAAGAAAAAGTTGATCATTTATAAGAAACTGTAAGTTCTCTCTTTTAATATTTGATATGTTTTCAAAATTATAGACTGGTAAACAATATAGTAAAATAGTTCTTTCAATTATCTTGTTTATATGATTAACATAGTCATTGTCAAATAGAAGAGAGTTATTGAATTTCCATGTACCTTTTCCGTGTGTTTGTTTTGAAAACTGGAGTTGAAGCAGAATTATGGAGTGGTCAGACCTGTAACTTATATCTATATCAGAGTTCCTAAGAAATGGGATTAAGTTGTCCGTAAATAGAAAGAAGTCTAATCTTCCCATTTGTAAAGGAGTAAACCGTTTCCAGGAATATTTTCTTGTATCACCATGGGTATGTCTAAATGGATCTATCATATTTCTTTTACATATTTCTGAAGACAAAAAATTTCTTGAATTTATATTATGATTAACTGATTTGTAATTTTCATAATCTATTGAAGGATCCAGCACAAGATTGAAATCTCCACATATTATGTATCTTTCATTGTTTAAAGAATCAATTTCATTAAAAATATTTTTAAAAAAGGACGGGTTGTCTGAGTTGGGCGCATATATGTTAATAAGAGTAAAGGGCAAGTCTTTATATATTAAATTAACAGCTATTAATTGTCCATTTGTATCTTTTTTACATGCAGTTATTTCAATATTAAGACTTTTTTTAAATAGAATAGCCACGCCTTTTGAGTTTTTGTTCCCATGACTAAAAACGCTTTTGCCTTCCCATTCAGAATGGATTTTATTTTCGAGGTTCTCATGAAAATAGGTTTCTTGTAAACAAAGAATATCTACTTGTTTTTGTTTAAAAAGGTTAAACAGATCGAAACGTTTTTTATTATTATTAAGGCCTCTACAATTGTAAGAGCAGATTTTTAGACTATCCGTCATCTATTAAGGTTAGATTACATATATATTCTGTTGCAGACATTTTACTTCCCGAAAAAAAGCCAAGGTCACTGTAAGGTGCAGATGCATAGGTGTGTAGTATAGTATGATTGGTGCTTGCTGATAAGTATAGAAAAAACATGTCAAAGTGAAATAGGTGTATATATGAAAAAATACACGAAATAATGGATTAATATTCAAAATGTGATGATGGTGCTGAGTTTGTTTTCAAAAGTAATGGTCACTGCATACTTGAATTGTATCAATTATATTAACAGCGGTTAACTTATTCCTGTTGAAACGTTGGATTTTTACGTTCCTGTGTTTTTATACTTGAGAAAAACATTGTGGACAAAGAAAAAATGCTTGCGAGAAGCAGTTTCCTCCTCCTTCACAATTATTTCTATCCTACAGAATGATTATTTTTAAATAAAATCAATTTTGAATTGCCCCTCCCCTTTTTTTTATTTGATAACAGCATTGTGGTTAAAGAAGAAAAATGCTTGCGAGAAGCAGCCCCCTTCCTTTTTCACAATTCTTTCTATCCTACAGAATGATTATTTTTAAATAAAATCAACTTTGAATTATTGTTTACAAAAAATATGAATTTGGACAGGTCTCTAATTTTGGAAAGTAGTAAAGGATTTACTATTACAACGACTTAATTGCATACATGTAAGACCGGGCCTCCGACTAACGATTTGGTATGACTTTCGGTCAGAGGAAATTTATGATAATAGAATTACATGTACATTGAATTTGATTTAACATAGTTATCTTGAGCAAACATCATCTAAATACATAACACATATAAATCATTCATACATTTTCGAATGCTATAATACACTAAGCCTATAAATGGTCAAGCTCACGGGTTTCAAAATTGCTTGATATCTAGCGATGACAAAATTTACTGATTTAGCATTTTCCTCGGATATGGTAATCAAGGAGAATTGAACAGACGACATATTAAACATGCATTTCGTAAGTTGGGGGCCAAAGTGTCGCACACACAGCCTATTCAAGCTGTATTCGCGACAATTCAGTTGACCATCGATTGTTTAATCCTCTTCTTTGTAATTATCTAAGTCCATTCAAACAGAATATACAGTTTTATCCCAGTTTCTCAATCTGATGAACTTAATATCCAAAAAGGTTTCAATAGCTCAGCGCGAAACAGTCGCAACTGCCCGTAAACATATAGGCAGCTACAACGATCTCGAGCCCAGCAATAGATATGGAAATCGTTTGCAGTAGGTAATTTATTTAACCCAGAATGCGTTATTCATTTTGTATTTGTTAAAAGTACTTATTTTCATTTATTCAACATGAAACGGTCTAAATAATTGATTATTAACATTGTTCTTTAATCTTCATTTAAAAGGAGGGATGTAGTTGAGTGTCAATCCGGATCAGATTAAACAGGAATAGTCAATCTGACACGGACATACAACCATCAGAGCTTTTGTACGATCATATTAGAACCTAGTGAATGTGTTTTTCTCTCTCTCTCTCTCTCTCATTCTCTCTCTCTCTCTCTCTCTCTCTCTCTCTCTTTCTCTCTTTCTTTTTACTCTTGTTTATTAACCGTCTATTGTATGAATTTTAACATTCATTTCATATCAAATAGACGAATCAAAAGTCATGAAGAATGAACACAGACAAGGTATAATAAAACGCGATATCACTTGGTACTAGTTTGCAAAAGACATTACGATAGATCGTCTATGACCGGCTTAAACGTCGCAACTACAGCTCAAACAGACCGCAGCAACGACGCTAAGGCCGCATATAATGTATGCGATTAAATAAGTCAACCATGCATGTTTATGTTGTATTTGATCAGTGGATCGAGGCTTTGATTGGCAATGTTTATCAGCCTATTTAAAGAAATTTCAACAGCTTTTCTGGTCTTTTCACATCCATTTCTCTTTGAAAATCATGTAGAAACGACCGAGAAAAAAAACAACACAAAAAAACCCAAAAAAAACCCCAACGATTATTTCAGTTCAAAACATAGATGTTTTGACCAAATTCGATATCCACAGTCTTATCCAGTCTGTAGTTATCACAGATTACTCATTATGATTTATAATTCAAATTTTGTAATTATGTTTCTTAATTGATAGTTAACTTAATTCTATACGATAGAAATATGACACTAAACTGACACTAGCTGTAACTTCGTAGTTTGTGCAGCTTGTTATCATGTATTCGAAACTTAAGAACTGTCTGAGATTCTTTTGTTTATATCGTCAAAGAGTGCAAACTTGATTCTTTTACCACGATGGGTTTTTGCGAACACGCTACCGTTGAAGTACCAGGCGCTATCGATTTGGTTGTTACTTTTCAGTCTGTTTATGAGTTCCGAGTTTTGGCGGGTAACATCATCAACTAACCGGTATCCCGCTTTTTTCATGTCTTGGCGTTTAGTCATTACCCTGGATTTAACACTATTGTTGACAGTTTTTATTATCACTGGTCGCTCAAATGTCCCTTTTCCTGGAATTCTGTGGATCGCTAGGATATCGTTTTTTGTGATATCAACACCCTGGCCATTTAGAACAGAGAGTACTTTTTTTGATAACTGGTCAACTGTTTCTGATGGATCCTCTGGTATCTGCATTATTTTGATATTGTTTTTGCGTGAATACTGTTCGTTTTGATTGCCTAATTTGATAGCTAAATTTACCTTTTCTTCATTTTCATGAAGTCTCTTGGAATGGTCTAGTAAATCAATTTCGTATTTATCTTCATGCTTTTTGAGTCTCTCCGTTAACATTTGGTTTTCAATTTTCAGGGTATTCAATTCCTCTTGTAGTTTGTTACATCGATCGTCTACACGCTTCTTTATTTCATCTTTCATCCTTATCTCAAATGAAATCATAACGTCATTTACTGTCTTTGATACGAGATCTTGAATATCTGACTTTTTCAAGGATTTTTTGATATCGGCTTTTATTTCTTTGATATCTTTCAATATTGTAAAAAGTTGGTTATCGGATTCATCGTTTTCCCTGCTTACCTCTACTGAGTCATTCATTTCGTCCACTTTCTTAGGTTTTCCTTTTGTTGCTCTATTCGCATTACTCGCACTTTTTGCAGCCATTTTGTACAAAGGAATGTGAAATGTGAATGATTAAACTATATAGTTTATATAGCTCGAGGGCTCTTACCGTTACTTATCGAGTGAGTTCTTCGTGCGATTCTATTTATATCCAAAAAACCGGTTATCCGAGACAAAAGAAAAAATGAAAATGTCAAATAAGTCCAAAAGCACAATAATATATTCTTGGTTCAAATGTCTATCATTAATCTATCATTAATCCTCTTTCACCATTGTAAATACTTTACAAATCACCATCATAATTGCTTTATTTCGCGATTTTTCCCCCTAGATTACCAGAGCGATAATTTCATGACCGACATGGCCGACTACGAATCTACGATGGTGTTACTTGAATAAGGGTTAATATCGAAGTAGAACTTGCTGTCGGTGCTCAGTGGGTAAAGTTAGTATGTGTGTATCTTCAGGTGGACTAGCCGAATACCAACTTTTGCTTTTGTCAAAGCTTTGTGTCCGTCGTGCATTCGTTTGTCGATAAACCTTTAGATTAACCCATTCCCACACAGTGACGCTTTTGAACGACCCTCAAGAAAAATGCATTAGAAAATATTGTTGGAAATAAAGAAATTGCTTGTTACAAGCAATTTCTTCAATTTCCACAATGATTTCTATCCAGTAGGTTGAAAAAATCCAAACTTTCATGAAATTTAAATTTTCGTCTGCAACTCTTTTCAAGTTGGACCAGTCTAAAATTTTGCCGTCTGGTAATGGGTAAAAAATATTCTGATATACTACTGATGTTTATTGTGTAGGGCCACGTATTTACATCTCGTATAAAGGGCGGTGGACGTGCTTAATAAAGTTGATCTCGATACCCCTTCACTTGTTAGACCTTGCCGCCGTCGACTTTAACAAAGCCTACAGGGAAACAAGTTAATTCACTAGTGAGGATGGATTTAGAATGGAACCTTTAACTGTATTCCAACCAAGTTCGCCATCTCTCTCACTGTTTGTTAGATTAAAACGAAATCTTAAAGAAATAGTTTTGGGCAGGCTAATCTTTCAAACATAACGAATATGGGAAAAAACATTGCACTTTTTTCACATTTAGTATTTTGTGAATTTATTTCTGCCTAGATCAGCTAGTAAATGGAGTTTGGCTCGCCAGTACTTTTTATGCTTTGATAAGTTGTCCTATTTTTAAGGATTTAGCCTTATCTTCCTTTTTTATAAACGAATTAAATCGGATATAATCCAGGTAAAAAAATTCTTTTGAATTAATGAAATTTTACCATTCCATCTGGTTATATTAACAACAAATCTCCTTGATACAACAACAACAGCAGTATACACAAAACTCCATATAAATAGAAAAGATTGTACCTTTGCCATGATGTCGACGTGTTGCATCTTTTTTTCAATACGATTCCGTCGCATGATTAATGTTGCTTCAAAAAACCCATTACCAGCCGACAAATATTTTTCACCGGTCTAAATTGAAAGAATTTGCAAACGACATTTCGAACTACATTTGAATGGAATAATACGTCCAAAACGAGATAATGATAATGATAAAACAACATTATGAGAAAAGAAGAAAATACTTACAATCAATCTCCTTTTCTCCTGATGTTTTCACTAGTTATATTCATTCAACACGTCAGAACACGAGATTGAGTGACAATGGGTTAAGTCATCTCCATCAGACCCAAGTTCATCCCTGCAATAACACTCAGTATTGACAAAGATCGGTCTGCATATAAATGTAATCTGATCATGGTCGACATAACCCTCTCGTATTCAAAATCACAATAAAAATGGTTGATATTCTACCATGTTTGATTTATTCCCAGGTTGTGATGGGTGGGGGACGACGTCACTTCTATCCAAACACGATGATGGACGTTGAATACAACACATCCGTAAATAGGCGAACAGACAATAAAGTACTTCCAGATGTAAGTTCATTTACATTAAAAGAGTTAAAGCGGCTTTTAAACAGACTTCATCAAAATTTGATATAGGAAAATGATCTGCTTTTTCACTACATGTAGTTATTAATATCATTTTCGCAAAAGATATTCTTTCTTCGTCTTAAATCTATACTACATTTACTACAAATTTAATTCAATGTGATATATTACCTATGCCCTACTTTAAAACGTCGGAATGAATCGAATGAGGTCGTTAGTCTTCGGGTAATGCCGAAAGCGACTGAATTTCTAGCGGATGCCAATGACGTCATTGATTCGTCGTGGAAAACACAAATAAGGTAATTTTGGGTGCAATCGACAGGTACTGTTTATTACCGATGAATTTCGAATCATTTCGGTTTGTTCTTTGTTTACTTATTTGGCGTCCCTAAACTGGATAAAGCCGCCGTCATAGCGCAGTTGGTAGCGCGTCGGACTGTCAATTTAGAGGTCCCGGGTTCGATCCCAGACGGCGGCACTCATACTTTCGGACTATTTGTCTCTCACCAATTGGTCGATAATCGTAGACCTATGTGAGATAGCAGCTGGAGGCTAGGAAGGGATGAAATGGTAATACTGGTGTGAGAAATACCAGGAATCCATTGTTAGGTGCTCCAGCCACCGCGATATAACTGAAAGATTGTTGAAAGCGGCGTAAAACCCCATTCAAACAAACAAACAAAAAACTAAGCTGGAAAAGTATATTTTTGAGTATTTTCTTTCTTTTGTAAAGTTATAAGCAGTCACTTTCAGCTTAATCACATTCTTTAAATTCTGAAAGCATAATACACAGAGATTTGAAAATTGAGAACCAAAAGTTGGCTTTCATAATCTGTGCAATAGCTGCTTCAACACCACCTTAAACAGTATTTCAGATATATCTGGCGTGAGCACCTAGCCATGGACTGGTATTTCTCACACCGGTCGTGACTTAATCGCTTCCGGGCCTCCAGCTGGTCATCCAACTTAGGTTTACGATTATCCACCCATTGGCGAGAAGCAAATGTTGAAGCATATATTTAGGGATCTGACCTCATGCTTTAGAGTCGGGCGTGCTACCAATTGTGCTATGGCCGCGGCTTGGAACGTTTGAAAGGGAATATTTGTTTATCGAGGGGTTAGAGCAAAAACATAGTATGCGTCTATACATTGTATAGACCCATACTATGTTTTTGCTCTAACCCCTTGATATAGTCTGGATACGATAGTGTATTTGTTCCAAAGATGTTTCAAATCGTTTTACCTGTCTATAACTTCAGTATAATCTGAAGGAATTTGAAGAATCAATTAACTTGCTGTACACAGCAAATGCCATATTGGTAGCAAAGGTACCATAAGAAGGAGTTAAGGTTCAAACTTATTTCTTTACATCTATTGGGACACAAGTTCTACCATATTTGATTAATCTCGCTTGATTCTGCTTCCTTGAGAATATATCGGTACTCGCGCCTTTAATGATGGCCAATGACAGCACCAAGATAGCCACTACCGGGAATCGAACTCAGGACAATTTGAGCGAGCAGCTAACGCTCTACCTCTAGAGAGACACCACCCATAAGGAGGGCTAACATTTCGTCGGTGTAAGTCTAAAATGTCTTAAATAAAGCTTGATCAAAGCTGGAGTTACAATGTTTTGGTTGGCTGAAACTGATTAATTTTACTATTGTATAGATTTCGATTTATAAATTGTGAAATAATACTTGTTAGAAGGAATAGTTCAGTAGTTGCGGATCCCTGTCTATATGTCTGGAAATTACGATCTCCGCAAGGATAAATTTGTGGAAACCCAGATCCCTTCTTATATTTGTGGAAAACCCAAGCTCACCTATATTTCTGGAAAACGCGATCTTCACCAGGCTAAATTTGTGGAAACCTCGATCCCTTCTTATATTTGTTGAAAAATCAACCCCGCCTATATTTCTGGAAAACGCGATCATCGCCAGGCTAAATTTGTGGAAACCGCAATCCCTTCTTATATATGTGGGAAACCCAACCCTCGCCTATATTTCTGGAAAACGCGATCTCCACTAGGCTAAATTTGTGGAAACGTCAATCCCATCTTAAAATTGTGGAAGACCCAACCCCCGCCTATATTTCTGGAAAACGCGATCTCCGCCATGCTAAGTTTGTGGAAAACCCAATCCCCGCCTTTATTTATGGACCTATATTCATTGAAAACCTGGTCCTCCCTCATACCCCAACCCCGCCTATATTTAGAGAAAACTTGGTCCCGTCTTATATTTGTGGAAAATCCGATTCCCGCCTATATTTTAGACCCAATACCCGCAAGTCGGCTGTATTTCAGGACTGGATAGCACGCATGACAACCCTTGGTAAAAACCACAAATATGTTTGGAACAAGGACCAGTTTGATGACATTGATGTGGATAACGTCGAACACGTTTTAGGTAAATATCTGCCCCACCACTATGGTCGACAGTAGAAAAGCCCAAACAAAACGTATAGCCACTAGCTTTACGATTAACAGATCGCCTATATCAATCGAAAAATCGATTGACAAATGAAATGAGCGCGTGCGTGACATTTCCAACCATTACATATGTGCGCCAAGTATAGACTCAGATCAGCCTGTGCATCCGCACAGTCTGATCAGAGTCTTCACTCTGCGCTCTGTAGATAGATACTGACCCAAAGCTTCTTTAAACAATCAGCGAATGTTCTAATTGTCCCGGATGGCTGTCTATGGTGCTCAATGTGTGCCAGTCAAGAACCTGCGAAATTGTTGGAAATGTCACGCACAGGCTCAAATATTTCATTTATCCTGGGCAGTTAGGATTATCGTTCAGAAACAACCCCTCTCGTAATGTATTTCCCGGAGGAGTGAGGCGTGTCTGTGAACGTGCACCAAGTGAAAACAACGAAAAACAATGAGTAGAAAACAAGGAAGAAAATAAAGAAGTATCCTGTAACAAGATTTTTTGCCAAATTGTTTTCAGGAACTTTTTTTTTTCTTGATGTGCGTCAAAAAACGACAGTATGTGGTAATGGGTTAAGATTTATTGAACGAACCAAGATTGCAGCAATCTAGGTTATAAGATGAATCACCAAAAAAGAAAACAATTAGACTGCTCTAAATTGAATGAAATTGCAGAGGACAATTTTTAATTGGCGACATCTTATTTCTTTTGTCTTTTGGGATTGAAAACATCCCCTGTCGCGGTAATTATCCTTTCCGACATTTATCTTCCACTAATAGGTGGTTAATTCGTAAACCTAAGTGGGATGAGCAACTGGAGGCACAGAAAGTATGTATTGGTTGTACTGGTGTGAGAAATACCAGAAATCTATTGTTGATGTTTTAGTCGCCGAGATACAACTGAACTACTGTTGGAATTGGAGTAGAATCTCATTCAAACAATATAAACAGTCACTGTTCATCGAACATGTTCCTATCGACAAGGCTTAGCTGTCATTGATACCATAATAGAAATTTATCGTTCCTTTAAGATATATGAATAACAAGCAGTATCTTAACCCTTGTCATGCTGGATACATTACCTTACTGAATTGCTGTAAAATCAAAGGGCTGAAAGCACTGATAAAAATTGTTGTTCAAAAATCAATATTTCTTTTAGACATCAACTTCAAAAACAAGTCTGGCAGAAAAATTACAAGCATGAGGTGTAGACCAAGATTAGACTGCACTTATGTGCAGGCTGATCTTGGTCTGCACCTCCTGCCAAAACCGAAATATTCCGGGTTCAGCATGACGAGGGTCCAGAGATAAAGAGAGGGTATGGTTAGAAAGTAAATACTTCATTAAAGTATTCCACAATGATACAATTGGTCAATATAGTTGTAACCTGTATAATATCAATACATTTTTCAAAGTATGAAAAAGATACAATACGTTGAAAAATCAGGATCGCTTTCCATGCATTTTTCAGAGACATTTTAATTTTTTGAAAATTGATTTTTTTATTCTAGCAAAATTGGCATAAAATTACTATCAAATATCTACTAATCAGTTAAATTTACTGAAAATATGTTTCAGCATTTCAGTCTAAAACAGAGTACAGAAAAATATTCCATACAACACATTTGCATGATGAACATTGATCAGAAAAAACCCAGTTCGCTATTTTGTCTATGTTATCTACATAATTGACTAAACGCTGGCCCCGCCCACTGACTCCCTAGGCCCCGCTCATTAACTCAAACGGGAAGTTCCGCTTCGATTTTTAACGGCGTTATTTGCAAAATTCATGACCGGTAACATTTAACTAAAAATTAAAATGGTTGGTTGGTGACATAAACGTCGTAACTACAGCTTGAATAAGCTGTAGTTACGACGTTTAAATCGCCAAAACCAACATGAAAGGTTAACAAAAATGGCGGCCAATGTCGGAGTTGAAAGCTCAGGCCCGAGCTGAATAAATGATTTGATTGGTCGATATATTCCTTGATTGACAGCCGCGATTGGTCAATTGTATTGAAAACGCTCGTCACGACAGCGAATTCTGTTTGCATCTCAGTCATAGTGCCTTGTTGGACATGGCCAGCGATCGAGCTTTTGACTGTTCTAACAGGGTGATAGATCCTCTTTGTCTCCTTAACCCTTTCCCGTACAAATACGGGATTTTACGTAGCTGTGATTTTAAACTTGAGAAACATTGTGGAAAAAGAAGAAATTGCTTGTAACAAGCAATTTCTTCTTTTCCAACAATATTTTCTTCCACATAGGATGGTTTCATTTCAAATTGCGTCAAATTTTCATTGTCGCCTGCAACCTTTTTCAATTTGGACCAGTCTAAATTGTCAAAAAACAGGAAAGGGCTAAAGCGGCTCTTGAACAGATTTCAATGAAAATTTGATATAGGAAAAGTATCTGCTTTTTCAAAATTTATTGATGTTATTTTCACGATAAATCTTCTTTCTTCGTGTTTAATCTTCTAAATTTACTATTTTTAATAAATATCAATGTGAAATATTCCCTATGAAATACTTTGAAACGTCGGATAAAGTCGTTAGTCTTCGGGTAATATCGATAACGAATGAATTGGCTAGCGGAAGTCAATGACGTAATTGATACGTCATTGATAACACAAATTGCAGTTTTGGGTGCAATCTACAGTAATTACCCGATGAGTTCCAGTCTGGTTGTACTTTGTTGACTTATTTTGCGTCTCGGAGAGCGAAATATTTTTGATTATTTTCTTTCTCTTTTTTTTAGTTATGAACAGTCATTTTCATTTCGAAATCAGCTACATCACCTGTTTTCAAATGTCATAAAGCATTACAGGCAGAGTTTTGAAAATTGAGAGCCTTTGTTTTTTTAGAATCTGTGCAAGAGCCGCTTTAAATGATAACGTACATAACCTAACTATTTTTCTGGTAAATTCCTTTTAGGACGAAGGAACTAAAATTTGTATCTAACTGTTTAGAAAAGTTAAAATGTACAGCAGAGTTTTTTACATTTTGATGTGATGACAGGCGAACTGAAAATGGAAACTATTTCAATATTTGGGAATTTTTACGACCAGCTGCCAATCTTGTTGCGTCTAGAATTAAATGTATAAAGATATGAATCTATGGTTCGTATAGCTACAAGGTTAAATGAGGAGGCTCGGTAAAGGCGGAGGAAAGGTGAAGAGGTTTAGAGAAGGTTTAGATGAGGTTTAGAGAAGGTTTAGATGAGGTTTAGATGAGGCGCGCGGAGAAGACCGGAGGAAGGTTGAAGTAGATTTGTTATAATAATAGACCAATCGCTGGCTCCGCCCACTGACTCCCTAGGCCCCGCCCATAGCTCTGGCAAGAAGTTCTGCTTCGATTTTTAACGGCGTTATTTTGCAAAATAAAAGTCATGGCCAGTAGCCTGTAGCTAAAAATTAGAATGGCTGGTTGGCGACCTAAACGTCGTAACTACAGCTTGAATAAGCTGTAGTTACGACGTTTAAGTCGCGAAACCCACAGAAATGTTTCAAATTGATGGCGGCCAATGTAGGCGTTCAAATCTCAATTCCGGGCTGAATGAATGAATCGATTGGTCGATATATTCCTTGATTGACAGCGGCGATTGGACAATTATGTTAATCATGGCCAAAGATCTCTTTAAAAGGAACACGTAGACACAGATCAGACTACACATTTGTACAGACTGTCGACGTGTCCTTGTATCTTTGAAAGCGGGATCTTTGAATTATAAGGTCGTTTATTAACCCTAGTCATGCTGAATCAAATACTTACCTGACTTTGCATTAAAATTAAAGGCATGATTCAGGCGTCAAAATTTATTCTGAAAATTAATTTTATAAACTAACTTTGGTTAAATGAGTCAAACATGTGTGTGGATGTGTAGACTTAGACTAGACTGCACTTATGTGCAGGCTGGTGTTTGTATATATGTCCTGCCAAAAAAGGAAAATTCCGGGTTCAGCATGACAAAGGTTAAATTATATATCTGAGTATTCTGGGCTTTGTTCCAACGCAAAAGTTTATAGGGTTGCCTAGGTATATTCAGACGTGAAAAGAAACGCCCAAGCAGAAGTTCTGTTTTTCATGAAAATAATGAAGGTTTTATTTATATTTAGATACGGAGTCGCTGTGTTCTAAATATTTGGGACCGAAGAAATTAACTCTTAAAGATACCAAGCCTAAATAGACATGCTTTTAGTAAATTTAAAATGTTTATTTACCATTAAAAATTTGCGCTTCAAACTGTAAATTTGCTGTGTTTATCGCAACCTTTGTAAGGGCAGTTCTCCTAATAAGTGATCATGTATTTCAACGATTTGCAAATTCCTGTTAGGAGCCATATCTATGGTTAAATTCCGTTTCTAGTCTAAAATTACGTCATTGCAAATAATTTACGTTTAGCAATAAGCATTACCGTGACCAGCCGAAGCACGTGGTCTGTAATTATGTTTTTACATTCAAAAAATTAAAGAAAAACATCTAATTGCAAAGAGACGAGATACAGTCGGCATATGAACACAAGGTGTGTGGCGTTTTTTTTCCTCGTCAGTACATTTAAGAAATACATATTTAAAAATGCCCACCTAAATTGAATTTTTACAGCCAAACAATAACCTCATATTTTTTCACAGGAAAAAAGGTAATGTGCAACAGGGCAGCTTTTTCAATAGAAAATGAACCCATTATTAAGTCCAACAGACTAACACTTGGCACAATCAGAACATTCTCGTTCAGTCTCGGGGATGCGAATGCGGTCTATATTAACTGCTAGTACATTTGAGTAGAGACCCTTTATAAAAGTTCGGCAAATGTCTTCGATCAAAAAGTAACTTATTTTAAAGTGAGACATCTTAGAACGATAATGACGCCAAAATACCAAGTCTAAACCGAGTGAAAACTTACTAAAGTATTAGGATATCTGAGGATATCATATTATTCAATCTTCGTACAACCGGAACTTGTCGTGAAACAGTGTCCGAGGTGAGCCGTATGACTAAGACAGTAGACTGCGACACCTGTCCTGATCTAAAATTTAAGTAAAGGAAAGTCGCATGAATGGGGCAGATTAACCAGTCCCTGACATCATATTCTAGACTGGAAAGACTGACCCATCTATGCTACTGTCCGACCTTGGTTTATCGTTAGTATAGGACTGGTCTACCAGTTTAATTTATATCTTTAGGAAAACTTTCATGTGACACAGTGAGACAAATTATATGTAAAATTCCAACCATTTCAGGTCTTTTTGAGCCAAGTCATATGCAATACGAGGTTGATAGAGTTGATGGGGAGAACGAACCTTCCCTAACGGAAATGACGTCAAAGGCTATTCAAATTCTAAGACGAGATCATTTAGGGTACTTCCTGTACATCGAGTGTGAGTAACTCCTATTTATAATTTCATCAAAATGCACAATTCTTGATAGAGCACTAAATCAAAGATAAATGATCATTTTAGATTCTATTTTGGACGAAAAATTCTTGAAAGATATATGAGCGCATGCGTGACATTTCCAACCATTACACATATGCGCCAAGTAAAGATGTTGATCAGCATGTGCATCCGCACAGTCTGATCAGAGTCTTCACACTGCACTCTGTAGATGGATACTGACCCATTGCTTCTTTAAACAATCAGAGAATGTTCTAAGTGCCCCGAAAGGCTGTCCAGGGTGCACAATGTGTGCGAGTAACGTACATGCGATATGGTTGGAAATATCACGCATAGGCTCATATAGCATTTGATTGACGGACATGTAACATATGTTATGAATAAATATGAGATGACGAACCATTAGGGAAAGGGCTGACAAAAGTAATGATTTTGTCAAATCAAGTTTTTTTCCCTTTCTTTTTCAAAATTGAAAACAATAAGCAGAAGTGTCCATATTCATGGAAATTGGGATAAATTTTAACAACCAAAGTACGCAGTTCCAGGGGATGGGGCCAAGAGAGAGCCTCCCCCCCCCCCCCCGGGAATTTTGTTTTACAATTGGGAAAATTTAGACCTTTGCTAAGCAAATGAAAAATATTACAAACGAGTATATTTTGGTCCCCACCCCCTAAGAAAAAATATGGATTCAAGCATGTCCAGAGACCTAACTAGTGTGAATAATGTTGACAAAAGTTAGGTATAACTCGTTATGAATCATAGGTTGTAAAATATGTAGCCAGTCGCATAGAAAAAAATAAGCCCAATGCGGGATATAAAAATTGATGGCTGCCGTCCTGCAGAGTGGTGAAACCTTCACCAAATAGGCATGCAGTTTGCCGTGACCGGGCTCATATTGCCTGATCCTATAATGGCCCCAGGGATTGGCTGGGTCATGCGATTGCAACATGCCACTTTGGTCAGCTTCACGGGGGACCACGAAGGCCCGACTTGATCAATCGACCGGTCATGTCTTACCTTAAGACATTTTCACTTTCTACCACTGTCGTTTACCTTTTTCACCTCTCCACCGTTTTTAGGCTAAACCTATTTCTTCTATATCCTGTTCTAGAAGGTGGTGGCTCATAAGGTAATCGGATTGAAGCCTTTGGTTGTTTGACTGACCCTTGTTACCTCGCAAGGACTGTCTAAGCGTTGTAACACCACCCAGTCTAGCCTTTTTTTATACTGATATTATCCCCAAAGCAACTCCGTTCTGATCTGCAAATGGGAATACTCCAGAGCTGAACTCTAGGGTGTAAAACTGAAAAATTTGTAACAAGCAATTTCTTCATTATACACAATAATTTCTAAAGTTTTTTTCTTGGGAGGCGTAAAAAAGCGGGATCGTGTGGGAATGAGTTAAACGAAATGTTCACATGATTACATATTCTCATAACTAGGACTCTAGAATACATCGTATTGTTCTTCAACCAAATAGCCCACTGAACTCTAAAATAGACCAAGGGAAGACTAATGTACATCTTCAAAGACCATTACGGTCTAAATAAATGATTTGATTGGATTAAACATATTTTCATTGTAAGCGGTGATCCATGTATTGTAATAAATCGTGGATTTCATCTTATTTTTAAGCCGGTAGAATCGACCACGCCCATCACGATAATAAAGCTCACAGAGCTCTCCGTGAGACTCTGGAACTTGAAAGAGCTGTGAAGACGGCAATGGAAATGGTCGACATGGATGAGACACTCATTTTGGTAACAGCCGATCATAGTCACGTGTTCGATATAACTGGATATTCATACAGAGGAGTTGATATTCTTGGTAAGGAAGTGATTTAGATGAAATCGAGCGCCTGTATTGCTCCACCAACATAATTGACAAATAATGGCTATCAAACGAGGAATCAATCGACCAGTCAAATCATTTATTCAGCCCAGAATTGAGCTTTGAATTACCGATATCGGCCGCCATTTGTGTGAAATATTTTTGTTGGTTTAGTGACTTAAACGTCGTAACTACAGCTTATTGAAGCTGTAGTTACGACATTTAGGTCGCAAACTAACAATTTATTTTTTGTATTACACTGGAGGCTAGGAAAAGATATAGTGGTAGTGTGGAACAATTCATTTAACAAGGTATTTATGTACTCACTAGCACTACCCTCTGGCAATACTCGTCCTACTTTAACTGACATAAGACCCGCCCATAAAAGCCATAGCCTATTTTCAACCGATATCAGATTTTTAACGAATCTAATCAAATGTTATCCAAGAACCGTGCAATTGGAATTAGCACAATTCCTGACGAAATAAGGTATTAAATATATACAATGTACGTGAAAAATAGTCCCGCCCTATATGTACAGGCAAATCCTTGCAACCGAAAACCAACTCTAATTTGAGCATTCAAACTGTAAATGGTCCCAAAGAGTACCTTAAACATTTTTCGCGTGCAATTTATAATCAAGTTGTTGCAGTTGAAATCCGATTTATCAACTGGTCTGTAAAAACAAACAGTTTATATATGATGGTTGTTGTTTTCGACTTCCTTACAAACATAAAACACGGTTCTTTTCACAATTGACGGTGATGAAATGATTCGTTGGTGGTACACTGTTAAGTTGTTAACTATCAACATACCTTTGCAGGTTGTGTACATATGTGTCTCATAGGATTTCTTTATGTAACAGAATATGATATCCCAACAAACTTTGAGAAATTCTGCAACATGCAGAAAAACACACACTTGTGCGAAAAGAACAAAAATAGTCTTAGGCATATTTTAGTGGCAATACAGACGAAGAAGTTTCACTCTCTGATAAATTTGTCACTCTTCACTGATTTTGTAAGACCAGAACTAGATACATGCACAGTTGCTATACGAATTAACTTTCTCGAGCAATACATCTAAACAAAGTAGTTAAATTTGTACACGAACTCTCATGTTTTTCTATATATTCCATGGTATGTTTTTTTTGCTCTTAGAAGCTGTTAAATTCAATAAAACCATTATCTTGCATTGTTTTTTATGCATGTAGAGACAAATTTGAAACATTTTTAGCAGAAAATCTTTGAGTGAAATATTCTTTTCCGGGACTGGTGGAGCCCTATGTTGTATTATTATTTTTACTCGTGTGGTGATAGACAAGTTTGAATATAAAACATTTTTGTCAAAAGTCTATAGAAGAAAAGCTTTGAAGAGTATATTCTATTCCAGGACTGGTGGAGCCCTATGACACCGAAAGCTCGAAACCAACCGATGGTCTTCCGATGCCAGTACTACTCTACTCAAATGGTCCCGGCTATGAGTCACCCAGAAGGAATCTAACAGGCGTTGATATGAGTAAATTTTTTCTTACATTTTAGCTTCAGTTATGTATATCAAGATTGGTGAGTCGCTGAACTAGGGCACGAAACTTTTTCTTAATCTTGAGAAACGAAGATCCATCAACAAATTGTCTTGAATTAATGTAATATTTACTTTTGGCATCTTTTAAGGTATTTGTCTAAATGATTATTGGATGGATGGATGGATATATAGATTTATAGATGAATAGACATATTTAGAAAGATAGACAGACAGAGGACAGACAGACAGACAGACAGACAGACAGATAGATAGATAGATAGATAGATAGATAGATAGATAGATAGATAGATAGATAGATAGATAGATAGATAGATAGATAGATAGATAGATAGATAGATAGATAGATAGCTAGATAGATTTCGATAAAACATATCATACAAACAACAATTAATAAAATAAAAAGATATATACGATGGAATAACAATTTAAATGACTAGTTTACGTAACAACATTAAAAAGCATGTTACAATTCATATTGGTATTCATCAAAGACGATGAAATATCACTTATTTACATTTAGAAACCAATAAAAAGACAATACTGGCAGCTATGTTGTTCTAACTAACGAGCATCTATTGGTGTCTTACTTGATCTATGTGTTTTCACATTACACGCTTTAAAATTTTAAGTTTTTGACCTGCGTTATCTGCTTGTAGATAGAAATTGACCAGTTGCTGGTCCCACCATCCTACTCCTTTAGTCCGACTCTGTAACTCCAACAGGAAGTTCCGCTTTGATTATTAACGGCGTTATTTTATAAAATGTATGGCCAGTAGCATGTTACAAATAAGTAGAATGGTTGGTTGGTGACCTAAACGTAGTAACTACAACTTGAATAGGTGTAGTTACGACGTTTAAGTCGCCAAACAAAAAAAAAAAAAACAACAACAACAAAAAAAAAAACGATTCACTAAAATAGCGGGCAATGTAGGAGTTCAAATTGAACTTCAAGTCTAAATGAATGATTTCATTGGTCGACTGATAATTTGATTCACTGTCGCGATTGGTCAATTTGTGACACATTGTCACAGTTGGATTATAAATCGAGTGTTTTTAAGCAATTTTTTACAGCAGATATTTTCGGCTACTCGACACCATCATTAATTAATAATTGATAATCTTATGTTAACTTAAGTTTATTTGAAACGTTTCCTTTTTTTTTCTTTTTTCAGCGGACAAAGATTTTCTCGTACCATCAGGCGTCCCGCTTAACTCCGAGACCCATGGAGGGGAGGATATCGCCACTTTTGCCTACGGCCCTATGGGTCACCTTATACACGGGGTGATCGAGCAGAGCCACGTAGCCCACGTGATGGCCTACGCCGCCTGTATTGGGCCTTACAAGGGTGGAGCTTGTGATTACGAAGTGAGAAAAGCTATCATGGACAATTCCCCGAACTCTGGGTCAACATCAGTTGTCCCCCTTGTTTTAGTTCTCTCGTTTTTTGCTTTGATGATCAAGTGGGTTACGTTCAATTTTCTGATCTTTTAAATTGACAGATAGCTGTCAATCAAAGAATCTATCGACCGATCAAATCATTCATTTCAACCGGAAGTCAATATTGAACTCGAAAATTGACCGATATTTATGTTAAGCATCTCTGTTGGTTTGGCGACCTATTCAAGCTGCAGTTACGAGATTTCTGTCGCTAACCAAATATTTTACTTTTTAGCTCACCTGAGCACGAAGCACGCTGTTGTGATCACCTTTTGTTTGGCGTCCGTCCGTCGTGCGTCGTCCGTCAACAATTTCTTTAAACAACATCTCCTACCAAACCATTCGGCGAATTTTAACCAAATTGGGCAGAAATGTTCCATAGGTAGTCCCCTTTAAAAGATGTAAAAAAAAAAAAAAAAAAAAAGGAACTCCATTTAAAACAACGAAAGTGAAATTTTAAGATAATCTTTAAAAATCTCCTCCTCCTGACACAGAAGGCGTAAAGTCTTGTATTTTGCATGAAACATCAGTATATTGACCTCTTTCAAAATTGCTAAAATCTTGACCCTCGGATTCCTAGAGGTGGAGGTCGAAGGTGGGGTTTATATAGAAATAAAGAACGATTTTAAAATAAAACTCCTCCAAAACCATCCGGTCAATATGAACCAAATTTTGCAGAATTTTTTCTTAGGTGTTCCCCTTTAAGAATAGCTAAAAGAATTGAAATCTGCTTAATATTCTGGTTGCCATGGCAACAAAAGTGAATTTTTAAAGTAATCTTCAAAAATTTTCTCCCTCTTGACCCACAAGGCGTAGAGCCTTGAAATTTTTGCATTAAGCATCAGTTCGTTGACTTCTATTATATTTCTAAAATTATTACCCACGGACCCAGAGGTAGAAAAAAGTATTTTACTCCTTTCCAATCGGTCCTAAAGACTTGGAATTTGTCATTAAGACTTTAGGATCCACAGGCACAGAGCCTATATATTTGCGGTCGGGCCCACTTGTATCATAATCCTAACTTTAACATAAAATTAGAATGTTAAAGGAAAAAGAGCCTTTATCTCAGGTAAGCGCCCCAGGGCCGACGGCCCTCTTGTTTGTTATATGTTATTAACAATATACTTCAGTCGAACCCCTTGTCGCAGGTTAAATTGAGCAAACTTTAATGTCTTCAGATGAATTCAAATGCGATGGAAAATATCGTCGTTAGATTCAACTAAATCTAACATAACCAGTTATTCCTAATGATAGAAAAATAAGAATACGCATGTGTGCTTGTATGAAAATATGTTTTACAATTTGTCTCTGTGTATGTGTTTTTGTAACTGTGTGTCAAAGTTATCAACAGTTATCATTATAAATTGTTCACACAAATCTAACCAGAATTATAATAAATTTATTTTTTCACTAACTTTGTTTTGTTTTTTATTGTCTACGACCTCTGTAAACCGAAGAAGAAGAATAGCTATTGAAAACATTGTGCCGAAAAAATAAAACAAACCAACGTGGTAATTTTCCCTTTTCTGTCCTGAAATTGGTTAATTAATCCTTTCCTGTACAAACCCGGGATTGTACGTCACTGAGATTTTATACTTGAGAAAAAATTGTGGAAAAAGAAGAAATTGCTTGTAGCAAGCAATTTCTCCTTTTTCCGCAATATTTTCTATCACATGGGATGGATTCATTTCAAATTATATCCAATTTTCGTTGTTGTCTGCAACCTCTTTCGATTTGGACCAGTCTAAAATGTCCAAAACGGGAAAGGGTTAATAGGTTGCTAGCTACAACCGCTCCGAAGTAAGGTCATTAATTGACCAATCGCTGGCCCCGCCGACTTACTCCTTTTGCTCCGCCCATCAACTCCAACAGGAAGTCCCGCTTCGATTTCAAAAGGCGTTATTTTGCAAAATTTAAGTCAAGTAGCATGCAACAAAATAAAATGGAATTGTTGGTTGGCGACCTAAACGTCGTAACTACTGCTTGAATATGCTCTAGTTTCGACGTTTAAGTCTCCAAACCAACAAAATCGAATCGTTTAGTTAATTCACTGAAACTAAAAAGTTTTGTGACGTTAGTGAACTCAGACAAATTTCAATCATAGAGTTTTTCAACAAACTCAATATACATATTCAAAAGAGGCGTTAAGTTTGTTTGTTGTTTTAATAATGTTTGAATACACACAAATTAAATAGTTTTCTGTGAGTCTTTCTAGCTAGCAAAGCGCCAGCTTTGATAGCTTAAGTTAACAGACGAAATTTTGAGGTCGTCTCAAAGTTCAACGAGTGCAAACTGTCACTGGAGGCTTTACCACTAAATCCGTTAGATGCCTACGCCATTAAAAGTAGTTCTTATGTATTTCAGGAATATTGCAAACTCTATTCAAATTGTAGAGAACTCTGTCAAAATAATGCTATTTAACCCATCCCCAATCAATTCCGCTTTTAAGCATCTCAAGAAAAAAGCTTCGGAAAACATTGTGGACAATGAAGAAATTGCTTGTAACAAGCAATTTCTTCTATGTCCACAATGTTTTCTACCCAACAAGGGAAATATTGTCTAAATTCAACCATGCTTTGCTAGCTTACAGTACTTTTCAGTACTTTGATTTACAAAAGAAAGACTATTTTATAAGAAATTGTGTTTTGGACCCGTCATATTATACTACCTGATATGATTCTGAGCTAGAAATAACAAATGTGTAATACTTTAATTTTTAGTTTCGTCTATCTAAAACGGGCGTTTTGATTGGTAGAAAAGAATTATCCATACCCCAATTAACAAAATTTTGAACACGCAGCTATTTTGTATGCTTCCGAACAAAGTAGTCCCATATATAAAAGTGTCAAAACTTGTAAAGTTTTTGCTTTTTCGCTCGATGCTGATAAATTATAAGAAATGAATGGAATATTTCTTTGTTTCTATGGAGGTATGAACCTTAAAACCTAATCACACTTATGTATGAACGAGAAGATACGGCACTCCCCAAGAACTTGTGAAATGATGAAATGACCATGAACTTGACTGAGGGGCACAAAATTCAGGAACATCAGCTATGAATATGACATAGAGCTAACTGTTCAACCCGCCTGAGCGAATTCCAACATGAGACCTACTTGTCAAGTCCAAGACAAAATGAATTCATTTCTTTTTGGGTAGCCTGGATTCTTTTTTTCCAGTAGCGACTTAAACTTGGATACCAGAAAGAACCCACATAGTCAAAATAACACTAGATTAAAGACATAGCCAAAACCTTACGGGTTTGGAAGTCTAAAACCTGCCTCTTTCGAAAACGGAATTTCAAACGTGCATTTGCCTTGGTGATCTTAAACTGAACCAAGATATTAACTTGAAGTGGTTGCTGATATAGAAATACCATTGCATGACACATTTAACTTGCTATTATTATTCAAACGGGACTTGGAACCAAAAAGTATTGACTCAGTTTTGCATAAATGCAGTGAAAGTCGCTTATAAACAAGTCATTTACTAATTCTTTCTAATTCAGAAGATAGTGGTGACTCAATTTCAGAAACATTTTTACCAGTAACAAGAACTTCAGAGTCATCGCCATATAGAAGGAGTTTATTCTTTACGACAGCAGTCATGTCATTGACAAATAATAAAAATAAAATATGATAACATATAGAAATATAATATATGTATGGTCTTCGGTGATTTATATGAAGCAATTAATGGAGTGTGACACAAATGATTTTAATTGAAAGATTTATGCATAAAGTGGCCTTTACTGAGAATAATAGGCAATTCGCAGATAATCAGGGGTTAAACGAGGCAATGTCTAAGTCAGTAATCACAGTCGTTTCCTCGGGGCTCTATTTTAGGTGCCTCACTCTACCTTATTTATATAAATACATGATGTTTTAGTAATAGATCCAAAGGCTTTTAGATGATCAAGCACATTTTACTTTAGTTAAGTAAAATGTGCTTGATCATCTATAAGTCTTTTGATTTATTTAATATAATGCTCTCTACAGACATGTATCGGTTGAGCACTATCTTCATTCGATGGTTTATTCGGAACATAATATATGATAAACTATAAATTATTATTTTTTTGCCAATGGCACCTCTCTAGATGTGAGAGTTATTTTTATCAGTGACATAGTTATGAATTAAGTATGGGGTAAGCTGTGGTTAGTAATTTTTTACTCATCTAAAACAGTCATCAGACTTTCTCTAATCTAAGGAATATAAAAACCTATTTTTTCTCTCTTCTTTTGTTAGCATTTTTTTTTTAAAAAAACTCCTAAACATCTTTGCCTAACATTTTGTTACAACGAAAGATAGAACGATCACATTTACAATATTACAATACGAGCTTCCAAGCTACTTTCTAATTATGGACAGATTCTTTCAATCAAATTCATGCATCTTTTTACGTTCTGTTTTAGAATATGCCAAAACTGTATGGGACAACTGCATAAAAAGAAAGCATTGAAAGATACAAACTGTAGATACTAGTATCCTCACAGTACATTATTTACAGGGAATTCGGTTGTTTGTCATGAGATTAGAAAACAGAAGAAAGATTGAAAACATAATTATCAATGCCCTAAGCCCAGAACATCTCCAATAGATTTCCCGAAAAACAGTACATTACGCAGTTCTCAATATATCGAATCCACTGGTCTGAACTATTCGCTAGCTCTTACAGAACGAACTTTCCGAGAGCTTAAAATTCAACCAATCATTGACATGATCTCAAACTCTTTTTCTTCATTTGTTTGTTTTGTTGTTGAAAAATACTGTTACTGTTGTTCCAAACCAAACGCGAAACAAGTGTAGTGATCTTATTAGGGACAATTGAAAAGTCTATATCTCAGACATTTTGTAATTCTCATAAACTAAGGTCTTTGTAGATAAAGTATCACAATTATTTTGTAGTAACAGTTGGACCACTTTCTCTCTGATGTTTGTCAGATTTTAGTTCTAGTAAATACCACTAAGTGTTATTCAGCATGGCCGATGTTATATCATGGTGAAGAAATGAGTCGTTGACTTTAAACGTGGTAGAGAGAGTCTTAAAGACGACTCCCGTCCTGGCAACAATTGAAACCCGTGATATAATTATTACAGATGGGCGAATTACAAAGCGTTATATTTCTTCACAGGGGGTATTTCACACGAACATGTCCACGCAATTATCAATAATGATTTGCAAATGGCAAAGGTTACTGCCAGATCGGTCCCAAATCTTCTGGGAGTTGACAGAAAAAGGAACACCATGCAAAATGTCAAAAGAAAACTTTGCCATGTTTCAGTGGAATACCTAGCAATTTCTCAAGCAGTTTGTAAATGGCTACGAAACATGGGGTCACCTCTTAAAATTCGAAAGAAAAAAAAAAGAAAAAAAGAAGAAGAAACACCCAGGATCGCCTTCCCGTAAACAGCCAAGTCTACAACATCAACTGACCAATCGCGGCTGTCATTCGAACAACCAGTCGACCAATGAAATCATTCATTGACACCAGAAATGTGTCTCCAAACATTTGACGCCATTTTGTTAACATTTCTTGTTGATTTGGCGACTTAAAAGTCGTAAAAAAAACAGCTTATTCAAGTTGTAGTTACGACGTTTATGTCGCCAACCGACCATTCTATTTATTTGTAACATGCTACTAGCCTTCAATTTTGCAAAATAACGCCGTTAAAAATCGAAGCGGGACTTCCTGTCAGAGTCAATGGGTGGGACCAAAGTAGTAAGTGGGTTTGGCTAGCGATTGGTCAATTTGAAAGGTGATAGTCACTTTTTATGGGATGCAAAAGATGTGTTGCTATCGGATAATACTAAAAAGGTCCCATTATAACTGGGAGGTTTTATGCTAATCTCAGGAGGCAGTTTCATGAAAAAGTGAAGCAGAAAAAGCGCAAAAAAACCCAGTACCAGCACCAACAACCACAAAAATAAATACCCCCCCCCCCCCGCCTAAAAAAAACTCAAAACAAAAACACACACAAACACTCAGCGTCTACCATTTTTGCACTGACGATGTCAAACAAGCTATTGACGCGTTTTATAGGAAACAAGAGCTTTGTCGACAGGACACAGATGATAAAGGGACCTTTTTACCAGCCTGTTTTGTATATAAACCATGACATTGTATAAATGCTGAGAATAAATTGTGCTAAAACTAAACTATGTAGTTTCGAAGTTTTGCATTTTTCTTACTCAACACTATTAATTTTTTTTAAAAAGATATTTCTTGTAAAAATTTAACCGAGTTAGACCTAAAACATAAGTATTGACAATTTTCTATTTGTAGCAGCCAGGTATTTCACCAAATCGCATTCTTAACTCTTTCGCACATAATCCCATATTATTAACGCATTTAAACATTGTGGAAAATGCAATACCCCCTACCCTTCATGTTCCAAACTATCATTTACAAAAAACGAGTATTTTTAAAAACTCATCAACTTGACATTGTCGTCTGCAACTTTTTTGAATTTAGACCAGTCTTCACTTTTGATCCGGTAATCGGTTAACCGTTTCCTATTCAATTCCGTATATTTTACGTCTCTGTGATTTTATACTGGAGAAATCATTGTAGAGAAAGAAAAACACGCTTGTAACAAGCAATTTCTTCTTTTTCTACAATGTTTTCTACTAACTGATGTCATTTTCTAAATTAAATCCACTTAAAATTTTCGTCTGCAAGACCTTTGAATTTGGACAGCTCTTTAATTTTGCAAAACAAGAAAGGGTTTATGTAATCTGTAAAGAGTCCACGAGAGAGATATTCCTGTAATTCATTCAGTGTTTTAAAAGACTATTCCATCGTATATGAGAGCCATATTCTTGACGGATCGACGGATCGATTGCCCCGCCTACTAACTCCGATTCTCCACGCCCACTGGCACCAACTGGACTTTCCACTTCGATATTTTGCAAGATTTACGGCCATCATGTAACAATCAAAGCGTTGAAAGTACTGTTAGCTAGCAAAGCATGGTTGGATTAAGAAAATCTTTCCCTTGTTGGATAGAAGACATTGTGGACATTGAAGAAACTGCTTGTTACAAGCAATTTCTTCATTGTCCACAATGTTTTCCAAAGCTTTTTTCTTTAGATGCTTAAAAAGCGGAATTCAGTGGGAAAGGGTTAAAAAGCATGCCTTTGACAGGATTCTTTACAATTTGCAATATTCCTGAAATACATAAGAACTACTTTTTATAGCGTTGGCATTCAATGGATTTGGTGGTTAAGCCTCCAATGGCAGTTGCACTCATCGAACTTTGAGACGACCTCAAAATTTTGTATGTTACCTTAAGCTACCAAAGCTGACGCTTTGCTAGCTAAAATAGTAAAACGTTGGTTTGCGACTGGAATACACTGTACTTACGACGTTTAGGTCGACAAACCAGCAAAAACGTTTCACATTAATGAAGGCCAATATTGGAGTCCAAACTTCACTTCCGGTCTAAATGAATGATTTGACTGGCCGATTACTTCTTTGATTGACATCCGCGATTGGTCAATTAAACATATCCAATAAATCTAAGGAGGTGAACAATGAAAAAAAAAAAAAAAAAAAAAAAAAAAATAATCAAAAACAATTTCGAAATATCGATATTTCAGGTTTCTTTCATTTATTAGATATTTTTTCGCGTGATCCGGTTTAACCATTTCCTCTTTAAACACGTGATTTTACGTTGCTGTGATTTTATACTTAAGATAATATTGCGAAAAAAGAAGAAATTGCTTATTACAAGCAATTTCTCCTTTTTCCACAATATTTTCTACCACATGGAATGGTCTCTTTTCAAATTGCAGCCATTTTCTATTGTCGTCTGCAACTTCTTTCAATTTGGACCAGTCTAAGATTTGGAAAAACACGAACGGGTTAAAATATCTAATGTCTAACACACAAAGGACGCTTTCGGGTAAAACATTCACTAATTGTTCTTGTTTAATTGGTTTAAGGCTTTCAGACATTACAGTAAGTATATACTCACTACATTTTACACATTTAGAATTTAATGGCAGCCTGTCAGTGTATCTTTTTTCCTGACCGTCTCGATCTTATATTTTATAGATACGTTATTTAGACGGTGTATTTAATTATGTATGTCTTTCTCCAACTGTCTGTCTCTCTGTCCTCTTTATGTCCCTCTTTTTCTTTTATACTACGTCTTTTGTCTACCCACTTGAACCCTCTATTCATCCCTCTACCAATTCTTTCTGTTTCTCTTTGCTGTTTGTCTCTCGTGTCTTTTAAACTCAGTTATATAAGACACTTGGGTCATATTTTTATTACTTAAATTTCAACTTCACGTGAATCAAACCAGTACTCTAACCGATGGCGTTTTCGAATGAAATACTCAAGATATATGACCGTCCCGGGTCATATATATAAGTCTATCTCTGTGTAGGTAGACTAAACATTTCGACACTAATTTTTATTACATTTATTTGTACACAATGTTTTAAAGATAAGGAATTACGTGGATAACAAAACATCAGAAAAGCTTTACCCATTACCACACGATAACAAAACACCAGAAATGGTTAACCCATTACAACACGATGGAATTTTAAACCAGTCCAAATTCAATGAAGTTATTGACGACAATTTTAGGTTGGTGAATCTTAGAAATCTTTGTCTTTTGTGTTGGAAAACATTTTGGATAATGAAGAAATTGCTTGTAGGAAGCAATTTCTTGGGTGGTCTGAATGTATGAATTAATTGATCTAACGATTTTTGATTGGCTGCCGCGATTCGGCAAAATGAGAACGAAAAATATGCACGAAAGCTTCACGGTACATCATTTAGCAATTAAAACACGAACAAGACGTGACCAAATACAAAACATTTCAAACAATCATATTTGGCAAAAAAGAGTAATTGTAATCCCGTTTACACAGAGTTAAATGGTATTTATGCTTTATTTACACGAGACAGAAAGGGCGCTTGCGATTGGCCTAATGCTGCAGGGCTTTACCGTATCATAAGCCGGTATACTTGAAATGGTACAGAGGAGCCGCAGAAAACTTTAGCGAAGTCTACATGAAACCGGACGATTTCTTAACCGACATAGCACTGGTGATCCCCATTTTAGTCGTCAACGTGCTGTAATGATGTATCTTTTAAAATCGCATATGCCTTTATCCGTTAACTGGGCACTTCGGTGATTTCTTGACATTTCAAGTATATTCATTAGAAATTATTTTTTTTGTCAATGGTTACAGTCGTTACCATCGTATATGATGTAAACGTAATTTTATAGATAATCTTTTGGGAGTATGTCCATTCTAACAAAAAAGCGACGAAGAAAGCATGCTCGCTTTGCCTTTTGATGCAAAACAAATGATTCATTTCGCTTTGCCAATTGATGCGAGACAAATCATGCGTACCAGTTTGACTGCGAAGATTACATACCTAGCTATGGAATTGGTCATTTCCTTGCCCCGACTGCCCCGCTCTTCGATCTGAACGGCGTTATTTTGCAAAAACCATGCCAGTAGCATGTTACACAAAAAAGAAGAATGTTTGGTTGGCGACCTAAATGTCGTAACTACAGATTGAAAAGTTGTTGTTATTTCGTTTAAGTCGCCAAGCCAACAAAAATGCTTCACATAAAGTTCAAGTACCACTTGCGAGTGATTTGATTTGCCATTTTCTAAATGGTCAAAACTAATCACATTGTATGAATACGCGAAGCGAATTCATACATAAGTCTGATTAGGTATTTCGGTTCTTACCTCTTTAAAATAAAAGAATATTCTCTTGATTACTTATATTTTAATAGCATCGAGCGATACCTATGGAACAGGACTTGGCCTCTGGATTGTCTGTCTACAATCATATCGAAGTGATAAGAGTAAAACTAGAAACATCTCAAAAGAGTGCAAGAATTGCTTTTCCCTTGTTTTACCTCATTCGTGAAAAATATTATAAATGCATTGAACATGTTCTGAAACAAAAGAGACAAGGAAACTAAACAACAACAACAACAAAACGTCTCCAAAAGATCTAGAGCAATTTCGAATTAGATTTTTAAACAGTTTCTGCAAAATTATATAATTTTGTTATATATGTCCAGTTAATAATTGTTTCAGCTTCTTTCACAGCTACGTAAATAAGAACTAGAAAATGGGGTGTGGAAAAAGTACTCCTTACACAGACTTTGATGTGCACCATCCTTATGAAGAAATTATTTTCACACAGTCAGAAAAGGTAAACATAGATCGATATTTCCACCATTTGTACAAACGTATTAGAATGGGCGTTCCTCTGGAAGAAATACGTCACATCCGTGAGGGCGTGGAAAGCTGCGTGCGCACGATGCTCGACAAAATAGCCGAAGTAGACATCCGATTTCATGTAGAGAGACATGGTTTGATTCAAGTTGGTAGTTTTACTGAAGGCACAAAATTAAAAACGCCGGATGAGTTTAACTATATCGCAGTCCTTAGTGAGTTAGATGGAGACGATCTTATTCTTGACGATCCAAATCACCACAGAAATGATATACCAGTGAAACTCAGGGTTAGAGAACAAAAGGACCAGACATTTCGACAAAACTGGAAACGTGCTATTTTAGATGAAATTTTCTTTCTTGGAAAACGAACGAAGAAAATTAAACAAAATGGAGTTCTCGACAAATTTCTCAAACAAATCAGGAGATACCTTAAAACGTACGATGCGATAAAAACACCAGTAGGTGAAATTGCAATGGATGGACCATCAGCGATTGCTGCTTCTATCTTCAACTCGTCTATCTTATTAAAGCTCAAACTCATTCGTCAACAAATTATCTTTGAAGGTATTCAAAGTGTTGAAATCACTAAGTCCTATCCAGTATATGTGACAATAACCCCTGCAATCCGTTGGTTCAAAGCAGGAAACTACATTTTCAAGGAGGACGTTATGGCTCATTTTTTATATGCAGAAGTTCTAAAGTCAGACACATTTCTACTTTTTCCGGGGTCTGACGGACATTTTGTTAAGTCTTTCGCCGAAGTGGAAAACGCGGCTATAAAAGGAATGTCTGTTCGGCACAGAAAAGCTCTCACAATAATTAAATATTTGATAAACGGTGATAATCGGCTGACCGAGTATGAACCGGGTAGATCACGTCGATTGTTCACATCATTCTCATTAAAAATGGCGACGCTGTGTTTTGTGAGCACATGCCCGTGTTCCAAGGGTGACTCGGATTACGAAATCGTAGATTGCGTGTTACATATTTTGATACACATTTATGACAACTTACACGGAGAGTTTGTTGGTCTACCAATTTTACCAAACGCATTTATCAAGACGACATCTTCAGTTGATAAAGAAGTTTTAGCGGATGAGAAATTCGTTTACCTTAACAAAGTGCTGCTTACCGAATTATTAAAAAATGATTTGAAACTTTGGATCGGCAAACTTCAGAAATATGACTTTGAGGCGGCTGTTCCAAGATACGGCGTGGTACCACTATACAAGAAACTGACAGAAAATAAATTGTATACAATATAACCAATACCACTTTTTATGTCCCTCAAGATTAAAGCTATGGAAAGCTTGTTGAAAATGAAGCAATTTCTTCATTATCCACAACGCCTTCTACCTATAAGAAAAAGACTTCCAAATTCATGAACTATAAATCGTCTTCTGCAACATTTTTTCATCTTGTACCAGTCTAAATTTTTGTATTCTGAAATTACGTTAACTAAAACGTAAATTTTCGAATCTCTCTCTGACAAATATTTAATCTGTTAAAGTCACTTATCGTATATTTGGTCACTTAACCCATTCCCACACAATGAAATTTTAGACCAGTCCAAACTAAAAGAAGCTGCAGACGACAATATAAAGTTAATGAATTTTTAGGTTGTTTTTAGATTTCTGGATAAAAAACATTGTGTAAAATGAAGAAATTGCTTGTTATAAGCAATTTGTTCATTTTACACAACATTTTCCAAATTATTTTTCGGGGGGGGGGGGCGTCCAAAAGCGTCACTGTTCGGGGATGGGTTAAGCATTCAAGTGCCCTCTTATCAATATACAAAGGATTATTATGATTCTAATGGAGTATTTTGTGAATTTTGTGAACGGTATCAACTTGTCTGTTGGGATTCAGATCCGATTTGTCACCGTAAATGTATGACAATGTATTTTTGATTATTGCTCTACCGTTGCTAAGCCAACATGACGCTTATAGAAGACTGATATAGTTAAGAACATCGCGAAAGTGACGAGGTGTGGAATGGAATGTGCTAGGTTTGAACGAAATGAGCGTTTGAACAAATTGAACATTTTAAAACTTAGAATTGTCGCAAAGCAGACTCATAACCAACACCCAGCGCTTTGTCACTGAAGTATCATAGTTGACCTTTGGCTTAAATTAGCCAAATAATACAATTATTGCCTTGACCTTTGACCTAGAAATAATAGGCCATGGACAACAAGTGTATAAAGTTTCAATGGCTTAGGTTAAATGTCTTAGAGCTAGAGCACAGTAACGGTTACAGCATTCAAGCACGATAGGACACTTCCCTGGGTCATTGGCAACAATTGCATGGAATTTCAAGGTTTTAGGTCAATTGGTTCTCGAGTTAGAGCACGGAAACGTTTTTTCATCAGAGTTCAATTGTGACCATTGTCTTTGACCTACGTGACCCAAAATCAATGGAGCACTTTCTTGGGCCATTGGCAACAATTGTGTGAAGTTAAATCCTTTAAATGTTGAAGCATACCAAGAAATAATGTAAAAGATTCACGAATTTAAGAGACCGTCTCGTTAAAAGACATAATTAAGACTGTTTTCTCTTTAAAATGATGAAAAATAAAAACAATGAAACATTTAAGGACTTGTGTTTATTTTGTTTGATATTATTGGCAAACAAGAGCCGTCGGAGACGGATTATGCTCCCCGAATAAGGCTATATGCCATTATTGGACAAAAACTTTTTATTGAATGCAATTATAGTTTGAGAGTTCAGTTCACAAGAAATTTGGAAGTTTGACAAACATTGAAGGAAGCTGTTTGGCTTCACAGGCCTGGTTCTAGTAAAATTCAATATCATTATATGGTAAATGGTTAAATATTTTACCTTCACTATCCAAGTTATCAATGAAAAATATCTCCATACAAAAAATGAAGACTCTAACTTCAGTAGTCTTGCAGAAACAATAGACTGATTCATTTCAGAATAGGATATATACAAAATGTAAAGCTACATGGCATTAAGCCCCCTTTTAGGGGTCAAGAATTGAAATGAAAATTACCTAGGGCTTTTAATGAACAACATTTCTGTAAAGTAACAAGAAATTTTGGAAATTAGTGAAGGTGGAAAATTTGAAAATTAATGACCTTGACAATTTGACCTTGACCTTGACCAATGACCTTGGTACCAACAGAAAATCCATGTCATAAGCAATGCACATGTAAAATATGAAGGCTATATCACTTACCATTGTTTACTAATGGGAGATGTTTAAAGTAAAAATTTTCGAAATTTTGACATTGAGAAATGACCTTGACCTTGACAGATGACATTGAACCTCATACAAACAGAAAGGTCATGTCATAAGCAATGCACATGTAATATATGAAGAGTGTGTCACTTACCATTGTTAACTTATAGACAATATTTAAGTTAAGCTTTTCAAAATTTTGACCTTGAGAAATGACCTTGAACTTGACAGATGACCTTGAAATTAGTACCAACAGAAAGTCCATGTCATAAGCAATGCACATGTAAAATATGAAGGCTATATCACTTACCATTGTATACTAATGGGCTCTGTTAAAGTTAATTTTTTTTTTTAAATTTTGACCTTGAGAAAGGTTCTTGACCTTGACAGATGACCTTGAACTTAATTCCAAAAGAAAGGTCATGTCATTAGCAATGCACTTGTGAAATATGAAGGCTAAATCACTTACCATTGAAAACTTATAGACAATGTTTAAGTTAAAATTTTCAAATTTTGACTTTGAGAAATGAACTTGATCTTGACAAATGACCTTGAACTTAGTACCAACAGAAAGTCCATGTCAAAAGCAATGCACATGTGAAATATGAAGGTTATGTCACTTAACATTGTAAACTTATAGACAATGTTTAAGTTAATATTTTCTAAATTTTTATCTTCAGAAATGACCTTGACCTTGACTGATGACCTTGAACTTGGTACCAACAGAAGGGGTTTGTCACAAGCAATGCATATGTGAAATATGAAGACTTCATCTGTAACCAATCAAAAGTTATTGCCAATTTTGATTTTTGCGGGGAAAAAAGACAGTTAACGTTAAGGTAAAAACATTAAGGCCCCTTTTCCCATGACGCATTTTTTAAAACGAAAATTCCCGTTAGTTTAAAGTCAAGGGGATCTGATTTGCTACTCAAATATGAAATTTCATGAAATTCTGACCCTTAGTCTTGGAGAAATTGGCAAATTAGTTTTTACATTAAGGCCCCTTTTTCCATGACGCAGCCTTGAAATAAGAAAAATCAAACAACGGGTCTTGGAAATTTCCTAGGAAGACTATATATGAAGTTTTGTCCAATTAGGCCCAGGGGTTGCTGAGATATGACTTCGGACGGACGGAATGACGAACGGACGCACAGGCCGGCGACTATATGCTCCCCCGAAAATTTTTTCGGGGAGCATAAAAAGCTTACCCTATATACCATACAAAAATACTTGAATCAAAAACGTATACAATAACTTTGGCACATCTGATTAAAACCTGATTGTAAAGCACATAAGTTATATAAATACAAAGTCCTGACTAAAATCTGATTGTAAGCATAGCACATATGAGAAAATTATTTCATGATTAAAAAAAATGTAACAGTACTTAGGAGAAAACAAATGAGACAGTTAAGGCATAAAAGTGTCTTGTGGCCCAAATATCAATAATTAACTTTTTAACCACTTTTACAAAGGTATATAACTATTCAGCTCTTTATCCTCAATTCAGCATTTTTATGCATAAAAGAAATTAACAAAGAAAAGCTGTGTGACAAAAGGTGAACCAGCTAGTTAGAAGCACTCTCTTTTTGACATATTTTCTATCATTTTAAGCATGATTTTTTTTTCAATTCTAATGTAGAATGTTGTCTTCCATTTCCATCAGTTTAGACTAATTCAACAGTGTGTCGTCTGATAACAGGTTAAAGAGACAATTAATAAAATATTACATCTTGGCTCAACTCTGACATAGAAATCAAAATATTTTCAACTTAATTGCAATACATTATATCGTTTCTAAAACGCAGCATTTGTTTGAATAAATTTTTACAAATTCATTGCAATCTTCGTCACTGACTTGTATACAGAAATAAAGAAATCACAATTAATTTAACACATGCCCACACAATGACGTTTTTTAACGCCTTTAAGAAAACAAAACTTTGGAAACAGTGTTGAAAATGAAGACATCGATTGTTGCCACCAATTTCTTCATTATCCAAAATGTTTTACTCCAAAAGACCAGGGTTTTCAAAATTCCACCAACTACAAGTTGTCAGCTGCATTATACCTTAGGAATTGCTTCGGAAGTTCCTTCATATATTTGTGATATTTATATTGTACTTTATTTGTATATAGTGCCTGTATTGCTCCACCGAAATACTTTGATTGATTGTATTTGGTTTAACGCCACTTTTAACAGTATTTCAGTCATATCGCGGCGGCTGGAGTACCTAACAATTGATTCCTGGTATTTCCACACCAGTACTACCACTACATCCTTTCCTAGCCTACAGCTGCTATCCCACTTAGGTTTACGATTATACACCCATTGGTGGGAGACAAAATTCGGAAAAGATATTTGCCACCGCTGGGGATTGAACCCAGTGCATCCCATGATTAAAGATTAGGATTCTGATGTTTATAAAATTTCAAAACAAACTGAATCAACCTTGCCATATTTGACACACTGAATCATGGTTGACATATCAGGCATATATATATTCACTGATTTAGTTCCTAAGACTTATTTCAAACTGTTCATTTTTTCACAACAGTCAAGACATGTAAAAGTAATAAACCTGGTCAGATGAAAATTAACCAAAATAACAAACACAGATCACCTACTTAATCTTGTTAATATCACTTTAGCGACAGATCCATGGATGGGCACAAGAACGGACTACACAATGCTATGACAGTAGCTCAATGGCTTTCAGCCAGTGGAGCTAAAAATGATAGTTTGCGAATAAAATTTTACACTAATTAAAAAAACAAACTAGTAAAACTTTTATGTTACATCTCACAAAGTAATTGAGATCCTGTACTGCTAAGGATCTCAAACATTAATTAAAAACAACCTTATGGGACATAGGTCTAACATGACAGGCAACTTAACTATTTAAAACTACAATATTGCCTTTTATACCCCCCCCCCCCCCCAAATAGAAAAAAGCTTTGAAAAACATGATGGAAAACACAGAAATTGCTTGTAACAATTTCTTTATTGTCCACAATGTCTTCTACCACAATTAAGAGTTTTAAGATTTTGTCAACTAAAAGTTGTCAACTGTAATTTCTTTGAAATTGGATAACTATACAATTTTGCAGTATGGAAATTAGTCAGTCACCCCTGTGTTGTGGGTAGTACTAATAAACAGCAAGATTTCACCTACAGCTATTACAACTCTAAAATGTTTTTAAAACAATCAGTACAATGAAATGTCAAACAAAACATTTACAGAACAAAAAGTACACGCACCTGAGTCCAAAGAGCACAAAACCAGATTAAAGTCCCCCAGATGATTCTACATACCAAATATCAAAGCTTTAGGTCTTTCTGTTGGGGAGAAAAAAATATTTTTAAAGTTTTCACTATACAAGCATATGTTATACTTGTGATGTCCAGGGACAGGCTAATTCTAACCCAAGGGCCATAATTTATACAAACTTCATAGAGGCACACCAGCTGATGTTGTATACCAAATATCGAAGCTCTAGGCCCTCCTATTTGGCAGAAGAAGATTTTCAGAATTTTCCCTTCATAAGCCCTATGTAAAACTTGACGTCCAGGAATGGGCTAATTCTGACCCTGGAGCCATAACTTATACATTCTTGATAGAGGTCCACCAGCTGATGATACATGCCAAATATTCACACTATAGGCCCTCCTGATTGGTAGAAGAAGATTTCAAAATTTTCACTATATTAGCCTATGTTAATCTTTTGTCATCGCGGATTGGGCCAATTCTGACCCTAGGGTCATAATTTATACAATCTTATATAATCTCCCCCCCCCCCCCCTCAGCACGGGCAGTTCTTGAGAGATTTTTTTCTTGTACAAACTTTGTGGTCCTTGGCCTAATGACTCTTATGTGAATCCAATCCAACAGCCAGTTCATGACAAACTGTACCCTTTTTTGTCCCCAATGAGCCCCTATGTGATATAACTCCTGGATGTGTACAAATCTGAAGCGCCATCCCATGGGGATGCTTCCTGCCAAGATTGCTTTTAATCCGTCCAAGGTGTCTTAAGAAGAAATCATTTCCTAAAAAGTCAGCCAAAATGCAATCACCTTTATCCTCATATCTTACATTCGTTATGACCAAGTTTCATCCAGCTAAAACTCTGGCAGCGAGAGGGTAAACAATAAAATTGTCATTTAGATACTATATCTCAGAATGGTCCAATTTTAGTATTACCTGACAAACAATCTGGCCAATATTAATCAACATCTATTAGAAATGTGGGTTTCATAGTGAAAATATTGAACTTGTCATTGTCCTAAGATAAAAAGTAAAAATTCTCATTAATACACCATTTCTCATTTAATCCAACATAATGGTCCGATTTTCAAAAAGGTTTATCAGTATGACCTGACAAACAATCAGACCGACCAACTTTAATTAATATTGAGTAGAAATGTGGCCTTCAGAGTGTAAATACTGAACTTGTCTTTATCTTAATTTGTCCCGTAATTGATAGTGCTCATCCTTATGACATTAGAAATATTCTGAGTAGGTTTCATCAAGATTGAACCATAACTGTAACACCCCCACCCCCACCCCCACCCACCACTAAAGTATGAAAAAAAAAAATGTCATTTAAATGTTCTCCAACAGATCATTCCTATTTTCAAATAGGGTCAAACTTATGACATGACTAACATTTAAACACATTTTCAAAGGATTTAGCTAAAATTGTTTCCTCTAGCAAACACTTAAATTGTAAACAGAAAACAATGTAAGAAGGACAACTGACAATAAAAGATCACAAAAACCCACAACGGGCAAGTTGTATATCGATTAGCTAGAACAGTAACATATAGAAACAAGAGGCCCAGTGGGCCTTAATGGTCACCTGAGTAAAAGAGCATCAAGACAAGTGATTTAGGGTTAATTAGAAAAAGATTTTTTAAGAAGTACAAAAATTTACCCCTTTCTGCCCCCAACTGGGGCCCCTTTTACCCCAAGCCCCCCACAACTCTTTTCACAAACTAGAATTGGAATCCCCAAATGATGCTCCCGACCAAGTTTGGTTGAAATCCAAAGCCCTTTTGACCCCCAGAACCCCTATTTTCACAAACTTGAATTGGCATCCCCCAATGATAATTTCTACCAAGTTTGGTTGAAATCCGCCCAGTAGTTCTTGAGAAGAAGATGAAATATTTAAAAGTTACCAAAAATGACCCCCTTTTGGTCCCCATTTTAGGCCCCCCTGACCCCCCAGCCTTTTAATTTTCACAAATCCGAATAACCATTACCAAATGATGCTTTTCACCAAGTTTCTTTGAAATTGGCTTAGTACTTTATCAGAAGAAGATGAAAATGTGAATTTTTTAACATGATGAACTTTGACCTCTAGGTGTGGCCCCTTACATGTCCCCAGTGGCATGAATTTCACAATTTATAATATACCTGTCCTAGTTGTCATGCACACAAAATATTTAAGCTCTGGCATTAACGGTTTATTAGAAGAAGATTTTTAAAGAAGTACCAAAAATTACCCCTTTTTGCCCCCTATTTGGGCCCTTTTGACCCCAGAACCCCTATTTTCACAAATTTGAATTGGCATCCCCCAATGATAATTTCTACCAAGTTTGGTTGAAATCCGCCCAGTAGTTCTTGAGAAGAAGATGAAATATTTAAAAGTTACCAAAAATGACCCCCTTTTGGTCCCCATTTTAGGCCCCCCTGACCCCCCAGCCTTTTAATTTTCACAAATCCGAATAACCATTACCAAATGATGCTTTTCACCAAGTTTCTTTGAAATTGGCTTAGTACTTTATCAGAAGAAGATGAAAATGTGAATTTTTTAACATGATGAACTTTGACCTCAAGGCGTGGCCCCATACATGACCCCAGTGGCATGAATTTCACAATTTATAATATACCTGTCCTAGTTGTCATGCACACAAAATATTTAAGCTCTGGCATTAACGGTTTATTAGAAGAAGATTTTTAAAGAAGTACCAAAAATTACCCTTTTTGCCACCTATTTGGGCCCTTTTGACCCCCAGAACCCCTATTTTCACAAACTTGAATTGGCATCCCCCAATGATAATTTCTACCAAGTTTGGTTGAAATCCGCCCTGTAGTTCTTGAGAAGAAGATGAAATATTTAAAAGTTACCAAAAATGACCCCCTTTTGGTCCCCATTTTAGGCCCCCCTGACCCCCCAGCCTTTTAATTTTCACAAATCCGAATAACCATTACCAAATGATGCTTTTCAACAAGTTTCTTTGAAATTGGCTTAGTACTTTATCAGAAGAAGATGAAAATGTGAATTTTTTAACATGATGAACTTTGACCTCTGGGTGTGGCCCCATACATGACCCCAGTGGCATGAATTTCACAGTGTATAATATACCTGTCCTAGTTGTCATGCACACAAAATATTTAACCATTCCAACTCAATCCCTCCTTTTTACGCCCCTCAAGAAAAAAGCTTCAGAAAACATTGTGGAAAATGAAGAGATTGCTTGTATCAAGCAATTTCTTCATTATCCACAATGTTTTCTACCCCAAAATACTGGCAAATTTAAAATTCCATCAAATTTAAATTGTCGTCTGCAGCTTCTTTCAATTTGGACCAGTCTAAAATTTTGCTGTGTTGGAATGGGTTAAGCTCTGGCATTAACAGTTTATTAGAAGAAGATTTTTAAAGAAGTACCAAAAATTACCCTTTTTGCCACCTATTTGGGCCCTTTTGACCCCAGAACCCCTATTTTCACAAACTTGAATTGGCATCCCCCAATTATAATTTCTACCAAGTTTGGTTGAAATCCGCCCAGTAGTTCTTGAGAAGAAGATGAAATATTTAAAAGTTACCAAAAATGACCCCCTTTTGGTCCCCATTTTAGGCCCCCCTGACCCCCCAGCCTTTTAATTTTCACAAATCCGAATAACCATTACCAAATGATGCTTTTCACCAAGTTTCTTTGAAATTGGCTTAGTACTTTATCAGAAGAAGATGAAAATGTGAATTTTTTAACATGATGAACTTTGACCTCTGGGTGTGGCCCCATACATGACCCCAGTGGCATGAATTTCACAGTGTATAATATACCTGTCCTAGTTGTCATGCACACAAAATATTTAACCATTCCAACTCAATCCCTCCTTTTTACGCCCCTCAAGAAAAAAGCTTCAGAAAACATTGTGGAAAATGAAGAGATTGCTTGTATCAAGCAATTTCTTCATTATCCACAATGTTTTCTACCCCAAAATACTGGCAAATTTAAAATTCCATCAAATTTAAATTGTCGTCTGCAGCTTCTTTCAATTTGGACCAGTCTAAAATTTTGCTGTGTTGGAATGGGTTAAGCTCTGGCATTAACAGTTTATTAGAAGAAGATTTTTAAAGAAGTACCAAAAATTACCCTTTTTGCCACCTATTTGGGCCCTTTTGACCCCAGAACCCCTATTTTCACAAACTTGAATTGGCATCCCCCAATTATAATTTCTACCAAGTTTGGTTGAAATCCGCCCAGTAGTTCTTGAGAAGAAGATGAAATATTTAAAAGTTACCAAAAATGACCCCCTTTTGGTCCCCATTTTAGGCCCCCCTGACCCCCCAGCCTTTTAATTTTCACAAATCCGAATAACCATTACCAAATGATGCTTTTCACCAAGTTTCTTTGAAATTGGCTTAGTACTTTATCAGAAGAAGATGAAAATGTGAATTTTTTAACATGATGAACTTTGACCTCTGGGTGTGGCCCCATACATGACCCCAGTGGCATGAATTTCACAATTTATAATATACCTGTCCTAGTTGTCATGCACACAAAATATTTAAGCTCTGGCATTAACAGTTTATTAGAAGAAGATTTTTAAAGAAGTACCAAAAATTACCCCTTTTTGCCCCCGATTGGGGCCCCTATGACCCCCAGAACCCCTATTTTCACAAACTTGAATTGGCATCCCCAAATGATGCTTTCTACCAAGTTCGGTTGAAATCTGCCCAGTAGTTCTTGAGAAGAAGATGAAAATGTTTAAAAGTTAACGGACGACGGACGACGCACGACGGACAAACGATGATTGCAATAGGTCACCATGACCATTCGGTCAGGTGACCTAAAAAGCTGCATAAACAACAAAAGGGTTTCAATTATGCTTCACAAAGACAAGGTTTAAATTATCTTCCTAACAGAAATCATATAATAGCATATAAAACAAAAGACATTAAAAATGAATGATAAACTAAAAATATCTGCTAAACATTGCATTCAAGCAGATAGTGAGGTTAGAAAATAAATTAATGAAATGGGACACATTTCTGTTTTGTTTATTATTGACAAGTACTTGCAATAGCTATTATGTGTAGTTCCTAGTTGACACTGTAAAAGCAAGCAACACAAATTTGAGTGTATACATTAAATATAAGAATAATGTATATTAATTTGTAAATGATCTCACAAAAATAGATAGAAATTCAAAAATTCTTTATAAATTCGAATGCAAAGTCACGAATTAAAAAATGGATCAATGCTGTAATGTATGGAATGTAAATATACGGTTCCAAAAAATAAAGACTAGATTAACCCATTCCAATATCAAAAGCGCTTGAATTCCTTACTCACTCTATGGCCTGAATTAACTTATCTAACAGGTAATTTGTTTTTCTTAACCCATTCCCACACAATCCCTCCTTTTTACGCCCCTCCAGAAAAAAGCTGTAGAAAACATTGTGGAAAATGAAGAAATTGCTTGTATCAAGCAATTTCTTCATTATCCACAATGTTTTCTATCCCAAAAGACTAAAAATTTAAAATTCAATCAATTTCAAATTGTTGTCTGCAGCTTCTTTCAATTTGGACCAGTCTAAAATTTTGCGGTGTTGGAATGGGCTAAACACAAAAGGGAACTCACTCAGAAAGATTTTTTTATCAATTGACTTAAAGGGATGCAACTATCTTTAATACAAAATATCCTCAGTCAAGCAAAACCAAGTATCCCTTGCATCTCTAAGTTTTCTCTGGCGTTTGGCCAATCCTCCAAGACAACTGCATCAAATTAATAAAATATATCAAAAAATCGGATAAAGGATCACAAAAAGAGCATCGAGCGAAATTTGGTTGAAATCCATCCTCAGGTAAGATATTTTCAGTATATACAATATTTGCATTTAACCTCTGCCAATTTACCCAAACAAAATTCTTTGAAAGAATATGAACTAGCTCCAGCCATTTGAGCAATTCTTTCATTATCCTCGATATTTTCTATCTAAAAAAGACAAAAATCAATTAAATTTATGGTCTAGAAACAGAAACACATTTCAATTTGGACCAGTTTGTAATATTTTTTTAACCCTTTCCTGTTAAATCCCTGGTTTTTATGTCACTGTGGTTTTATACTTGAGAAAACATTGTTTCAAGCAATTTCTTCTTTTTCCACAATATTTTCTACCCTACTGGGTGGTAATTCTTAAATAAAATCACTTTCAAATGGTCGTCTGCAAAACCTTTGAATGTGGACAGGCCTAACATTTTGCAAAACAGGAAAGGGTTAAATGGTACGGGATTATGAAAAATGAGACAGCAGTCCTGCACAAATACGCTGCAGTACAAGTTTGTATAAAGTACAGACACATTAATACCAAAGGCAAATTTTGAAAAAAGACACTTGGCGAGGAGTTGAACCCCAATAATATTCAACAAAGCTGATCATGAGCTTGGAGTCAGGTCTTCCAGTTTATGTATTCGTCCAGAAGCTCCTTCTATTTGTATATAATCACCTGTAATACAATAGATATGAGTCAAATCAAGTTGTATTAAATTAATCTTACCCTTAATAAATAAAGATTAGTTGTCAATGTATTTATTTCCAACTGACAAATTTCATTGGGGCCTGAGATGCTCTAAAGGTAATCCAATATTCCGGGAAATTAATTGCTTAAAGAAGAATGGATAAAAAAAATTGGACGTTATCCCCTTTATAATTTTGAGCAACAATCCCTAAGGCCCCTTTTCTTGTGTTTCATGACGGATCCATTCCATTCCAAATGGAAGTTTCCTAATGACACTACTATCAATTTTTAACACAATTTTCTCAAGGCCCATGTTCCTGTGAAACTTAACAAATCATATCCATTTTCAAAGGAACAATCCTAATTCAAGTACAATCATTCTATTAAAGTTTGCAGAGAATCTGATATAGACTGAGGACTTTCTTGTGTTAATGGGGGTTTTAAAATAAACTTTTCATACAACCCCTTTTCCAGTGATACTTAACAGATCAAACCACATGTAGAAAGGAAAAATCCTAATAATAGTACACACACACCGTGAAGGAAATCAAATTAAACTGTAGACTCTAGCATGTTAATGAGGATTTAAATAAATTTTCACAATGCCCCTTCTCCTGTGATACTTGACAATAATTTCCAAAAGAACAATTTTTGCGATAGTAAATCACTCTTTGAAAGATAATTTGATAAAATTGTGGCTCTAGAATGTTAACAATGATATAATTAAATTTTTAAAAGGCCCTTTTCCCCTGTTTCTTGACGGATCTGAGCCTATTTCAAAAGGAACGATCCCTATGATGTGAAATCATTCTATAAAAGTTTGTAAAGAATCTAATGAAAACTTTAAGACTTTACTGAGTTAATGAGGATTTCTAATAGATTTTTAATAATCAATTTTCATAATTCCCATTGTTTTTTGATGGATTGGATCCAACATCGAAAGGATCATTCCTTTTAATGGTACAATCAATCTTTGAACGATTGGTGAGAATCCAATGAAAACTGTGGACTCTACAGTGTTTGCGAGGATTTATAATTATATTTTCATATGGCCCCTTTACCATTATGTCTTGACGGATCAGACTCAGTTTCGAGAGGAACGATCCTTGTAATGCTAAAATCATTCCGTGAAGGTTTAAAGAGAAATCAATGAAAACTGTGATTTCTAGAGTGTTAACAAGGAAAAGTTAATAGATGGACGGAAGACTTGATGGACTGACAGACGCCGTACAGGAAGACGCTATCGCTACATTGCCAAAGGCCATAAGTTCTAAAAATCAATAAGGCAGTCACATCTTGTTTTGAAAAAGCTATAATTACGACATTTACCGGTAGGTTGCTAACCAAGATTTTATATTTTTCTTTTAGTTTCTTAGATTAAATTAAAAGAACTAATATTCTTTGATATTACACTTAAACTGTCCTATATGAGGTCATTTAGCGTGGCCAAAGATCTGAGAATCTAATATTTCAGATTCTTGACACTATCAGTCTATGACAAAATTTTAGCCTAGTCCTAAATGAAAGAATTTGCAGATGATAACAATCAAACCAAGTTCTTAGATATTTAAGCCATAAATGTAGCCCCTGTGTTGTATACAATGTTACTCAAAGGTTTGACCATATGACCTATTTATACAGCCAAAATGACTGAAAATGGAACCTATCCTACATGTCAAATAGACTGACATTTGACCAAAGATCAGGGTATTTGGGTCTCATAAAAGCTTCTAGAATAAATGCAAAGTACATACAAAGTACTCTGATAATTGACCTAGTTCCCTACTTCTTGAAACCATGCAACCAAATATCTAACATGGCTGAGATAATTTGAAGACAAACTTTCTTACCAAATATCAAGACAATTGAAGCGAAATAGTGCCCTCTTGGCAGACATTCTAAGATTTGATACAGTAACCTTGTTTTTCCCCACATAACCCATTATACAAATTTACCAAGATATGGTGGAATAAAAGTTGTTTACTATTGTGTTGCATAGTAGAAAAAAATTCTTGGGTAACATATATGTAATAAAATGACGAAACAAGAGACCATGATGGTCCTATATCGATCCCCTGAGCAAGATGACTGGAGGCTTTATCATAGATATCAAATTCTACACCTTAAAATATCTTAAAATATAGCGCTAAATTCAAGAGTACGGAATTTCATTGAAGTATTTTGGTAGAGGGTCAATAGGCATTGGTATATGCCAAATATCAATCTACGCTTAATAATTTAGGAGGAGAAGATGTTCAATGATTTCCTTCTTTACCCCTATAAATAATGAGGATTTTCAAAGATGTCCTTCTTTATTCAAATGTAAATTCAGGGAATGCACAGAAAAGTGCTAATTGTTTGGAGTACGTTAATTCATTGAAGTTATTCTGAAGAGGGTCTATAGGCATTGATACATGCCAAATATCAAAGCTCTAGGCCTAATGGTATAAAAGGAGAACATTTTCAAAAAGGGCTAATTTTCAGACAACAGTAATTCTTTGAGGTATTTATATAGAGGGTCAATAGATGATGACATATACCAAATATCAAAGTTCTAGGCCTTATGGTTTGGGAGGAGAATTTTCTTAAGTTTGTTCACTTGGTTGGTATAGCAACTAAAGTTCTTGATTGTTTTCAATTTCTTGAAGTATTTGGAAAGAGCATGACCTAAGGATCATTTCTGTGTTTGGTTGAAATTCCATGTAAATTGTGAACAGACAGACAGACAGATGGATGGATGCCAGAGGATGACTGATCACAATTGCTCAACAAGAGCACTTCGTGCTCTGGTGAGCTAAATCATTCTATTTCAACAACTTTTATTCTGTTAAGCAGAAATTAGAACTTATACCTACCAGTCTTAAGCACCTTAGTAGCATTAGGAACATTCACAACACAGGGTAAACCATACTCTCGAGCTACTACAGCACCTAATGAAAAATATTTGGACACATTAACCTTCACATGACACAATTGTCGAAGTGTTGTCTACGCACATTGAGCTGTGATAGGAATTCTCCTTAGATATTAAATGGCATAATTTTACAACAAGAGGGCCGTTGACCCTGGGGCGCTCACCTGAGATAAAGGCTCTTTTTCTTTCAACAGTCTAATTTCATGTTAAGGTTAGGATTATGAAACAAGTGGGCCACAATTACATATAAAGACTATGAACCTGGGGATCCAAAAGTCTAAATTCCAAGGCTTTAGTGCTAATTTGAAAGAAGGAAAAAACTTTTTCCATGGGTAATAATTTCAGAAATAAGAAAGAAGTCCGTGAACTGATGCTTCATGCCTATAACCCCCCCACACTCCCCGGGTCCGCCCATGGAGACCCGAAGATCATGATTTTAGCTATTTTGAAAGAGGTCAATATACTGATGCTTCATGCAAAATATCAGGGCTCTACACCTTCTGGGTCAGGAGGAGAAGATTTTTAAAGATTATTTTAAAATATTACTTTTGTTGCCATTGCAACCAGAGTTTTTAACGGATTTCAATTCTTTTAGCAATTTTTGAAGGGGTTCACCTAAGCAACATTTCTGCCAAATTTGGTTCAAATCGGCCCAGTGGTTTGGGAGGAGATGTCATTTAAACAAGAGGCCCATGAGGGCCTGAGACGCTCTACTGGTTATCAAGTTTTCCGTTAAAGAAATCTGATATTTAAGGAAATTAATTGCTCAAAGAAGAATGCATAAAGAAAAAAAAAGGGGGCTTTATCCCCTTTATCATTTTAAGCAACAATCCTCAAGGCCCCTATTCCCATGTTTCATGACGGATCCACTCCATTTCCAAAAGAAAGTTACCTTATGACCCTACAATCATTCTGTGAATATTTCATCAGAATCTGACAATAATTGTGGACTTAATCACATAAACAGGATTATTTTGAATGAAAATCAATAAGGCCCCTTTTCCTGTGTTTTCTGATGGATCAATTTCATTCCAAAAGGAACTTTCCTTACAACCCGACAATTGTCCTGTGAAATTTAAAAGACAACTTGATAATGATTGTGATCTTCATCACATACACAAGAATGTTTTGAATGATAATCTGTAAGGCCCCTTTTCCTGTGTTTCGAATGCCACAATTATTCCATGCATCTTTGAAGAGAATCCAATAAAACTGTTGACTTTATTGTGTTAACAAAGATATTAAATTCAAGTTCTCATAAGGCCCCTTTTCCCGTGATATTTTACTGTTGGTTTTATCATTCAATGAAAGTTAAAAGTGAATCCGATGAAATATTGGGAATTCATTATGTTTACTAGAATATTTAAAAAAAAATCATATGTCCCCTTTTTACATGATACTTGATGGATTGTACCCAGTTCTGAAAAGAACCATCTAAGTATTTGTACAATCATTCTGTGAAATTTTGAAGTGAATCTGGTGAAATCAAGGGACATCATTGTGTTAACCAGAATATTGAAGAGAGTTTTTCATAGGCCCCTTTTTATGTGACCCTTGCTATAGTCAGATCCACTGTCAAATCAACAATTGGAATGATGGTACAATCAATCTGTTTAATCTGTGGAATTTATTGTGTTAATGAATTATAGTGAAATATTCATAGGGCCCCTTTTCTCATGATACTTTACAGAACAAACCAAATTTCAAAAGGAACAATTCTAATGAAGGTAGAATCATTCTTTAAAAGTTAAAGAGAATCAATGAAAACAGTGGACTGAATTGTGTCAAGAATTTTTGTAACTAAATTTTCATAAGGCCCCTTTTCCCGTGAAACTTAACAAATCAGACCCAATGTACAAAGGAACAATCCTAATGATAGTTTGAAGAAAATGATAAAGACTGAGGACTTTATTGTAATAATGATGTTTTGTAATAAAATTTTTATAAGGTCCCTTTTCTTGTGTCACTTAACCAATCAGACCTAATTTACAAAGGAACAATCCAAATGATGGTACAATCATTCTATTAAAGTTTGAAGAGATTCTGATAAAGACTGAGGGCATTGTTGTGTTTATGAGGATTTGGGATTAATTTTTCATACAGCCCCTTTTCCTATGATACTAGACAGATCAGGCCCAATTTGGAAAGAAACAATCCTTATGATGGTACAAACATTCTGTGAAAGTTTGAACAGAATCTGATGAAAACTGCAGACTTTATCTTGGTGTCAAATTTTTAAAATAAAATTTTAATAAGGCTCCTTTTCCTGTGATACTTGAAGGATCAGGTCTCATGTCAGCCTCAACAATCGTGATTATTGTACAATGATTCTGTGAAGGTTTGAATAAAATCCAATGAAAGCTCTGGACTTGGTTACAAGGATTATAGATAAAATTCTCTAAAGGCCCCTTTTCCCATGATACTAGACAGATCACGCCTAATTTGAAAAGAAAGAATCCTCATGATGGAATAATCATTCTGTGAAAGTTTTAACAGAATCTGATGAAAACTGTTGACTTTATTGTGGTACAATGATTTTAAAATTAAATTTCATAATGCTCCTTTTCCTGTGATACTTGACGGATCAGGTCTAATGCAAACATCAACAATCATTATTATTGTACAATTATTCTGTGAATATTTGAAGAAAATCCGATGAAAGCTCTGGATTTTGTAACAAGGATTTATAAATGAAATTTTCATAAGGCCCCTTTTCCTGTGCTTCTTGACAGTTCAAACCCTGTTATGAAAAGAATGATAGTTATGACCTTCCAATCATTCTGTGAAAGTTTCAACAAAATCTGATCAAAGCTGTGGGCTTTATTGTGTTAACAGGGTTTTATTAATTGAATTTTCATATAGCCCCTTTTCCCATGTTACTTGATGGATCTGAACCAATTCCAAAGGGAACTCTTCTCACAAAAGTATAATTATTCTGTTTGAGTATAAAGACAACCCCATCTCACCTGTGGACTTACAAGCATTAATTAAGATTTTTTTAATTGAATTTTCCTAAGGCCCCTTTTCCTATGTTTCTCAAAGGATCAGACCCAATTTGAAAGGAACAATCCTTATGATGGTACAATCATTATGTGAAAGTTTGAAGTCAATCAGGTGAAATCTAGGGCCATTATGTGTTAACTAAGATTTTTTTTATTAAATTTTCATGGGGCCCCTTTTCCCATGAAACTTGATGGATCAAACCTACTTCCGAAAGGAACAATCCACATAATGTAATAATCATTCTGGGAATGTTTGAAGAGAATTTGTTGAAAACTATGGACTCTTTTGTGTTAACGAGGACTTTTTCAATCCAGTTTTAATCGGGCCCCTTTTCCCGTGGTCCTTGACTGATTATACCAAATTTTGAAAGGAACAATTCTTATGATGGTACAATTATTCTGTGAAAGTTTGTAGTCAATCAGATGAAAACTGTGGACTCTAGAGTGTTAACAAAGATCTTTGAATTAAATTTTAATAAGGCCCCTTTTCCTTTGTTTCTTGAGGAATCATATCCGATTCCAAAAGGTACAATCCTTATGACGGTACAATCAGTCTGTGAAAGTTTGAAGAGAATCCGTTGTAAATTGTTGGCTCTAGATTATTAATGAGAATTTTTTATTAAACATTTCATAAGGCCCCTTTTTCCTGTGTTTCTTGAAGGATCATACCTAATTTCAAAAGGAATAATCCTTATGATAGTACAATCATTCTGTGAAAGTTTGAAGGGAATCCGATGAAAACTATTGACTCCAGAGTGTTAAAGTGTATTTCTTAAAAGATTTTTCGATTAAATTTTCATAAGGCCCCTTTTCCCCCTTTTCCCGTGTTTCCAGATGGATCTGACCAAATTTCCAAAGGAACGATCCTTTTGCTTGTACAATCATTCTGAGAAAGTTTGAAGAGAATCCGATGAAAACTGTGGACTCTATCGTGTAAACGAGGATTTTTAATTGAATTTTAATTAAATTTTCATAAGGCCCCTTTTCCCATGTTTCTTGACGGATCATACCCATTTTCGAAAGGAACGATCCTTATGTTTGTACAATCATTCTGTGAAAGTTTGAAGAGAATCTGATGAAAACTGTGGACTCTATCTCTTAAACGAGGATTTTTTAATTAAATTTTCATAAGGCCCCTTTTCCCGTGTTTCTTGACGGATCATACCAATTTTCGAAAGGAACGATCCTTATGTTGGTACAATCATTCTGTGAAAGTTTGAAGAGAATCTGATGAGAACTGTGGACTCTATCTCTTAAACGAGGATTTTTAATTGAATTTTTAATGAGTTTTCATAAGGGCCCTTTTCCCGTGTTTCTTGACGGATCATACCCATTTTCGAAAGGAACGATCCTTATGTTGGTACAATCATTCTGTGAAAGTTTGAAGAGAATCTGATGAGAACTGTGGACTCTATTGCATAAACAAGGATTTTTTAATTAAATTTTCATAAGGCTCTTTTTCCCGTGTTTCTTGACGGATCATACCCATTTTCGAAAGGAACGATCCTTATGATGGTACAATCATTCTGAGAAAGTTTGAAGAGAATCCGATGAAAACTGTGGACTTTATCACGTAAACGAGGATTTTTAATTTAATTTTAATTAAATTTTCATAAGGCCCCTTTTCCCGTGTTTCTTGACGGATCATACCCATTTTCGAAAGGAATGATCCTTATGATGGTACAATCATTCTGTGAAAGTTTGAAGAGAATCCGATGAAAACTGTGGACTTTATGGCGTAAACGAAGATTTTTTAATGAAGTTTTAATTAGGCCCCTTTTCCCATGTTTCTTGACGGATCTGACCCAATTTCGAAAGGAACGATCCTTATGATGGTACAATCATTCTGTGAAAGTTTGAAGAGAATTCGATGAAAACTGTGGACTTTATCACGTAAACAAGGAAAAGTTTAACGGACGGACACACGGACGGACGGACGCCGGACGGGAAAAAGCCATCGCTTTAGCTCTAGTGGCCTTCGGCCAGTATAGCTAAAAATCGTTCTTTATTTCTATATAACCCCCCCCCCCCTGGGGCTCCGCCCTTGGGGACCTGAGGATCACGATTTTAGCTATTTTGAAAGAGTTCAATATACTGATGCTTCATGCAAAATATCAAGGCTCTACGCCTTCTGGGTCAGGAGGAGAAGATTTTTAAAGATTATTTTAAAATTTTACTTTTGTTGCCATGGCAACCAGAGTTTTTAACGGATTTAAATTATTTTAGCTATTTTTGAAGGGGTTCACCTAAGCAACATTTCTGCCAAATTTGATTCAAATCGGCCCTGTGGTTTGGGAGGAGATGTCGTTTAAAGAAATTGTTGACGGACAACGCACGATGCATGACGGACGATGGACGCACACCGGACAAAAGGGGATCACAATAGCTCACTTGAGCACTACGTGCTCAGGTGAGCTAAAAATTAAAGCCAGTAACATGTAACAAATCACAGGACTTAAGTTCTGAAAATTGCTTTAGAGGTTAAAAGTTAGATTTCAAAAAAAGTTTTAAAGAAATACGAATCCTCAGACCAGGATAATATCAATCTTTGAAGCGTAGAGCCTTTTTTAATTAGTTGGAATTTAAATATGAGTTTAGCCTGGGTTTCCAGATAACATTTTGAGCAGCATGACCTTTTTATGCAGATGCCCGAAGCTCGTCTGTAAGATGCTGGGAGCTGAGACTCACAACCCTTGACCTTAGAGTTTTCAAGAAAAAACATCAAGCTATGATAGAAACTTTACAAAATGTCTAGCTGATTCATGAATCTGATCATGCAAAAAAATAATCATATTTATTACAATTGGAAGATTGTTCAGCAAACAAAACAAATACAATGTAAGGTTTGGTTGAAATTAAACATTTCATAACTAGAAATTGTCACAACGTGGTCTAATACCCCCTAACAGCGCTTGTCCATATACAATTGCTATCAGCCAAAGGGATGTAACAAAAATGGACTTTTTAATTAAGGGCCATAAATCAGTCAAAAACTAGAACTTGTCACATTATGTGACTTAATACCCCTGCAAGTGCTTTCAGTGTAATGAGAGCTTTAACAATACAAGGACATAGCTACTGACTTTGCTTTTCTAGAAAGGAGGAGTTTGCGACACAAAGCATAAATAATGTCTTAGTTCAAGGGGAGATTATTTCGAACCAGGGGGAATTAAGACTTCAAAGTTGTGTCTTGCAAAACTTCAACATGTGGTTAATCTTTGTATGATGTTTCAATGATATTGAAGCAAAACTAACGGAAAAGTTTGCGACACAAAATTGGTAGTAAAATTAGCTGTATATGTGTACAAAGCATAACTAATGTCCAAGTTCAAGGGAAGATAATTTTTGAACCGGGGGGAATTAGGAGTTCAAAATTTTGTCTTGCAAAACTTCAACATGTGGTTTATCTTTGTAAAAAGTTTCAATGGTATTGAAGTAAAATTGAAGGAAGGACACAAAAATGGTAGTATGATTAGCTTTAATTTTGAACACTGACAGACGGACGGACACACAGATAGACAGGCTGATTCCAGTATACCCACCGAAAGCATTCATTTGGGGGGGTATATGAATGGATCATAACCAAAATAGGAAATGCACATGTCTGACTCATACCGAGTCTTTATGTGAAATTTGAATCAAATCCGTCCGATGGTTGTTCAGAATTTGAGCGGACATGATTTTTCACCAAAGGGCCATAACTCCATGAAAAATCAATTGACCATAACCTAAAAAGGATATGCACATGTCTAACTTATACCGAGTTTTTCTGTGAAATTTATATCAAATCCGTCCTATGGTTGCTGGGAAATTGAGCTGATACGATTTTTCACAAAAGGGCCATAACTCTGTCAGAAATCAATGGACCATCACCAAAATAAAATATGCACATCACTGCTTGATACTGATTACACATATTCTTTCCGACATACGTCTCTCACCAATGTGTAGATTGTTGTTAAACTAAGTTGGATAGCAGCAGGAGGCTTGGAGGGGATGTAGAGGTAGCACTGGTGAGAGAAATACCAGGAATCCATTGTTAGGTACTCAGGCCGCCTCGATATGACTGAAATACTGTTAGAAGTGGTGTTAAACTAACAAACAACATTTAAGTTACCAAACAAAAAGAACAAGAGCCGTATTATGCATCCTGAATATAGCCTTGTCAAAAAAAAAATCAAATAAATACGAAAAGCGTTCAGACGAATGGACAGACAAGTGGCTGCTTTATGCTTCCCCTCTCCAGACATTCTTAATTTTAACATACCATCTTGAGCCAAGATATTGACCTTAGAGCTATCTGAAAACTAGTGAATGGAACATCTACTCATGATAGAGATCAGTAGTGCAAAGTTATTTCGAAATCCATCCATAATTTGAAGAGCTATGCTCCGGACAGGCTTAATTTCAATATTTAACATTGAACTGCGATCTTGACCTTCGAGTTTTCTGAGTCTTTATTTCGAATGGTACATCTTCTTGTGATAGAGAAATATTGTGCCAAGGTATATTGAAAATAATCCATAATTGAGGGAGCTAAGCTCTGGATAAGCTCAATTTTAATGTTTGACCTTAAACTGTGACCTTGGCCTTGAAGTTACGCAAAACTAGACAAGAGGACCATGATGGTCCTAAATCGCTATCCTGAGTATGATGGTTCATGGATTTATTATATATTCAAAATAGCAAAGCCCTCTGTCTAATTATTTTGGAGAAGATGTTTAAGGATTTTCTCTTTTAATCCTAGGTATATTGATGATCCAACCATATAACCCTAGCTTCCTGAATAAGGCAATGCTTCAAATTATAGACATCAATACATACCAAATACAAAAGCTCTAGGCCTAATGGTTTAGGAGAAGAAGGTTTTCAAAGATATCATTCTTTATTCCTATCAAAAAATAGGGATCGCACAGATAAGGGCTAATTTTCAGAATACAGTAATTCTTTGAAGTATTTTGGTAGAGGGTCAATAGATGATGGAACATACCAAATATAAAAGCTCTAGGCCTAATAGTTTCGGAAAAGAATATTTTCAAAGATTTCCTTCTTTATTCCTTTGTAAAATCAGGGATTGCACAGAAAAGGGCCAATTCTCAGAATAAAGTTGTTTTTTTTTAAGTATTTTGGTGAGGGGTCAATAGATGATGATATGTACCAAATATCAGAGCTCAAGGCCTTATGGTTTGGGAGAAGATGATTTTCAAAGATTTCCTTCTTTATTCTGTTGTAAAATCAGGGATCGCACAGAAAAGGACTAAATTTTAGAATACAGTAATTCTTTGAAGTATTTTGGTAGAGGGTCAATAGGTGATAATACATACCAAATATCAAAGCTCTAGGCCTTATGGTTTGGGAGAAGAAGATTTTCAAAGATTTCCTTCTTTATTCCTTTGTAAAATCAGGGATAGCACAGAAAATGGCTAATTTTCAGAATATGGTAATTCTTTGAAGTATTTTGGTAGAGGGTCAAAAGGTGATGATACATACCAAATATCAAAGCTCTAGGCCTTATGGTTTAGGAGGAGAAGATTTTGTAAGATTTCCGTTGTAAAATCTGGGATCGCACAGAAAAGGGTTAATTTTAAGAGTACGATAATTCTTTGAAGTATTTTGCTGGAGGGTCAACAGGTGAAGATATGTACCAAATATCAAAGCTCTAGGCCTAATGATTTAGGAGGAGAAGATTTTTAATAATTGTTTACGGACAGACAGACGGGCGCCGGACAATTACTAATCACAATAGCTCACCTTGAGCATGTTGTGCTCAAGTGAGAAAAAAAAGCATACCAGCGCCATATCCCAAAAAATTCACATGAAAGGGGTTTTAATTTAGCCCAAGGGTTGTGAATCAAGAGGGTCATTGGCCTTAAAGCGCTAACCTGAGTCAATGGTTAAAGTAAAATAGCAAAAAAGCAAACCTTATTTTAGCCAAAAGTGATCAATTATCAAATATTGTGTAAGAAATTTAGAACAAACATTCTTACAAAATTTCAAGGTATTTGTGCAGAAACATTGCCTAATATTATACCCTGAGACCTAGTTTTTTACCCCATGTGACCTAATATCGAACTTGACAATGATTTTAATGGAGACAAACACTCTGAATAAATATCCAGTCAATTGAGTCAAGAATGTGGCCTGTAGAGTGAAATCAAAGGACTGAAAGTCCTGAGAGCGGTTTTGCTGGTTTATCAGTAACCGCGCTCAACAATGCTAGCATGTTTCATCAATATGAGTAAGTAAATCATACACCTCCGTAAGAGGAGCAGCTGGAAGCTCTATAAGGATGTAGTGTTAGTACTGGTGTGTGAACTACCAGGAATCAATGGTTAGGTGCTCCAGCTGTCCCGATATAACTAAAATCAATTAAAAGTTGCGTTAAACCCTATTCAATCAAACATGATCCCTTCCTGTTTACCACAATCGCTTTTTGGATTTAATCACAATGTTTTCTTCATAAGTGCATGAAAATTTGTGGTTGTGTGGTAAAAGGTTAAATGATAAAAGGTAAAGAAATCAAAGCTAACATTCAACTCTTTTTTCGTTGAGCATATTATTATCACAATTGAAGTACTACATATCTGTTTCAAAAATTAAGTCGAATTCGAGAGGTAAAAGGTGTTTAATTAGATGGGGTTGATAGGCGCTTGAATTGCGACTATAACAGGGTTGTAACTTGTTACATTTACTGTGTATATGGGGTGTAAATTTGCTCAGCCCTGCCAGGTCAAAGCACTAGCAGACAGTTTACATGTATTCGCTATCTCCACTAACCACTGGCCTAGATTCATTCTTGAAACGCGAGGAAATTATTTCTCTCTTAGACAATTTACCATGGATATATTAAGTCAAAGTTTTAAACCATTTTCTTGGATATTAATGACTAAAAGGAGGCTGTTAGCATTCAGCAAGTAAGTTATTTTCTTCATCAGCCATGAAACAAGATAGAGGCGATCACATAGATTTTCACTTCAAGTTCATAAGCATGCCTGGAAATGAGCGGAAATGCGTGAGAACTTGTTTCCGGTTGATCGATATGAAATACCGGTTTTTCCTAAAAAAACACTAAAAAGGGTTATTCTCAGGTTTGACCTAGTGACACAAAGTGACCCAAATTTGTTTGTTTGTTTTTGTTTGAATGGGGTTCAACGCTGCTTTTAACAGTTTTTCAGTCATCGAGGAGGCTGGAGCATCTAACAATGGATTATTTGTATATCTTGCACCAGTACTACCATTACAACCTTTCCTAGCCGGCAGCTGCTATCCAACTTAGGATTACGATTATCCAACTATTGGTGAGATACATATGTCAGAATGCATATGTGCCCCTGGGATCGAGCCCATGGCATCCCATGATTGAGATGAGATTGAGATTGGAAGATGCACTCTCAACTGCCATATGTCAGCAAAAAATTGTACATGGTTGAGATATTTTGAAAACGGACATTCTGAACAATTATCTTAACCAATTAGGCCCAAATTGTGACCTCTGCAGTGTAAAGGTAATTCACAGATTTGGCCAAGTCACCTTTTAGATCCCGTGTCAACCAAAGTCTTACTTGGCCAAGATATTCAGGATGGACCAATTCAATTGAGCCAAAAATTGGCTCTTCAGAGTAAAAACGAGGTATTTCTAAGATTTGACCTAGTTTTTACCCGTTTGACCAACATTTGAACTTGCCTGAGATATTATGGACACATACATTCTGATAAAAAATCAAATCAATTGAGCCAAAGATATATAAAGTGCCTATAGAGTGCACACAAGGTGTTTCTAAGATATGACCAAGTTACCTAGTTTTTGACTCCGTGTTGGCCAAATTTGAACTTGGCTGAGATATCATGGACACAAATGATCTGAATACATATCATTTGATTTGAGCCTAAAGTGTGGCCTCTAGAGTGCTCACGAGATTATTTCTAGGATTTGACCTAGTTACAAAATTTTTGGACCCCATATAACCAAATATCCAACTTGACCGAGATATTATGCAGACAAAAATTCTTCCCAAATATCAAGACATTTGAGACAAAAAAGTGACCTCCAGAGCTCACACACATTTTTTTAAAGATTTGACCAAGTGATCTAGTTTTAGACCAAACAAAATAAAAAATGTCGCCGTCATAGGGCAGTTGGTAGCGCGTCGGACTATCATTCTAGAGGTCCTGGGTTCGATTCCCGACGGCGGCACTCATCCTTTCCGACTATTTGTCTCTCACCAATGGGTTGATAATCGTAGACCTATGTGAGGTAGCAGCTGGAGGCTAGGAAGGGATGTAATGGTAGTACTGGTGTGAGAAATACCAGGATTCCATTGTTAGGTGCTCCAGCCGCTGCGATATAACTGAAAGATTGTTGAAAGCGGCGTAAAACCCCATTCAAACAAACAAAACAAAATAAAATATTGAACTTGTCGAAGGTTTAATGGAGACAAACATTCTGACCAAGTTTTTACATTTGAGCAAAACTTGTGACCTCTAAGTGCACAGCAGATGATGACACACGACAGAGGCCTGACACATCTAGATCAGTAAAGCTCACCTTTACCACTTTGTGGTCAGATTAGCTTAAAATCGACGCCGACAGGCTGACAGACAGACAAAGAGGCAGCTGGCCTTTAGGAAGCCTATAATTGCTCGACATAAAGGCCTAAACCAGGATGCAAATGCTGATTTTTTGGGCTTATTTTGTGCAATTGTAGAATAGTTTAGAATGTTACGCACATACATATCTATTTGGTAATTATGAGTTATATTTGACACGCAGATTTTATCTTCTTGTAATAGGAATGTCATAACCCATTCAAACAGTTTCTCACTTTTAATACCCCTAAGACATATGTACAGAAACATTGTGGAAACAATGAAATTGCTTGCTCAAGCAATTTCTTCATTCCCAAAATGTTTTCTACCTAAAAGGGAAAGACTTTTTTAAGTTTCATCAGCCTGAAATTGTATTGGTATTTGAAATCTTGTACTTTGATTTCATTTATAACTAACAAATATCTAGCAGAAAAAATAAAATTAACCCCGATCTCCTGGCCCAGTATTTAAAACATTTCAAACATAAACCATGGTTAAGATGGGAAAAAATAATTTCGAACTGAATTATAAAACAATTATATTCACTTACCATGAGAAATAAGACCTCCCATTTCAGTGACCAGTCCGGATATTAATGGAAAGTATGGAGACCATCCCACATCTGTATAACTCACAATTAGTATATCACCTGGCTATAAAATAGAGACAATAAGAAACAGTCATTATCTAGATATTAATGTGGAATATAAACTATCCAACATATGTATAACTCACAACTAAAATATCGATAGTCTCAAACATAGAGACAATGTGAAACAGAGATAATCTAGATATTAATTGGATGTATAGAGACAATCCAACATTTGCATAACTCACAACTAACAACAAGATGACCATGATGGTCCTATATCGCTCCCCTGAGTGAGATTGCTCAAGGCTTTATGAAATAATATTCAAATATCAAAGCCCTACACCTAATCATTTTGGAGAAGATTTTTTAAAGATTTTCTCCTTTAACCCATTCCAACACAGTGGAATTTTAGACCGGTCCAAATTGAAAGGAGCTGCAGACAACAATTTCAAGTTGATGGAATTTTGAATTTTTCGTCTTTTTGGATAGAAAACATTGTGGATAATGAAGAAATTGCTTGATCCAAGCAATTTCTTCATTTTCCACAATGTTTTCCAAAGCTTTTTCGTTGAGGGGCGTATAAAGGAGGGTTTGAGTGGGAATGGGTTAATCCTAGGTATAGTAAAACCAAACCATGTTGAGCTAATTTCAAGAGTACTGTAATTCTTTGAAGTAATAAAGTAGAGGGTCAATAGGCATTAACACATACCAAATATATAAGCTCTAGGCCTAAGGGTTTAGAAGGAGAACTTTTCCTATGATATCCTTCTTTATTCCTTTCTGGGATTGCACAGAAAAGATCTTATTTTCAGAATAAAGTAATTCTATGAAGTATTTTAGTACAGGATCAATAGGTATTGTTACACACCAAATATCAAAGCTCTCGGCTTTATGGTTTGGGAGAAGAAGATTTATAAAGATTTCTTTCTTTATTTCTATGTAAAATCAGGAATGGCACAGAAAAGGGCTAATTTTCTGAATACAGTAATGCTTTGAAGTATTTTGGTAGAGGGTCAATAGATGATGATTTATACCAAATATCAAAGCTCTAGGCCACATGGTTTTGGAGAAGAAGATTTTTGAAGTTTTCACCATATATGGAAATATGTCCCACCCATTAAAGACATGTTTTTCATCCAACCCAAATTCTTTGACAGAATCTAATAAAGGGTAATTAAATGAGCATTCCTGTAAAATTTGGTTGAAATCCATTGATTGGTTTCTGAGAAGAAGATTTTTAAAGTTTTCACCATATATGGAAATTAGCCCCAGCCCATGAAAGCTGTGTTTTTCTTCCCATCAAATTTCTTTGCAGAAATCTGATAAAGGGTCACCCAATGAGCATTCCTGTAAAATTTGGTTAAAATCCATTGATTGGTTTCTGAGGAGAAGATTTTTAAAGGTTTAACCTTATATGGAAAAAAGCCCCGCCCACTAAAGCCATGTTTTCTTCCCATCAAATTTCTTTGAAGAAATCTGATAAAGGGTCACCCAGAGATATTCTGAAATTTAGTTGAATTCTGTTCTGTACTTTCTAAGGAGAAGATTTTTAATCCATTCCAACTCAATCCCTCCTTTTTACGCCCCTCAATAAAACAGCTTTGGAAAACATTGTGGAAAATGGAGAAATTACTTGTTACAAGCAATTTCTTCATTATCCCAATGTTTTCTATCCCAAAGATGAAAACATTTAAAATTCCATCAACTTGAAATTGTCGTCTGCAGATTCTTTCAATTTGGACCGGTCTAAAATTCCACTGTGTTGGAATGGGTTAAAGTAAAAATTTACTGATAGACGGAAAGACACATGGCGGACACAATGCCATGATAATAGCTCGCTGTCTTTCAGCCAGTGGAGCTAAAAATCGGACATGTTAGAAAAAATCAGTATCTGATAGTTTCGAATTCAGTTCCAATTATGGTAGTCTAAGATAACATCATTTTCATTCTGTAGATGAAGTCAAAATACGTAAAATGGTAAAGGAGAAGGAAAATACTTGCAGAAACACAGTTTATTTATAATTCATCAGGTTTATATGATAAGAAAATAGGTATAAAATAATTGGAATATTAACCCATTCCAACACAAGAAAATTTTAGACTGGTCCAAATTGAAAGAAGCTGCAGGCGACATTTAAAATTTGATGGAATTTTAAATTTGCCAGTATTTTGGGGTAGAAAACATTGTGGATAATGAAGAAATTGCTTGATACAAGCAATTTCTTCATTTTCAACAATGTTTTCCAAAGCTTTTTTCTTGAGGGGCGTAAAAAGGAGGGGTTGAGTTGGAATGGGTTAAGTTAAGATATTGATACAACATCTTGTATTTGCATCTCACAGTGTAGAAAAATTTTATAATCTACTTGACCTTATGTCTTGTGAAGTATCAATATTTTCTTCCACAGCTCAAAGTAAATACAAAATATTGTATTTGCTATCGCAACATGATATTCCATTTGTTTCTGATGCTAGACACATTTACCAACTTTCAGACATCAAATTTTAGACTGGTCTAAATTTAAAGAAGTTGCAGAGGATAATTTAAAGTTTATTCAGATTTTTTCAACACTCTGGATAGAATACATTATGAAGAAAGAAGAAAATGTCTGTTGTTAGCAATTTCTTCATTTCATATATTAATTTTTTCAAATTGTTTTTTCTTGGGGTACTTCAAAAAGTGTCTTTGAGTAAGAATGAGTTACCCATTGCAGGTTAACAAAATTTTATCATGGTCCAAATTTTTTGTATTTTTCTCTCTACACCCAATTCTTCCGTGTACTGCTCTCTAAATTTCTGCTCTGTTTAACCCATTCCCACTCAATCCCTCCTTTTTACGCCCCTCAACAAAAAAGCTTTGGAAAACATTGTGGAAAATGAAGAAATTGCTTGGATCAAGCAATTTCTTCATTATCCACAATGTTTTCTATCTAAAAAGACGAAAAAATTTAAAATTCCATCAACTTGGAATTGTCGTCTGCAGCTCCTTTCAATTTGGACCGGTCTAAAATTCCACTGTGTTGGAATGGGTTAAGTTATTTCTACTTGACCAAATTCCAGAATTACAAAGTAGGAATTTCTACTTTGCCTAGGACAATTCTGGATTCGTACATGTATAGATTCCTACTTTGTCCAAAAAAAAAAGTCAAAGGACTGAAGGTCCTGAATGTCGCCATGTTCCTGATGGGTTTATGATTTCATTACTCATAGAGAAATGAATCTAAAATATCACTAAGTAACATTCTCAGTTTTAGGTAGAGAAGTTAGAAGTTAAACAAAAGTATCACATCTTTTATAATGTACAATTAGTCGACACTAATTATATCAAAATTGGAAATCTTGAACTTCCAGATATGTCGAGGTAATATTCAAGTCTCAACTTCATACGTTCTTTATTTCATAGAAAATTGAATCTTTATCTTTTATCAGAAATATCAGCTATTCCTGTTATGTAAAGTTTTTATTGTTGTTTTTCTTCTCTTTTTTAGAGCTGAACTTAAAATTCAGGTTGAAATTTACCTGTTAAAAATGCTTAAAATTTAGTTAAAAGATTTTTTTTCATATTTTTACATTTTTTTGTATTTATGTAATGGACCAGCAAGTTTGAACAAAATCAATTAATGTCTGTTGGTAAGATTGTTTAACCTTTATCATGCTGATGAAAATCCTATCAAAGTTGCATAAAAAAACAAAGCAAAGCACTTGTTGTGTGTCAATATTTATTTTGGAAGTTAAATTCTGCAAACAACTTAGAGAGAAAAATATGTGGTGTAAACTTAGATCAGACAGCATTCATAAACATGCTCATCTTTGTCTTAACCTTCTACCAAAACAGGACTATTATGGGGTCAGCATGAATAATTTTAACCTATTCCCACACAGTGATGCCTTTTGACACCCTCTCCCCCAAAGAAAATCATTTGGAAAACATTGTGTAAAATTAATGAATTGCTTGAAGCAAGCAATTTCTTCATTTTCCACAACGTTTTCTACTCAGAAAGTCGAAAAATGTCAAACTTCAAAAACTTGTCATCTGCAACTCTTTCAATTTGAACCAGTCTAAAATTTGTCTGGTAATGTATTGCTCCACACACCTGGATAGAGGCTGCCTCATCAACAGATTTCACAACTCTGGCAGTACCTTTCACAGATCCTTGACTTATTGGCATGCCTGAAATATACTTTTGTATTTCATACTTTTTTAAAAAAATATGTTGATACCCCAAGAATGATTTATGTACAAAAAACACTGATGTAAGAAGAAAAATTGCTTGTCTGGTCAAAGTGGACAAAATACAAGTAGGTAAAAGAAATATTATGTCCCAATACAGTCCTTGAAATCATGTACATGAAAAAGGATAAAAGAAAAGTACCTTGAGGTATGTAGTTTTTTAACTTACCCTACATTTCTAGGCACATTACATGTAAAATTTGTAAATCATAATTGACAATTCCATACTGCCAATTAACCCTTTCCCGTTTTTGGAAATTTAGACTAGTCCAAATTGAAAGAGGTTGCAGACGACAGTGAAAACTGGATGTAATTCGAAATGAAACCAACCTATGTAGTAGAAAATATTGTGGAAAAAGGAGAAATTGCTTGTCACAAGCAATTTCTTCTTTTTCCACAATGTTTTCTCAAGTATAAAATCACAGGAATGTAAAATCCCGTATTTGAACGGGAAAGGGTTAAAAGACCAGTTGACCAATCAAATAAATCTTTTAGGCTAGAAGTAAAATGTTATAAATACATTAATGATTTAAATATTATAACTATACACTATACATAATTACTCTAATTTTCAATATTTCGGAAAAATGCCTTTATCAAGAAAAAAGAAAATAAATCTAATATCTAGAACATAACTTTACAATCACTCATTACAGCCATTTTGTTTTATCTAATAGAGGATATGACGTCAACATCATTTGGTAATGAGGGTGACATGATTTTTGATTACAGTTTAACTGCTTATCTGATGGCTTAACATAAAGATTAGTATAAGTATGGCCATTTTCCAGTCTAACAATTGTATCAAGGAATTCAACCTGCTGATCACTGTACCTCAGTTCAACCTTGGTTGCAACGTAAAGGACGCGCAATTCCATTTAACGTTACTTGACGTCTGATTAAGCGCAGGAACGTCAACGTCGTGCAAACGTTACCAAACAACGTTGAAGTCATATCCTCTATTAGATAAAACAAAATGGCTATAATGAGTCATTGTAAAGTTATGTTCTAGATATAAGATTTATTTTCTTTTTCTTGATAAAGGCATTTTTGCCGAAATATTGAAAATAATCAATCTCTAATTGATCTCTAAGTTGAACTGCAATATCAAAGATCAGTGGGTGTGATAAGCAGTCTATCTATCAACCCTTTCCCGTCTCATAAATTTTTAAACTGGTCCAATTTCAAAAGTTTTGCAGACAACAATTCAAAGTCAAATTCATCCGAAAAATATTCATTTAGCAGGGTTGAAAATATTGTGGAAAAAGAAGAAATTGCTTGTTACAACATGTTTTCTCATGTATGAAAACACAGGGACGTAAAAACAAGGGATTACAAAGGAAAGTAGTTCTGATTTACATAGCTACCAAATGAAAATATTTTTCTTCTCTCTTTTCATTTTCAGCATCTTAAGATAGCAATCAAATAGGGTTGCGTGTTTACAACTATTCATGAATTGGTTGTTTTGGTGCAGTACGAATATTTTAAAAAACTTCTACCAGTGCCTTTGGTTTTACAATTATATTATTGTAAGTCTCAATTGCAGGGTCGCCATCATAGCACAATTGGTAGCGTGTCAGACTCCTAATCTTCAATCATAGGGTTTCATGGGTTCGATCCCCGGCGTCAGCACATATCCTTTCTGACATTTGTCTCTCACCATCAGTGGATTATTTTAAATTTAACTTTTGTTGCCATGGCAACCAGAGTTTTTAACGGATTTCAATTCTTTTAGCTGTTTTTAAATTGGACCATCTAAGGAACTTTTCTGCCAAATTTTGTTCAAATTTGCCAAGTGGTTTTGGAGGAGATGTTGTTGATTGACGACGTACAATGGAAGATGGACGGACAAAAGGTGATCACAATAGCTCACTTGAGCTATTTTCTTTAATATGAGATAAAAATCCATTTATTCACATTTTTGAAATCTGTTTGAACTAGGCAATCAAATCATTTAAATGATATCATTAATTTTTGTGTTTTGTATGAGAGAATTTCTTACCACAAATTGTAAAAGTTGGTTTCCTCTCTTCTAAAACATCTTTTTTAACCTAGAGGATGAAAAGAAAGAAATAAGCCCTGACTATATTTAAGGGTTTTTATTAAGCAGAATATCATAGTATCACTACATATTGATTAAATGGGGTTAATGTGTTTTTGAGTAATGTTTCGGTTTATTCACGGCAAAGTTTACTGATTAAAGTGTTTTATCATTGTCATCAGTACTTAGCTTTGTATTCTGAATACTTTGCCTGAGAACATACTCATGTGAACAGTGCTGAAACCTGGACTCAAACTTTCAGATTTCCAAGCATTTTTAACCTTTAACCACTTGACAATATTTAGATTAAATTGAAAGATGTTACAGACAACAATTTGTCAAAATTTAAACCTATTTTGCCTTTTAGGGAAAACAACGATGTAGACATTAAGGAATAGATTGTCGCAAGCAATCTATTCATTGTCCACAATGTTTACCGAAACTCTTCTTGAGGGGCATAAAAAGTGAGATTATATAGGAATGGGTTGACCCATGCAGAACCCCTTTTCCATTTGTGAATAATATCAAACTAGAAATGAGTCCAAGACATATCAACATTTATCCTATAGATGCCATATAGTAAGGAAGTAAATTTTCATTTCCCTGCATTATTACAAGTTTTGTCATTTGACCTTGACTTTACACTTGCAAGAATACCCTTTCCATAATACTCTAGTACTTGTTTTAAAAAAATGTTCAATTTTTTATACAAATCAAAAAGAAGACAAACTTATGACAGATATTTCATCACTTAAGAGATGAAGCTATATTTTCATTTTCGTAGAGGTATGAATATAAAAACCTTCTCACACTGTATGAATCATTACAGTGTTAAAACCTTATCTGAAACTTATTTCTAATTCATATGCATTTTGAAATGTGGAACTCCTTTCATTTGTGGATCAGTTTAAATTTGTTTCCAATTTATGGGTAAAAACTCATAACTCACAGATTTAGGTCAGTATGTTACTAAATGACCAATCGTCAATGTCAATCAAATAATCAGTGGACTGCTGAAATCAATCATTTAGACTGGAAGTTAAATTTAGCCATTGTTTATGTGAAGCATTTTTAATTGGTTTGGTGACTTAAAACATTTCTACGGCCTAATTAAGCTGTAGTTAAGACATTTAGGTCACCAACCAACCATTCTTTGCAAATAATGCCATATTGAAATAACACTTCCTGTCGGAATCAATGAGCCGGACAAAAGAGTATGCAGGCAGGGCCAGCAATTTGTCAATTAGGGCCTGGCTTTAACTTACTGGTTGTGGTTTACCAACGCTCAACCTAGGATATTCAATTTTGAACTGCAAACCTAGGATTTTTCTTCTTCTTACAGCCCTGTAATGGAGGAAGGAAATTCTCGAATGCAAGGAGTAAAGTTATGGATAAAAACAGTAGAAAAGAAATATGAAAAAATTGAACTTTACGACATTCTCACACAATCATGTTATTTGACGCGTCAAAGAAAAAAAGCTTTGGAAATTATTGTGAAAAATGAAGAAATTGCTAGTTACCAAAAAGGAATAGATTTTTAGAATTTCATCAACTAGAAAATATTGTCTGCAACTTCATACAATTTGAACCAGTCTAAAAAAGATTGTTGTGTAGTCATGGGTTAATACACCACAAATGGTGTCAAAAAATGAAGTTATGTCATTAACTTGTGATATATTGAAGGTTAATTGTGATACTGTTCTTAGTGTGTATACAATTTATAGACATTTAGAACAGTATCGCAATTACCCCAAATAAAATATCAAATAAATAACTGATGTGTTAAACAGAAACTCTTGATATCTACCAAAAGCCTATGAAAATCCCTGAATTTGGAATGGAAACACTGTCTTGCAATGATTTATTTACTGAAAGATGACCCACACTCCATTCTAAGATGGTAGGAAAAGGCTTCAATTTCCAATAAATATCTTGCTCTGTGTTTAAAGGCAGGCAGCCAGCCATCAACACAATGGATATACAACATAATGTTGTAATGCACTTGGCTATCATGTATTTTTAAAAAGCCAATCAAAGTTTTTACAAAATGTCTAAAACTTTCAAAATATCAATACTAGTGAAGGACAATCATCACAAATCTTTATCAGTGACAGTTTGCCATCAATCTCCAAAAAGACCATTTCATTTTCTTTTTGTTACATGTTACCGGCCATGAATTTTGCAAACCTTTTTGCTTAGTGGACTTGGCCAAGGATCCATCAAATGTAAACAAGATGACCTCTATGGTCTTCTTGTCAAATATCTCTCCTTTACCACAGGCTCATCACATGAACAAAATTGGTTGTCCTCTTTTAGGAAATGCAACATACCAAATATCAAAGCTCTACATCTTCTGGTTTCAGATAAAGAGTTTTCTAACTTGTCCTACTTTGTATCTAAGTTGGATCAGTCTGGGCAATACCCCCAAAATGACCCCAGGTGTAACACAGGAAAAGCTTCCAAATGTGGCAACTATAATCCCACAGGGGCTTGACAGTGGAATATAAAATTTTACCCTAAGTTTTTGTGATAAAAAAGACCTTGAAAACTGACTTTGATAGATAAAATTAAACTTGAGATCGACAAAATGGCAGGGACTCAAAGAATACAATTGTGGCTGGTCTTACAAAAGGAAAATTTGGAAAATGTAAAAAGTTTCAATTCATGGGCGGATAATTGATGAAGAACTGGAGTTTCCTTAATTCTAAAGTTTGAGAGCACCACAAGAGACTACACAGATTAAATATGAAAAATTATAACTTCTTTTGGTTTAAACTGTAGGAGGAGTCGGGCCAACAAGACATATAGTGATTTTTTTCAATTCAAGGGCAGGCAATTCAAGAAGAATCACAGTGATTTCTATTTCAAAGGTCTTATACACAACTAGGGATCATATAGAAACATTGTAGTAAGTTTCATTTTGCTCCCATTGATAACATATGAGGAGTTGCTAACACATGAATTATAGTGATTTTTTTTCAATTTAAGGGCAGATAATTCAAGATAATTGTAGAACTACTAGAGTTATTTGAGTTTCAAAGGTATTATGTACTACTAGACATCATAGAGAATCATTGTGGCATATTTTAGTTCAATCCTATTGATAATTGGGAGAAGTTGTGCACACAAAAATTTGCTAATGGACACACAGACAAAGAGACAGACTAACGACCTAGGCAATGACATAATACATCTATTTGGGCATTCAATAAAGTAAATGTCTTCTAGGAGACATTAGATACCATTTTTAATGCTCAAGACCTTCAGGTTTCAGAGAAGGTTTTTTAAGAATTTTTTTTTTCCCGTGTTAAATAGGGTACACCTATGCAATTTGCAAAGCCCAAATATGATTTAACAAAAACAACTAGTGGTGCTTGAGCCCCTGATTTACACCATCGGCCTGAATTTACTTATCATTCCTGAGAAATTTCGTTGAAGAATAGGATTTTCAAAATTCCACTATATACCACATATTGACCCAAGCCCCCCCACCCCCCCCCCCCCTAAAAGCCATAATTTTTATCTGAGCCATATTTAACATAGGAATCTGACCTAGAGTCACTAAAAGGATCATTTTGTGAATTTTGTTGAAAACTTATAATCTTTTGTAATCTGCGAAGATTGTAGGTTTTCACCGTTTGTCACATATGAAATTAGCCCAATCCATTAAATCAATTCTTTTCTGAGAAAGCTTTCACCTAATATGGAAATTAGCCCCGATTGTTAAAGTCATGTTTTCCGTCCTATCAAATTTTTTTGAAAGTATCTGATAAAGGGTCACCAAAGTATCCATCTAGTGATATTTAGTTGAAATCCAATCATTGGTTTCTGGTACGATTTTGAAAGTTTTCACCATATATGGAAATTACCGGTAGTCCCGCCCATAAAAGCCATGTTTTTTATCCGAACTTAATTCTTTGAAGGAATCTGAGAGGGTCACCAAAGGATCAATCCATTGAAATTTGGTTGAAATCCATTTATTGGTTTCTGAGAAGAAGATTTTTAAAAGGTTTCACCATATTAGGAATTAGCCCTGCTCATTAAAGCCATGTTTCGAAACTCTTTGAAGGAATCTGATAAAGGGTCACCCAAGGATAATTTCTGTGAAATTTTGTTGAATTCTGTTCAATACTTTCTGAGGATAAAATTTTAAAGTAAAATTTTATGGATGCTCAGACGGACACTCCATGACAATAGCCCAATTACATCCAAATCTGTTCAGATATGCATGTGAAGTAGCGTTCTCACAAATTGGACATATACAAGGACAGATGTGGCACAGACGAGGGAAGATGATACAATCTTTGCCAGCGTATAGTGAAATTCAATAATTCATGCCATTTGCAACCTGATCCAAAATCATCTACCTTGTTATAAGCCTAGAAAAACTAGTTTTTAACAGAATACCAATCTCTCTGTTAGTCAAGAAAAACATGAGTTCTCCGTCCGGTATTCTACCCTGAAATGATAAAAAATTAAACTGTTCCGACACAATCCTACTTTTTCTCACCTTGGCTTTCGAAAACATCCTGGAAAATGAAAAAATTGCTTGTTATATCAAAGTCTAACTGTAATTTAACTGTTTTGCTTTCTTTATCATCTTGTCTAGAGTAAGAAGAGAAAAATATGCAAGAATGTGCGGCAATGGGTTGATACTTTAACCCTTTCCTGTTTTTGGAAATTTTAGACTAGTCCAAATTGAAAGAGGTTGCAGACAACAATGACAACTGGATGCCATTTGAATGAAAGGATACTATGTGGTAGAAAAAATTGTGGAAAAAGGAGAAATTGCTTGTTACAAGCAAATTTCTTCTTTTTCCACAATGTTTCCCAAAGTATAAAATCGAAGGAACGTAAAACCCCGTATTTGAACGGGAAAGGGTTAAAAACTTAAGTAGTGCCTATCCAACTCCATGCATTTCAGTTGGTTAAAAAATTCGTTTCATAAAAAGTTTCGGGGAAGGGAACTACTTTGTGAGCTAAGACACACAAAATGTCTCAATAAAACAGGCAAAGGATTTGCTAATTTGGCATATGGCTTGATAATGTTGAACAATAAGAAACGTAGAAAATATTTCTTGTTTTCATTGAGGTATGAAACTATTTCACAATGTATAGATCTTAACAGAATTTAGCCAATTACCAAACATCAACATTTTAGACTGGTCCAATTAGAAAGAAATTACAGAAGACAATTTCAAGTTGATTTAATTGTAGAAACCTTTGTCATTCTGAGAAGAAAACAATGTGTTACAAGTAAATTCTTCACAATGTTTTCCAAAGCTTCTTTCCTAAAGGATGCAAAAAGCTTTACTGATAGGATTAACTGAAAGTATTTTATTCAATGTTAAGTAGTGACAGCAGCCTTATTAATCCATCACAAGGCAAAATTTTAGACTCGTCCAAATTCAAAGAAGTTGCAGACAACAAAATTTTAGTCTAAGAATTTTTTTCCGTTGGGATAGAAAAATATTGTGGATAATGGAAAGATTGCTTTAAACATTTTTCACAATATTAATCAATGCTTTTTCTTTAAGGTCTAAAACACAGATTCATTGGCAAAAAGTGTCTAAATGTGAAAGCTATCTAACTTCAATGAAAGGTAAAATGATGTCTTTAATTGTGGTTGTTTTAGTTTGTTTATTCATCACTCTTTCTGTATGTTTTCAAGTTTTTCATGAAGTTATCAAACACCACAATATGTGATACAACATTCCTGTTCCCATCTTGAGTTTGAATTTTTGTTGATTTTCCAGTACAAAAAGGAACAATTAATCTATTTCATCAGAAAAATGATGCAGAAATCCTGCGGCCTTGCAAATATGCTGAGCAATATGATTTATTTCAGATGTATTCCTTTGTACTAAATCACAAACCTCTGCTTCCAAAAGCACAGAAAGTCTCCAAAACGCTTGTTTAAACTTGTCAGCCATTTTCACTGATACAGACTGAAAGATAAGAAGTACAGCTTGACAAATAGCTTCATCAAGATGACAAAATTACAAAGATTAGCTGAAAGGGAAAATTTTTAGGTCCTGGAATTCTTTGGTATTAACAATTTTCAAAATATCAGGACAATATTAACCCATTCATAAGAATATTAGTATATAGAGGCTGGGGTACTGGGAATCTTTGTCCTAGTAAAATTGACAGATTACAGATGTGACAGATGTCACCAAAAAGTTTGTTTGACAAATCTAATCATAAAATCAGACTCAAAATGAAGTTTGAGCTCCGACAATAGTCGACATCTATATAATACATATTTGTAAATTTGGTGATTTAAATGTTGTAATTACAGCTTATTCAAGTTATAGTTACGGTCTTGATCACAAACCAACCTTTTTACTTTCTTGTTACATACTACTGACAATAAATCTTGCAAAACAACACTGTTTAACCCTTTCCCGTATAAACCCGGGATTTTATGTTGCTGCAGTTTTATACTTGAGAAAACATTATGGAAAACATAGAAATTGCTTGTAACAAGCAATTTTTCCTTTTCCCACAATATTTTCTACCACATAGGATGGTTTCATTTCGCATTGCATCCACCTTTTATTGTCGTCTACAACTTCCTTCAATTTGGACTAGTCTAAAATTTAAAAAAACAGGAAAGGGTTAATATCTAAATAGAGTCTCCTGTCTGAGGTAAGAGGGGGTGACCAGTGATCAATCATTTGTCCTACAAATTTTAACCCTTTCCTGTTTTGCAAAATAATAAACCTGTCCAAATTCATAGGTTTTGCAGACAATAATTTAAAGTCTATTTTATTTCAACTGGAGAGAGCGCCTGATTCGGTCCACCGTCCTGAATTTACTTTTCATTCCTGAAAAATTTGGTTGAAAATCATCCTGCAGATTGTAGCTTTTCACTGTTTCATTGAAAAACATAAAGCAATGTTAACAGCCAATCAATTCCTTTACAGCAATCTAATAAGAGGTCCCCAAAGGATCATTCTGGTGAAAGTTTGATGAAATCCATCAAATGGTTACTTAGAAGATTTTCAAAGCTTTCGCCATATATGGAAATAATTCCCCGCCCATTAAAGCCATGCTTTCTGTCCTATCAAAATTCTTTGAAGGAATTTGATAAAAGGTCACCCAAGGATCAATCCAGTGAAATCTGGTCAAAATCCATCCATTGGTATCTGAGAAGAAGATTTCAAAGTTTTTGCCCTACATGGAAATAGCCCCGCCCATTAAAGGCATATTTTTCATCCAATCTTAATTCTTTGAAGGAATCTGATAAAGTGTCACCCAATGAGCATTCCTGTAAAATTTGGTTGAAATCCATCAATTGGTTTCTGAGAAGGAGATTTTTAAAGCTTACATGGAAATCAGCCATGCCCATTTAAGCCATGTTTTTCATCCGAACAAAATTTTTTGGAGGAATCTGATACAAGGTCACCCAAGGATCATTCCTGTAACATTTGGTTGAAATTGATCAAAAGGTTTCTGAGAAGAAGATTTTAAAGCTTTCACCATATAGGGAAATTAGCCCTGTCCATTAAATCCATGTTTTCCATCAGAACAAAAGTCTTTGAAGGAATCTGATAAAGGGTCATCAAATGATAATTCCAGTAAAATTTGACTGAAATCCATCGATTGGTTTCTGAGAAGAAGTTTTTCAAAGTTTTCAACATATATGGAAATTAGCCTACCCCATCAAAGCCAAATTTTTCATCCAATCTTAATTCTTTGAAGGAATCTGATTAAGTGTCATCAAATTAGCATTCCTTTAAAATTTGGTTAAAATCCATCAATTGGTTTCTTAGAAGATTTTTAAAGCTTTCACCATATATGAAATTAGCCCGCTCATTAAACCCAATTTTTTCATTTAATCAAAATTCTCTCATGGAATCTGATAAAGGGTCACCTAAGGATCATTCCTGTAAATTTTGTTAAAATCCATCAATTGGTTTCTGAGAAGGAGATTTTTAAAGCTTTCACCATCTATGGAAATTAGTCACGCCCATTTAAGCCATGTTTTTCATCTGAACAAAATTTTTGGAAGAATCTGATACAAGGTCACCCAAGGATCATGCCTGTAACATTTGGTTGAAATCTATCAATAGGTTTCTGAGAAGAAGATTTTTAAAGCTTTCACCATATAGGGAAATAAGCCTACTCCATTTAATCCATGTTTTCCATCAGAACAAAATTCTTTGAAGGAAACTGATAAAGGGTCACCAAATGATAATTCCAGTTAAATTTGGTTGAAATCCATCGATTGGTTTCTAAGAAGTTCTTCCAAGTTTTCACCATATATGGAAATTAGCTACATCCATCAAAGCCATATTTTTCATCCAATCTTTATTCTTTGAAGGAATCTGATAAAGTGTCATCAAATTAGCATTCCTGTAAAATTTGGTTAAAAGCCATCAATTGGTTTCTTAGAAGATTTTTAAAGCTTTCACCACATATGGAAATAGCCCACTCATTAAATCCAATTTTTTCATTCAATCAAAATTCTCTCATGGAATCTGATAAAGGGTCACCTAAGGATCATTCCTGTAAAATTTGGTTGAAATCCATCAATTGGTTTCTGAGAAGGAGATTTTTAAAGCTTTAACCATTTATGGAAATTAGTCACGCCCATTTAAGTTATGTTTTTCATCTGATCAAAATTTTTTGAAGGAATCTGATACAAGGTCACCCAAGGATCATTCCTGTAAAATTTTTGTGAAATCTATTAATTGGTTTCTGAGAAGAAGATTTTTAAAGCTTTTACCGTATATGGAAATTAGCCACGCCCATTTAAGCCATGTTTTTCATCTGATCAAAATTCTATGCAGGAATCTGATAAAGGGTTACCCTAGGATCATTTCTTTGAAATTTGATTGAATTTTGCTCAGTTCTTTCTGAGGAAAAGATTTTTAAAGTAAATGTTACAGACAGATGGACGGATGCACGCACAGACGGACGCATGATGGTCACAATGCCATGACAATAGCTTGCTGGCTTTAAGCCTGTGTCGCTCAAAATAATCATTCAGTAGTGTGAAAAATGGTGTGGAAAAAGAAGAAATTCTTATTACAAGCAATTTCATTTTTATGCCATAAGGTTTTTTAAAGTATAAAAACACAGGGATATAAAAACAAGGGTTTGATCAAGAAAAAATGTAGAAGTTATGGTCCTTACGAATTTGAACCAAAGTATCAATGCACTGAAGCATTACTATTGAACTGTCATTGTGTGTGACTTTGTCTCTCTCAAAGCTCAGGCTTAACGAAATCATTTACCTTTCCCAGTTCCCTTTGACCAACTTCATATCTAGTTTTTGGAACAATCCATTTCTTTAACAGGAATTTACCAATCCTTCCAATGGGTGATTTTAATCTTTTGATCGCTTCTTCCAGACTCAAACTCTCTTTGGTATTAGTTTGGTATGCGCTGGACTTGATTATTGCCTGTAAACATATCATAACATACATTTGATCTGAAAGCAAGATTGGTAATTAATTAGTTTTGGATGATAAAAGATTGCAACTGTTACCAAATCATGTTTGATCTAACACCAGTCAAGGTGAACCCATAGAGGCATAGAAAAAGTCTGCAGATAAATTTAGTCTTATCTTAGTCTACACAACCTATTTGTCCTGATAAAATCACATTTGTTTTATGAGAATTAGGTTTTTAAATTGACATTAAGTCATAACTAATACTTGCAGTTCTTTCAGTCCTTTGGTTTTAATACAAAATTGGAAATGGTTTTATTTAGAGTGACAAAGGCAAAAAACTTATACATTCACCTGCTACAAATACTGCTGAACACAGAGAGGTATGATGAACTTGTTGATATTAGGTCAAATTTATCCAAACTGAAAGATGTTCTAGACAATATTTTATGTCTGTGATATTGTAAAAATCTTCGTTTTTCTGAGGACAAAACTTGTTGGAAAATACAGAAAAATCTAGTTACAAACAAGTTCCACATTTTCTATCATGTTTGTCCAAACTTTTTTATTGCTACCTTTCAAATGTGGTATTGTGTGGGCTAGGGTTTACATTGTCCTTAACAAATTGATTCCGTCCAGTCCAATTTTGATAGTGCAACATGTATGACCTGTTCTGAAGTTTCTAGATATATAATAGAAAAATAAGCATTTTTTTTTTTCAAAAAAAATTAAAAAGAAGCTTAAGTATAAGTTATACTGCTTGATTGGCACAGGCCTTTACAGAGACAATGTTCTTTCCTCATGAATGTATGCCATTTTCTAGAAGAGACATGTAGGAATAATATATATCTAATCTCTATACTCATCGGAATCATTTCAAATCAACCCTCATATTACAGGGAATATTATGTTATAATAGAGATTTAAACATCTTGTATTTGCTTTGAGCTGCAGAGAAAAATTTTGATGAGGCCGAAGGTTGTATGTTATATCAAATTTTCCTCTGCAGCGAGAAGCAAATACAAGAGATTGTATCTCTATCAAAATGTAATATTCCATTTTTTTCTTCAATAAATTCAATGAAATATTTTAAAAAAAATCTACAATTCTAAAAGTATTTCCCTTATCCTTTGCTATTCTGATTGCGTATATACAAATTATGACATTACATACAAAATGAAAATGATGTCATCTTAACCCTTTTCATGCTGTATAAATTACCTTACCTTGCTGTAAAATCAAAGGGCTGAAAGCACTGATAGAACTTGTTGTTCAACAATCAATATTTCTTTTAGAAATCAACTTCATAAACAACTCTGGCAGGAAAAGTACAAGCAGGAGGTATAGACTAAGATCAGCCTGCACATAAGTGCAGTCTGATCTTAGTCTACACCTCCTGCCAAAACTGGAATATTCCGGGCTCAGCATGACAAGGGTTAAAGTACCTTATATAGAATCTTATTTGACACTGTCAGATACAGATTTCTTTTTTGATGTGTCTGATTTTATATGTGTTGAATGTATATATTTAACTAGAAACATGTATAGGTATATAATAAAATAGTTTATTATACCAATCATAAACTTTTTCAACTTGAGATCCCCTGTATCTTGAGTACTGTAATTTACCTTTAGAGCTTTCATCAGTTTCTCTGGTTCACTCTTCCATGACTTTTCAAGGAACTCTGCCTGCAAATATAATAAACAGGTAGTTCAACTATGTATATCTTAATTGTAATTATTTACCATTTATAACATATTTTATTTACATATAGACCTATATTATTCATGGTTTGCTATTGGTCACCATACATCCCAGCCTGTTTACAAACAAAAATGGCTACAGAAAGCAAAGTGGAAAAATTAAGAATTTGCTTGTTGCAACCAATATTTGTACATTTTTTAAAAATTAATGTTTTCTAGTCCAGTTTTTGTTCACTTTTTATTCTGAAGAGACTAAGCCATCTTCGTTTTTTTTTATCAATTTAGACAAGTGTTAAACTTTGTTATCTTGGGTTAAGTCCGCATATTCTAACAAATGTATGAGACCAATTTATCAACAGGAGTTGAAAATTGTACATCTCTGCTTTCATTTGAAATTAACCCATTACAAAAAGAAAGAAAAAAATAGGCTGGTCCAAATTGAAAGAGGCTGCAGATTGTCTGTTTGAATGGGGTTTAACACCACTTTTAACAATTCACAGTCATATCCTGGTGGCTGGAGCACCTAACAATGGATTCCGGTTATCATTATGAATCAAAATAAGCATCCACATCTCACACAAGAAACATCATTTCATCCTTTCCTAGTCTCTAGCTGCGATCCCACTTAGGTTTAGGATTACCTATCCATTGGTGAGAGACAACTGTGCGGAAAGGATATGTGCGACCGCTGGGGTTCGAACCCATGACATCCCATTATATAAGATTAAAAGTCTGATTTGCAACCAACTGCGCTATGATAATTTAAAGTGCATAAAAATTGGGAAACAAGTACCAAGGACATAAACCTTTATAAAACAAAACTGCCATAGTCACAATATTTGATTAAGGTCCCTTTTTCTGTAATAGACCCTAAATGGGTTAAAACCAGATAATATGAACAAGGTCATGCGACTAGGATCATTCTATAAGAAAATCTGTCCAGAAATAGAGGAGGAGTTGTGTTTACAAGAAATTTTTCAATAAAACCCATTTTTTCTGTAACACACTCTAAAATGGCAAAACCCTGACAACATTTGCAAGGTCAGGTGACTAGGAACATTTTGAGAAACATTTCATTCAAATTTGTCCATTATGTAGGAGATGTCTTAACAAGAAGCAAACATACAGATGGACAGATCACCTATGGACAGACATAAGGATCGACAGATGCAGAAGATGATAACAATATTTTCCAGCTTTGGCAGGGTATAAAAATGAGAAAATGCATTTTACAAGCATTTTTTTTCTTTTGGCCCCCCAATGTTTCTTTTATATATAAATCTTCAGGGTGTAAATATTTGGTCTTGTGTTTAAATGGATTAACCCATTCCCACACAAGGACGCCTTTGGACACCCCTGAAGAAAGACAATTCGGAAAACATTGTGGAAAATGAAGAAATTGCTTATAATAAGCAATTTCTTCATTTTCCACAATGTTTTCTACCTAGAAAGTTGAAAAAATCCAAAGTTATATAAACTTTGATTTGTCATCTGCAAATTCTTTCAATTTGGACCAGTCTAAAATTTTGCAAAGTGGTAATGGCTTAATCTAACAAAATATGTGAAACAAGAGACCAATCTTCAAAAACACTTTCAATAATCGTAGACCTATATGGGATAGCAGCTGGAGGCTAGGAGAAGATGTGATGGTGGTACTGGTTTGAGAAATACCAGGAATCCATTGTTAGGTGCTCAAGCCGCCGCGATATAACTGAAAGATTGTTGAAAGCAGCGTCAAACCCCATTCAAACAAACAAACAAATCCAAACAACTGATTATTGATCATTACCTTATTCAATGACCTTGATTATGTCAAAGCATAAGTTTAACCCATGTCATGCTGAAACTGGATTATTCCGGTTTTGGCAGGAGGTGTAGAATAAGATCAGACTGCACATAATCTTAGCTATACCTACTGGTAGTATTTTTCCTGCCAGAGTTGTTTATGAAATTAATTTTCAAAAGAAATATTGATGATTGAACAAAGTAACACTAGTGCTTTCAGCCCTTTGAATTTAATACAATTTTGAAATGGATTTAATACAGCATGACAAGGGTTAAAAGTTCTACTTACAACCCTATGAGTAAGTGAGAATTTATCCTAGATTATGTTTAAACATAGACAATCATAAAATATATACCTGATCATATTGATTAAGTAACATAAACACTTTCCCATTTTTAAGATTTTGGACTGGTCCAAATTCAAGGAAGTTGCTGACAACATTGAAAATTGGATGCAATTTGAAATGATACCATCCTATGTAGTAGAAAATATTGTGAGGAAAAGGAGAAATAGCTTGTCATAAGCAATTTCTTCTTTTTCCACAATGTTTTCCAAAGTATAAAATCACTACAACTTAAAATCCTTGGTTTGAACAGGAAAGGGTTAAAACAGGGGGTCATAAACAGCTCATTGTGTCTTTTTGAGAAGAAGCCTATGGATGCCTGTATATAACAGACATTCAATAAAGTATTCAAGGTGAAATCATACCTCCCTAACACATCGATGTCCGTGTCTTTCCATAAACTCAGAATATTTTATTCTCAATTCTTCACTACAAACGGCACTTGTTAGAAAATCCACACATTCCTTAAATGATAACATTATACATTTAAGATATTTAAAAACAATTTCAGCTGTGTCAGATAATTCTGAACGTTGTTAGAACCTACACATGTTAATTTATCTCACATAACACAAGAAAAATGGTGATACCTTGTAAGAGTAAAACTCCTCATATTTTTTTCATTTTAAAACTAGAATTTGTCGCAAAGCAGACTAATACCCCCAATAGCACTTGTCCATATACAAGTGCTGTCAGCCAAAGGGCCTTTAAAAAAATGGACCTTTTAATAAAAGGGCCATAAATCAGTAAAAAAAAAATGGACCATAAAAAATAGGATATGCACATGTCTGACTTATACCAAGTCTTTCTGTGAAATTTGAATCAAATCCGTCCAATGGTTGCTGAGAAATTGAGCAGACATGATTTTTCACCAAAGGGCCATAACTCCGTCAAAAATCAATGGACCATAACCAAAATAAATATGCACATCTCTGCTAGATATATATTATATCAGTGAAGTTTACATAAAATCCTATAACTAGTTGCTGAGAAATTGAGCTAACACGAAAAAGCTACAGACAGACGGACGGACTGACAAGCTAACTCCTATATATCCCCCCAAAAATATTGTTAGGGGGTAAAAAATTGAATGGTTGCTCTATTCTCAGCAAATTTACCCATGTTTTCTTATTATTCCCATTCAAAACAGATAATTGATTTTGTAGCAGTATTTTTGTTGTTCATTTTTAATTTAAAATTCCCTCTCCGACTCGATCTTTTGTTCTCTGCCCAGGTTTAGCCAACAAAAATGGCTGCGTAAAATCTTGATAGTGTCGCTCTGTATGATTTGTGTAATTTAGCTAAAATGTCTTACACAAAAGTGAAATGATCAAAAGATTTGGCTGTTTATTGGTTGTTTGTGTACATGCAATTTTTACACATATTTTGTGAATTTAAACCTAACTAGACAGGATTACCTAACAGAACTGTTACAAAAAGGTAAAGTTAAGACACAGATAAGCCTGGATATCTATGCAGCACATTAACCCTTGTCATGCTGATCCCTGATTATTCCTTTTTTTAGCAGGAGGTATGCACAAAGATCAATCAGAACATAAGTGCAGTCTGATCTTGGTCAACTCCATCTGTTTTTAAAAATATTTGTCTTTTGGGGTAGAAAAAAGTAACACAGAACTTCTTCATTCTCCAGGATGTAGACAAAAATTCATGAAATTTTAACCCTTGTAATGCTGAACCAAGAATATTCCAGCTTGGGCAGAAGGTATAGACAAAGATCAGCCTGCATATAAGAGCAATCTGATCATGGTCTACACCCCCTGCTTGTACTTTTCCTACCAGGGTTGCTTATAAAATTTATTTTCAAAAGAAGTATTGATTATTGAACAACAAGTACTATCAGTGCTTTCAGCCCTTTGATTTTAATGCAATTTCTTAAGGAATCTTATACAGCATGACAAGGGTTAAAGTTGTTTTAAGCAAGTTCTTCCATAATCAGTCATGAGTTTGTCATTGGGAAATGGGTTAACCCATTCCTATACAATGACGCTTTTGGACGCCCCTCAATGAAAGCAATTGGGAAAACATTGTGAAGAATGAAGAAATTGCTTGTAACAAGCAATTTCTTCATTTTACACAATGTTTTCTACCAAGAAAGTTGGAAAAAATCTTGAACTTCATAAACTTTAAATTGCCAGCTGCAACTCCTTTCAAATTGGACCAGTCAAAATTATTTCATCTGGAAATGGGTTAATACATTTTCCTGTGTAAGTCAAATGTCAGAGGTCACCATTTACCTCTGGTCTAAATAAATGATTTGATTGGTTAATCAATCTTGATTGAGAGGAGGTGTAGGCGATTAGTTGAAGTTTTGAAATTTTAGTTTTTTGGGAGATAGAAAAAAAATATGCAAAATGAAGAAATTGCATGCTGCAAGCAATTCCTTCATTTGACACATTCTTTTATTATTATAATGTTTGCCCATTTTTTTCCCTTGAAGGGTACTAAAAACAAAATTGTCAGGGAAAAGGTTAATCAACAAATTGAAATTTGAAATTTTAGTTTTTTGGGAGATAGAAAATAAATGTGCAAAATGAAGAAATTGCATGTTGCAAGCAGTTCCTTCATTTGCCACATTCTTTTATTATTATTACATTTGCCCATTTTTTCCCTTTAACATTATTGTTGGGGAAAAGGTTAATCATTAAAATTGTTTGTCACATCTTTGAAACTGGTTAACAAACTACTAAAAGTAAAAGTTAATTTGGGGAATTGCTTAAATTCTGGTGGCTAAATGGAAGTCGAGGCTCAAGGGATGTAGAGATGACAACAATTTGGAGAGAGTTTGCAGTTTATAAGAGATTTTACCTTGTCAGTCTTTGTCATAAAAGTTTCTCCACAACCAGTCTCACATATCAGTTTTGCTATTTCCTGAAAATTCATATTAACAAAATTAATACTATTGTTATCACATATACTTGAAAATTCTTCTGATCAAATTGCTATTTTCTGAAAATTCTTGCACTAACATTTTGTCCTTTCATTAAAACTAAACCCTTGTCATGCTGAACCCGGAATATTCCGGTTTTGGCAGGAGGTGTAGACTAAGATCAGACTGCACTTAATTGCAGGCTGATCTTAGTCTACACCTTCTGCTTGTACTTTTCCTACCAGAGTTGTTTATTAGGTTGATTTCTAAAAGAAATATAGATTTTTGAACAAGTTTTATCAGTGCTTTCAGCCCTTTGATTTGACAGCATTTCAGTAAGGTAATTTATACAGCATGACAAGGGTTAATAAAATCTGACTCTATCATTTGAATAAGAGAAAAAATGTCACATAACCAGGCTTTCAATAGCTTAATCAACATCCATCGAGAACTATGGAAGTAGTTGTGCACACAGAGCTTTGACAGTGAGTCTCTGTTTTGCATGGCTTAGAATTTACTCACAAAATGCAAATTCAAACGTAATATGCACTAGGTCACATGAAGACAAATATTTGGTGAAAATTTCAAAAATCCGTCAATAATGGTAGGAGTAGTTGTGTACATAGCGGTCCGTAATTCAAGTTCTCTCCATCCCATAGATCAATATCATAAACTTTTGTTTATAATATTGGTCTATGGGGTAGAAGGAATTCGAAATACGGACCCCTATGGTTGTGTATACATGGTATCGATAACGGCTGAATCACCAAACACCCTCCTCATACATTCACCATTCTAATTACCCTTTCCTGTTACATATCTGATTTTTACGTCCCTGTGATTTTATACTTGAGAAAACATTGTAGACAAAGAAGAAATTGCTTGTAACAAGCAATTTCTTCTTTCTCTAAAATATCTTCTATCCTACTTACTGGTCATTTTTCAAATTATGTCGACTTTAAATTTTTGTCTGCAAAACCTTCGAATTTGGGCAGATCTAAAAGTTTGCAAAACAGGAAAGGGTTAACAAGATTTTTCCCCCAAAAAAACCTGGCTAAAAATCTTATAAATTCAGAATATTTACCGCAGGATTTAGTTGGTGAATGAAAAATATAGTTTAACTGAGCACAAAAAAGTCAAGCCATTTCAATTTAGAATAGATCCATTGTTAATCAGTCTGTCTGTACTAACCAAATCATTTAAGCCATAGCATGAATGACTTATATTGAACAGTATTCAAAACTGAACAAATCAACGAATCCAATCATTCAATTAGACAGGAAATTAACTTTAAACTCTGATATTGGCTGACATCTATGTGAAGCAGTTTGACTACTTAGACGTTACTTCAGCTTATTCAAGCTTCAAGTGTTTACATCGCCAACCAACCGTTTTACCTGTCTGTTACATGTAAATAGTCATAAAGTTTGCAAAACAATGCCGTTTAATATCTTAGTGGAATTTCTTGTCATAGCTAAGTGGGTGTGGCCAGCAAGCAATCATTTGATATATACTGTTAACCTACCATAACATATTAAGTACGAGTGGTTGAAGTTATTTGAATCCTTTCCTTTAGTGTTTAACCCTTGTCATGCTGAACCCGGAATATTCCGATTTTGGCAGGAGGTGTAGACCAAGATCAGCCTGCACATAAGAGCAGTCTGATCTTGGTCTACACCTCCTGCTTGTACTTTTCCTGCCAGTGAAGTTATGAAATTAAATTTGAAAGGAATTTTGATTATCTTACAAATACTATCAGTACTCTCAGCCATTTGATTTTAATACAATTCTGTAAGGGGTTTTATACAGCATGACAAGGGTTAATACTAGCACTAATCAAAAGAAATACAGCAATACTCAAAGTATGACCTTGAAAGGAATAAATAGCTTGTGGAAACATTTTCAATAATTTTGTATAGGTGCAAAGTACAAACTCAGATCGTGCAAAGCCGACCAATTGACCAATTCCCAGAGATCAAAATTCTTAGACTGATCCAAATTCAGAGAGGTTCTAGAAGCCAGTCTCATATATGATAGTTGATTGAATACCTGTAGAGCTGTGGGTACTTCTGCACTATAAACATCCTTACAGTGGGCTAAAAGCAGAGCTACGTCACTGTAGTTGTCAACTGTCAACTCTGTAACATAATATAATCACAGCAAGTAATATGAGCATGAAAGTGGGCTAACAGTAGTGATTCATCAGCGTAGTTGTCAACTAGAACTCTGTAACACAATATGATTATAGCAAGTAATATTAGCATGACAGTGGGCTAAAAGTAGTGCTGCATCACTGTATTTATCAACTTTCAACTGTGTAACAATGTAATCGCATCAAGTAAATTGGCATGAAAGTGGGTTAAAAGTAGTGCTACATCACTGTAGTTTTCAACTGTCAACTCTATAACACAATATTATCACAGCAAGTAAAATTGGCATGAAAGTGTGCTAAAAGTAGACCTAAATCACTGTAGTTGTCAACTCTGTGTTCTAAAATCAAGTGATAATACCCAAATATTTTGCAAATTTGGATACACTTATATGGAACTATTTTGTGTGCAAGCACACAAAATGGCTCCTGAACAAAATTTTGTTCATGGAGGTATGAATAATTTTTTCGGCCAATCAGAAGGCTTGTTTTTGACAGACAAAACTGACAATAGGGCTTTAAATAAAAAATACCCATAAGGATTTTAAAAAAAAATGAGAACAGATGAAAAGATATTTGGAATAAAAGAAATTTTATCAGAAGTACCCTATTGAATGACAAGGCTTCAAATTGAAAAACTAGATAAAATGTATCATGCAACATCTGAAAGAATTTATATACAAAGTATATGAAAATAAACATTCTAACTTGAATTGTATTGAAGACACAGGAAAATTGGTTAAAATATGATGTAAATATATCTAGGGCTTGTGATTATCAACATATTTTAGAGATTTCAAGAAATTTTGGTAATGCATACAGAGATAATGTGAGGAATGTACTGTAGTTATAATGTTTGGAGTCATAATATTTATAGCCATCACAGTTCTTGTATTTGTGTGTGGATATGACTATTGATTATTTAGACTTACTGAGAACCATCCTGATTCACTTGCAGTTGTGTATCCGCTAATTTTTACAGCTGTTATTCATATTGAAAACAGTGGCATTTGACAGTTAGTCAACTTCAGTTTTTTAACAGGAACATGTGGTTCCCCATTACACGTCTAATTTTATAACATCCCATTACGTTTTGCATAACCATTATTCCAGGAAATCAAATAGTGTATTGCTCATAACATCACGTCAAAACAATATCCTTAATATAAATAGACCCAGATTTTGAGTTAACGGTGCTCTGTGCCAAGGAATAGTTACAATCGTAAATCCTGAAAGAGTCAGGATGATAACTCAGGTAATACCTTGTTTTAAGAAAGCTGTTTTGTTTGCCTTATAACATGTTGTAAAATTGAGGAATATATCGATTTAAAATATTTGGTATATATGGCATACTTTCAGTTTCGTTGTTATTTGTATTCATAAATGTATACCCCTCTAAACGTCCCAACAATATTAATGAAATTTCAAATTTGACTGTATTCCCCTTCTTCCATGACAAGGCCTCAAATCCAACCAACGAGGAAATTATATCATCGAAATATCATGAGAAGTACACAGATGAATTTTCATCAAATTCTGGATAGACAGTATGAAGGACGGATGAGGTGGCTGTAATATGCTTGCCCTTCGGGGAAGCATAAAAAAGTACTTTCTGCAAACAATGTGGACTGGTCATTCTACCTGACCAAGAAATTCATTTTGAAATAGTATGCCTTGTTGATCTGTGTCAGATCTAAACTCTCCTAAAATTATCTGTTAACAGAAACTGCTGTCATGTCTCTTTTAACCCATTCCCACACAAAAAAAAGTTTAGACTAGTCTAAATTGTAAGAAACTGTAGACCACAATTTCAATTTGGTGGAATTTGATTTTCTTCTGTCTTTTGGGACAGAAAACATTGTAGACAATGAAGAAATTGCTTGTATCAAGCAATTTCTTCATTTTCCACAATGTTTTCCAAAGCTTTTTTCTTGAGGGGCGTAAAAAAGAGGACTTGTGAGGGAATGGGTTGATATGAAAGGAAACTTTGCGCAGCAGACACCTACCTTCCTTTCCTCCAGACACTACACCCATTACAACAGACGCCATATTGCCACTCATGGAACTTATCATTATTGTGGTCTCCCAAACCTACAAGTATCACACAAGAATCATGATTCTCCTATATCACACAACTAAGTATGACAGTTGTAGGCCTTCAAACAGACGCCATATTGCCACCTATCCAACTTATCATTATTGTGGTCTCCCAAACCTACAAGTATCACACAAGAATCATGATTCTCCTATATCACACAACTAAGTATGACAGTTGTAGGCCTTCAAACAGACGCCATATTGCCACCTATCCAACTTATCATTATTGTGGTCTCCCAAACCTACAAGTATCACACAAGAATCATGATGCTCCTATATCACACAACTAAGTATGACAGTTGTACGCCTTCAAACAGAGGCCATATTGCCACTCATGGAACTTATCATTATTGTGGTCTCCCAAACCTACACGTATCACACAAGAATCATGATGATCCTATATCACACAACTAAGTATTACAGTTGTAGGCCTTCAAACAGACGCCATATTGCCACCTATCCATCTTATCATTATTGTGGTCTCCCAAACCTACAAGTATCACACAAGAATCATGATGCTCCTATATCACACAACTAAGTATGACAGTTGTAGGCCTTCAAACAAACGCCATATTTCCTCTCATTGAATTTATCATTATTGTGGTCTCCAAAAAAAATCATGATGCTCCTATATCACACAACTAAGTATGACAGTTGTAGGCCTTCAAACAGACGCCATATTGTCACTCATCGAACTTATCATTATTGTGGTCTCCCAAACCTACACGTATCACACAAGAATCATGATTCTCCTATATCACACAACTAAGTATGACAGTTGTAGGCCTTCAAACAAACGCCATATTTCCTCTCATCGAACTTATCATTATTGTGGTCTCCCAAACCTACACGTATCACACAAGAATCATGATTCTCCTATATCACACAGTATGACAGTTGTAGGCCTTCAAACAAACGCCATATTTCCTCTCATCGAACTTATCATTATTGTGGTCTCCCAAACCTACACGTATCACACAAGAATCATGATTCTCCTATATCACACAGTATGACAGTTGTAGGCCTTCAAACTTTAAAAGCAGAAGATTTTTATAGATTCCAAAACTTTATATTAACATACCCATAGGACTTATTCAAATTGCTTATTATAAGGAATTCCACAGGCAAAATTTGAAGACTGGATGTCTTTCTTTTTTTACCTCTATTTGGGTAAACTTAGTTCTATTTTTGACCTTGGACAGATAATTTGAAGTATTTCAGCAAAGGTAGATCAAGTAATACTTGATGCAACTTCTTTACATAGTTTGGAAGGAGGTGAATTTCTTAAGATTTCCTCCTTTATTGTTGTGTTAAATCTTGCACGGCTAATAATTATTTATTCTTCATTTTAGCAGAATAACATCAAAATAGAGTAATCAACTGATTGTCAATTGGACTTATCTGTCAATGCCTAAAACTACTTAACCCATTAAATTGTAGACCAGTCCAAATTGAAAGGAGCTGCAGACGACAATTTAAAGTTTATGAAATGTTAGATTTTTTCAACTTTCTTGGTAGAAAACATTGTGTAAAATGAAGAAATTGCTTGTTACAAGCAATTTCTTCATTTTACACAATGTTTTCCCAATTGTTTTTCTTGAGGGGCGTCCAAAAGCATCACTGTGTGGGAATGGGTTAATCTAGTGAATTTTTTAATATGACAAATGATTATACTCTATTTGAAATATAAATACCAACTTTCCCTTGCTCCATACACTTGCTTGAAATTTATAAAATTCTAAATTTGCATTCCTATTTTTATGAATATATACTGTAATGAATTATATTGTGTTGATCTTGCTCATTAACCCATTCCCACACAGTGACGCTTTTTGACGCCCCTCAAGAAAAATGATTGGAAAAAATTATGTAAAATAAAGAAATTGCTTGTAACAACATCAAATGAGACCTAAACAGATTAATTTAACCTCTTAATCCATTCTCATTCATTGATGCTTTTAGACAACCCCAAGAAAGAAGGCCCTTGAAAACATTATAGAAAAAGGAGAAATTGCTTGCTTCAAGCTATTTCTTCATTTTCCACAATGTTTTCTACCCCAAAAGTAAAATAATTCCAAAATTTCATAATGATTGAATGGTGTTTAACGCCACTTTAAACAGTATTTTAGTCATGTTGCTGCGGCTGGAGCACCTAACAATGGATTCCTGGTATTTCTCACACCAGTACTACCACTACATCCTTTCCTAGCCTCCAGCTGCTATCCCACGTAAGTTTACAATTATCCACCCATTGGTGGGAGAAAGATGTCAGAAAAAATATGTGCAACTGCCGGAGATTGAACCCAAGACATCCCTAATTGAAGATTAGAAGTCTGATGGGCTACTGACTGTGCTACGACAGTGGCTCCAAAATTTCATAAAGTTTAAATTGTAGTCTGCAACTCCTTTCATTTTAGACTGGTCTAAAATTTTACTGTCTGGTAATGGATTAAAAGTAAACAAATCCCAATATATGTAGAGTAGTTCATCTATCAACTTCTGTACAAAAACAAAAAAAGTATATAATTCACAAGGTTTTACCTCAAAATAGTCTGGCAGTTTTCTCTGTATTTCATCATACAGCTCTATTGCAGTGTTACCTTCATGTCCTATCACATACTCTCTGGCTCTCTCTTCCCATGAATCTGCTATCTTTACCCTCTGTTTACCTATCTAAACATAGAAATAGGAGATTAGTATGCATTTTACAAGGTCAACCAATTCCAACACAAGGATGCTTTTTGACATCCCCCCCAAAAATACTTTGGAAAATATTGTGAAAAATTTAAAAAAATGCTTGTTACAAGTAATTTCTGTTTTATCAACAATGTTTTCTACCTCAATACACAGAGAATTTTAAAATGTTATCAACAAAAATTGTCTGCACTTTCTTTGATATTGGTCCAGTCTAAAATTATGTTGTCTGGTAATGGGTTAAACACAGACATATTCCACACTATTTTATGGTAATCATCAAAATATTCTGGCAGTTTTTACCTGTACTACTTCATACAGTGCTAAAATTATCGAATGTTGATTCTATTACATAGGTTTTGCATCTTTTTCCAAGAATCCCTTTACCCTTTGGTTTAACTATCTACATAAAAAAATAAGGCAATGGTAATTGGTAATTAATACCCCTATAAAGTTTATTGAAACATCTTAATGGTATAGCTTAGATTCATTTGAAATCTCTTCACAAGATTTAATATGTTTAAACTTATTTAGATTATATCGATTGGGCAATATGCTCTTCTAACTTATATTAGCCCTTTCTGTTTTATCCCTAGTTTTTACATCCCTGCAGTTTCATAATTGACAAAAAATTGTAGGAAAAGAAGAAATTGCTTGTAACAAGCAACTTCTACCTTTTCCACGAAATTTTCTACCCTACTAGATGGTTATTTTCAAATTAGATCCATTTGATATTTTTGTCTGCAAAACCTCTGAATTCGGACAGGTTTAAAATTTTGTAAAACAGGATAGGGTTAATCTCCCTTGATTCTGTTTTCTGCTTATATAGAAGTACTTTTACTGAATGTGTAGGCCAATAAAAGAAACCCAGATCAAAAGGCCCCCTTTGAGAATTAAAATCGAGACTTTTTGATCGTAAAGTTGATACTCTGCCTTAGTATATGACTGCAAAAGACAGTTTCATTGGTCCATCAGTTTTTGAAAAATGAAGTGAGAAAAGAGCTAAAAATTCTTAGTCAACATGCGCTTAAAGCATTTAAGAGATGAAGAGAATATTTTTTGTTTGCACAGAGGTATGAACCGAAAAAACTAATCACACTGTAAGAATACCGGAAGTGGATACATACATAAGTGTGATTAGGTTTTTTGGTTCATACCTCCATGAAAACAAAAATTATTCTCATTTCTTATAACTTAATAGCATCGAGCGAAAAATACAACAAATTTACAAATTTGATACCTTTTTGTATGGAACTATTTTGTGCTGAAGCATACAAAATGATTGCGTGCTCAAAATTTTGTTCATGGGGGTATGAACCATTCAGATCGCTTGTTTTTGATAGACAAAACAAACAATTAAATTATCAGCAATTAACAAAGTTTTAGATAGGTCCAAATCGAAAGAAGTTTCAGAAGACAATTTCAAATTGCTGAATTTTTTAATAACCTTTGTCTTCCTAGGAATAAAACAATGTGGAAAATGCTGAAACTGCTTGTAACAAGCAATTTCTTCATTTTCTACATTTTGTAGAACTACTTTCTTGAGGGGGTAAAAAGGGGTAATTGTGTAATAACACTCATGATTATTTGATGTCAAATATTATAAATTTATAATATGTGATATATAATATTTACATTCAGGGCTTATTAACCCATTACCAGGCAGTACAATTTTAGACTGGTTCAAATTGAAACGAGTTGCAGACAAAATTTTAAAACTTATCATATTTAATAATTTTTTCCAACTTTATGGGGTGAAAACATTGTATAAAATGAAGAAATCGCTAGTAACAGCAATTTCTTCTTTTAGATAAAGTTTTCCCACTTGTTTTTCTTGAGAGACGTCAAAAAGCGTCCTTGTGTGGGGGTGGGTTCAGAGATGAAAATCACATAAGATTACCATGCTTATTATTTCACTGATTTTATATTTCAAAAATTTCAAAAAGATATATATTTTTTTTAATATTTTTTTAAGAATCTGCAAACATTCAAAGGTAAGTACAGAATATACTTACATAAAAGAACTTGAGAAGTCGTAAGACTCTTGATATAAAACTTTTATTCTCGTATCCATAAGATTTGATCATTTCTATTGTATGGTCATATAATATTTCACCCAACATTGAAGTTTCTAGGGCACTTTTTCTGAACAAGACTGAATTGCTGGCAACTTGAGATATCAGCTGAAAATATAGCATTTTGAGGAAAAATGAAATGTTAAAGCTTTTAGTTCAGATTTTTAATTTTTAATCTCAGTTAAAGTGATGAAATGATATCTCAGATTGTCCTAATGCAGATGGGACTATGGAACAATGAAATAAACAAGGTGTGTTTTAGATACACCAGTCTTTTTTCGGAAATGTGACCTGACCTGAAGACCTTGGTATCTGCCGTTGGGTATGCATGAGAGCTATCACCAAGCCCAAAAGGAACATTGTATATTGAATAAGCTTGAAGAAATCGTAAATGTTCAGTTTTTGGGGTAAGTTTTGCAGAAGTTTGACCTTGACCTTGTCACAAGTGCTTTGATATCCACCTTGGTATCTGCACATGCCTATTGACAAGATCAATCATCATGTCAAATATGAGCCTTGTGTCTTGAATTAGCTTAAATTAATGCTTGAATACAATTAAATTAATAGTTACCGGTAATGTTAATTTTTTTTGGTTAACTTTCAGACAGATGGACAATGATAAAACTTTATGCCCCAAATCTTTCTATGCTGGGGCATAGATATAAATGTATTAACCCATTACCAGACAACAAAATTTTAGACTGGCCCAAATTGAAAGTTTATGAAATCTTATATTTTTCAACTTTAATGGTAGGACACGTTGTGTAAAATGAAGTAACAAGCAATTTCTTCATTTTACTAAGTGTTTTCCCAATTGGTTTTCTTGAGGGGCATCAGAGAGCGTCATTTTGTTGGAATGGATTAAGTACTCTTCCTTTATCTAGGCCTATAGATTTTCATACTAGTCTTCACTATTAAGCCAATTCTAAGCTATTTTACTTCCCCTGATAAATCCTTTAACCCTTTCCTGTTAAAACTCTTTTTTTTACCTCCCTGTGATTCTATAATTGAGAAAAAAATTTAGAAAAAGAAGAAATTGCTTGAAACAAGCAATTTCTTCTTTTTCGGCAATATTTTCTACCCTCCTGAATTGTTATTTTTATTATTAAATCCACTTTTAATTTTCATCTGCAAAACCTTTGAATTTGGACAGGTCCAAAATTTTGCAAAACAGGAAAGGGTTAAAGCTCTAATTGATTGATCACTGGCCCTACCCACAGACCTTCTTGCCAAGGAAGTTCCATTTCCATATTAAAAGTGCCATTTTGCACATCTTATGGCCAGTAACATGCAAACTTTAAAGTTAAATTGTAGGCTGGCAACCTAAATGTTGCAAGTACAGTTTCCGGTCAAAATGAATTATTCAATTGGTAGATTGATTATTACTTGACAGCAGAAATCTGTTAGTTAACCATTTCCTGTTTCTCGAAATTTTAGACTGGCTCAATTTTAAACATTCTGCAGACGACAATGAAAAGTGAGTGCATTTTAAAACAAAACCATGTGGTAGAAAATAGTGTGATAAAAGAAGAAATTGCTTGTAATTTCTTCTTTTATCACAATGTTTTCTTTCGTATAAAATTGCATGGACGTAAAAACCAGTGAATATATAGGAAAGGGTTAAGGAACTTGAAGAATTGAGGTCAGATAATATTTTCATTTGATAAAATCAATAGTACTATAGGAATAATATAATATATTCCTGATCGAGGAACTATTTATTTATTGTCCTGAAAGATTTTGAAGTGTTCAGATTCAAACTCTGTAATCAAGAATGCCAAAGCTATCATATCCAAGCTAGAAGTTCATTTACTAGCCCTTTCCTGTTTTGCAATATTTCAGACCTGTCCAAATTCAAAGGTTTTGCAGACGAAAATTTACTTTGGATTAAATTTTGAAAAAAAAGAACATTCAGTTGGATAGAAAATATTGTGGAAAAAGAAGAAATTGCTTGTTACAAGCAATTTCTTCCTTTTCTACAATATTTTCGTAATCCTAAATTCAAAGGGACTTAAAACCAGGGATTGAACAGCAAAGGGTTAAGAATATACACCTACCGTCATGTTTAAAAACAATCTACCACAAGTTAACTGTAAACTTTTCCATGCATATTTCATTAATGTCCCACCTGCAAATGTGTTCAGGAAGGCCTGAAATTATGAGTAAATGTTATAGTTTTACAATATGTGTGTTGCCTTTTTTTTTTTACATATTATTTGTTCATAGATACAGTTGAAGAAATAACTAATTTTTTTAATCCATAATTTAACTAATTACCACACAATAAAGCTTTTTTACGCCCCTAAGGAAAAAGGCTTTGAAAAACATTGTGGAAAATGAAGAAATTGCTTGTAAAATTTTCAAGACAACTAATAAGAAAAGTGATACCAAGTATGAATACATGTTTATCAAGAATCAGCAGACTATCGACTATTTGATTATTTGATAAATCACTTATTGAGTTTTGTATTCTTTTTTATTGAAAAATTTAAAATGGTTGTTTGCTTTTGGAAATTAAAGTATGTGTGTTTGTCATAGGATATGATTCCAGTTGAAAAACTGAAAGTAAAAGTTAATTTGGGCATGCAATTGTAGTTTGTTTGCTGCATTCTAAGGAGTCTTAACCTTGAAAATTAGCAATTATAGTTGATTTCAAGTTGATTAATGTTTGGTTTTTGCCTTGAATAAGGCAAGTTTTCACAGAAAGTATGCAATATATCTACTATATAGAACCATGCTTTTAACCCATTCCCACACAACAAAAATTAAAAATGTTCAAATTGATTGAAGCTGCAGATGACAATTTTTTGTTGATGAAATCTCAAGATTCTTTATCTTCTAGGATAGAAAACACTGTGGATAATGAAGAAATTAAATGGGATTTAACATAAATTTTAACAGTATTTCAGTCATATCCCAGCAGCTGGAGCACCTAACAATGGATTCCTGGTGTTTCTCTCGACATAATTTCCACTATATCCTTTCCTAGCCTCAAGCTGCTATCCCACTTAGGTTTACGATTATCATTCATTTGTGAGAGACAAATTTTAGAGAGAATATGCACCTCCGCTGGGGATTGAACCCATGACATCCAATGATTGAAGATTGGGAGTCTGGTGCGCTACAGAATGTGCTATGATGATGATGAGATCATCTTGTTTCAAGGGGAGGGTGGTATGTTTTGGGATAGATCCAGCAAACCTTATAATTAATACCACCCCTCCTATAGAACCACATCCAAAAAGTAGCATGAATGACTGTATTAGAGTGTTTTCACTGTATTTATACTCACACAAGTTCCAAGGTTGATGGCTTTACTGAACAGAGAAATGGTCAATGGTGACACACAGCCTGGCATCATTTCACTGGAATTAAATAATGATCATCAGGAGTACCCTCAAATAGGGCAACCAGAAATAATTTAATTTCTAGGTTCATTTATCAAATACAGGCATTCTGAATTGTGAGGAAAAATATTCATATCTCCATGGACAAATTTTGAGCACACAGCCAATTTATATGCTTCAAAACAAATAAGTTCCATACAAAAAAGTATCAAATAAATTTGTAAAGTTTTTGCTTTTTTCACTGGATGCTATTAAATTAATTTTTTGTTTTCATGGAGGTATGAGCCGAAAAAAACTAGTTACACTTATGTATGGACCAACTTTGCCTATTCATAGAGTGTGATTAGTTTATTCAGTTGATATCTCCATGAAAATAAAAAATATTCTCTTCATCTCCCAAATAATTCAATTGTTAGTTTCGTCTATCAAAAACGAGCATTCTGATTGGTCAAAAAATTTAATTCATACCTCCATGAACAAAATTTTGAGTACGCAGCCATTTTGAATGCTTCCGCATAAAATAGTCCCATACAAAAATTATCAAAAGACGTAGGTTTTTTGCTTTTTAGCTCTATACTATTAAATTATAAGAAATAAAGAGAATATTTCTTGTTTTCATGGAGGTATGAACTGAAAAACCTAATCATACAATGTATGAATCCGCTTCGCGTATTCATACAGTGTGATTAGGTTTTTCGGTTCATACCTCCATGAAAACAAAAAATATTCTCTTCATCTCTTAAAAATACCACTTTGAAATTAAACAGAAGTTATAATTCATTATCAGTAGCATGTAACAAACAAGAGCAGTCAGAGACAGATTATGCTGCTTTAATAAAGCCCTGTCACAAAATGTATAAAAATGAACAGGGAAAAGGTTTCAGACTAACGGACAGACAATGTGGTGAAATTATGCTAGCCCTTCTCCAAACATGCTTAATCTTAATGTTTGACCTTGAGTTGTGACGTTGACCTTTGATTCATCTAAAAAGTTTTTCAAATGGCACATCTACACATGATAGAGAACATTTATGCAAAGTCATTTCGAAATCCATCGATAATTTAAGGAGCTATGCCAGGGAATGCATCATTTTACAATTTGACCTTGAGCTGTGACCTTGTAGCTATAAGAATATTTCCTTCAAATGGTACATCTAATCATGATAGATAACAATTGTGCCAAGTAATATTGCTAATCATACATAATCAAAGGAGCTATGCCATGGAAAAACTCAATAATAATAATGTTCAACCTTAAGCTGTGGTACATTTTCTCAAGATTTAGAACAAATATGCAAACTTATTTTGAAATCGAACCATAATTTTAGAGCTATGCTCCCGACACTCTAATATTTTGAAGTTTGACTTTGACCTTAGCGCTTTCTAAAGTTTCGTTCAAATTGAAGATATACTCATGAAAGAGAACAACTGTGCCTAGTTATATTGAAAACCATCCAAAATAGAGGGAGCTATGCTCTGGAAAAGCACAAACTTAATGTTTGACCTTGAACTGTAAGCTTTACCTTGGAGCTCCCCAAAAACCAGAGAAAAAAGTTGGCACAATATCATAGGGAATTCACATGTGACGTTTCATCTTATTTGGCCCAAGGATAGCGGAGAAATCAAGACGGACGGACGAAGCGACCAGCATAAAAAGTAAAATGGTGTTTGCGTGTGACAAACAATTTCTTCATTTTCTCAGATCAATTTTATTAAGGATTATCAATTACCTGTAATGTAAAGAAATGGGTTCATTAATTATAGTTACAAAATGCAATAGCTGTCTTTATTATACAATGATGATATTTCACTTGAGTTTTTGCCTTGTTATAGGCCCAAATTTTCGAAGTGACTTAAACCATTCCCACTAAATGAAGCTTTTTTGACACCCCTTGAGAAAAACTATTTGGAAACCATTGTGTACAATGAAGAAATTGATTACAAAAAGCAAATTCTTCATTTTCCACAATTTTTCTATCCAGAGAGATGAAAAATCTGAAATTTCATCAACTTGAAATAGTTGTCTGCAACTCTTTTCAATTAAGGGCATTCTATAATTTTGTCTTCTGCTAATGGGTTGAACAAACACAAGGTTCTAGACCATAATCAAAATGTAATATTGAACATGTTTAGGATGTTTATATTCAACCAATTCCAAGATAACTAAATTTTAGACTTGTCACTAGATGGTTGTTCAAGGATGTTGTTAAAAAAGTTTTGACCATCAACTAGACCTTGACCATCAGTTTTAGTGTTTGACCTTTGACTTTGACCTTGAAGCTATCCAAAAAGTTCTTTCAACTGGCGCATCTACTCATGATGGAGAATATTTGTGCCAATTTATTTTGAAATCCATCCATAATTGTAGGAGAAATGCTATTGACAATCACAATTATAGTGTTTGACCTTGAGCTGTGACCTTGACATTAGAACTATCCAAAAAATTCTTTCAAATGGCACATCTACTCATAATGGATAATAATTGTGCCAAGTAATTTTGAAATCCATCCATAGATGAAGGAGAAATTGTCCAGACAAACTAATCGACTAACAGACTAACGCCTAAACACCAACTTGACATAGTGACAACTATGTCTGGTTCACAGCAAGCAGGCTTGACAAAAATTGAAAGAAGTTACGGACAAATATTTTAAGATGATGAAATTTTAAAAGTCTTTGTTTTTCTGGGTAGATTCATTATGGGAAATGAATTTCTTCTTTCTCAACAATCATTTCTATGACGGGCATTAGAAAACGGGACTGTATTGGAATTTTTTAACAGACAAAGAGTACATTGTTTGTTTTCATTGAGATATGAAATTAAAGTCTAACCACCTTGTATGTAGCCACAACACAGTATCATAGAGAATTGTGATCAGGTTTTTAGATTTATACCTGCATCAGGATTTCACTAGACTTTCAAAACTGGGGGTCGTTTTGCTATATCATGATCCACTTCAAATTAGATAAAGAAGATTGCCCAAACAATTTTTGGGGTCATTTCTAAAAAATAGGGGTCTAAGTCCTGCTCCAGAGCTATCTGAATATTTCTTTCAAATGGTACATCTACTCATAATAGAGAACAATTGTTCCAAGTGATATTGAAAACCATCCATAATTGAAGGAGCTATGACATGGAAAAATTCGATTATAATGTTCAACCTTGACATGTGACCATGACCCCGGAACTATCTAAAACAAATCAATTGTACATCTTCCGAAAAGTAGGGTCCAAATTAAGAGAATCAGGGGGTCATGGAAAACCCTGCTTCATGAACAAACAAAGTCCTTTCTCACAATTAAATACTATCAAGACATATACTAATATATCAGGAATGCACACATTTTACAGTTTTGAGACAGTATAATATACTTCTGTTATATACTTCTATTATACAGTTACATTCTTCCATTACACTATTATATACTTCTATTACACTATCATATACTTCTATTATATACTTCTTTTATACTATCATATACTTTGAATATACTACTATAAACTTTTTTCTATACTTCTATTTTATGATTATATTATTCTATTGTATACTTCTATCATATACTTCTATCATATGCTGCTATTATATGCATCTATCATATACCTCTTTGTGTGCATACAAACAAAATAGTTCTGTACTCTATCTTTATTTATACTCTTTCTCAATTTTCAAAATTTTAGATAGGTCCAATTTTAAAAAAAAGTTGTAGGTGACAATTAAAAGTGGGTACAATTTCTTCTTTTCCCCCTATGTTTTCTCAAGTATAAAATCACAGGGGCTTAAAGACAATGGATTGGCGGTTAAAAAACTTGTCACAGACATAAATGTCCTAACTTAAGTGCTGGTCATGTGACCTTCAGTCGTGACCTTGAACTTTGGAGTATCAAACAGAACTTCATGTATAACACTAAGACTAATCAAGGGGAACAGCTGTGCCAAGTTATTTTGAAATATATCAATTAATATAGAAGATGTGCTTCAGGCAAGAAATGGCTCACATACAGCCAGAACTAGGTAACTCATTATGCTCGATGTTTTTTGCTTGGCAGGGGCATAAAAATGAGTCAATCAGAATGCAGAAATTATGATAGCCAACATTAACCCTTGTCATGCTGTATAAATTACCTTACTGAATTGCCGTAAAATCAAAGGGCTGAAAGCATTGATAGAACTTGTTATTCAAAAATCAATATTACTGTTAGAAATCAATTTCATAAACGATTCTGGCAGGAAAATTACAAGCAGGGGGTGTAGACCAAGATCAGACTGCACTTATGTGCAGGCTGATTTTGGTCTACATCTCCTGCCAATACCGGAATATTCCGAGTTCAGCATGACAAGGGTTAAAATGAAATGATTTACCCAATATTTCCAAGTGTAACTCTCTCTTGACCAGTAACAAGAGGAGTATCAAACTCATGCATTAAATCTTCATCTGTGTCCTGGTCTAAGGTTGTGATAGGTCTAGCCTGAAATATATTAACAATTATGAAAGTCTGGACTGAGATATGTTTGTCTTCATTAAAAAAGAATACCCCTACCAACAATCAATTCTTAGAAATGCGACCTTGATAGACAACCTTGAAATTGACAAATATAGATACAACTCGTTGAATGAAACATAATGACAATTTTGAACTAGAAAGGTGTAACAGACTCAGACGTGGGTTCAATCTGAAAACCGTTGGCAATTTCAAAATAGATCTAGCCAAGCAAATGTTAACTGTCTAAAAACATATGTCTAAACTAAAAGTTGGCGACAGAAAAAATAGGTCTTTGTGAGATGGTTCCAATAAAAGTGACCCCCACAATTTCTGTAAATTGTTGAAATGGTTGTACTTGAAATCCAAATTAATCCATGTATCTGTTGATTTTCATTTGATTGATTGAATTGTTTAAATGAGGTTTAATGCCACTTATAGCGGTACTTCAGTCATATCGTGGTGGCTGGAGCACCTAACAATGGATTCCTGGTATTTCTCACACCAGTACTACCACTACATCCTTTCTTAGCCTCCAGCTGCTATCCCACTTAGATTTACAATTATCAATGATTTTCATTTGAAAAGAATCATCTAGAAACTACAATATTCAAATTTCTCAAAGCAAAACAAATTACCTGAAGAAGATATATTTTGTCATCTTTGATAGCCCATTCAACATCTCTGCTTGATCCGTAATAATTCTCTATCTGTAAGGATAAATGGGTAAATATTTATAACTTAATCTGTAACGATAAATGGATAAATATTAATTATTCTCTATCTGTAAGGATAAATATTAACAATTCTCTATCTGTAAGGATAAATATCAATAATGCTGTATCTGTAAGTATAAATGGATAAATATGTATTATTAAAAATGGATTATTCTGAAATTTTTTGACAGAAATATATTCAACTAGAAAAGTGTCACAGGCACCGATGGCCCTGCTTGTCACATGACCTTTAATTGTGACCTTGAAGTTGAGAGTATTGGACAATCTTTCCGAATGACACTAGTAGTCTTCAAGGGGAGCAATTATGCCAAGTTGAATTAACCCTTTCCTGTTCATCGAAATTTTAGACTGGCCCAATTTGAAATATTTTACTGAAGACAATGAAAAGTGAGTGCAATTTGAAACAAACCATTGAATGTGCTAGAAAATATTGTGATAAAAGATGAAATTTCTTGCATTCCTTGAGGTAGTAATGACTGAAAATCATTGTCAGCAATAAAATCGATACAGGCTTTTTCTTCTTTTCTGACACATTTCACAAGTATCCTATTGCTTTTTTTAAAATCACACTCAATTAAACCCATTGCAAAAAGGTAAAATTTTAGACTTGTCCAAATTGAAAGGAGTTGCAGACAACAATTTAAAGTTGTTGAAATTTTTCAACTTACTTGGTAGAAAACATTGTGTAAAATGAAGAAATCGCTTGTGACAAGCATTATCTTCATTTTACACAATGTTTTCCAATGCATTATATAGGAGGCCTTAAAAAGCGTCAGTATGTGGGAATGGGTTAACTGTTTTACATCCTTGAGGTATTAGTCACAGAAAAACACTGTTAACAGGGGTTTTCTTCTTTCCCACACATTTCACAAGTTTCCTATTGATTTTTTTTAAATCACAATGAATTCAATTGTCTACTGTAGTTTGTATAAGTTTGGCCTAGTCAACAATTCATTCTATGGTGAAGGTTTAGATATTTTACCTTGATTGCTATTTCACATAGCTGAAGTACTTGAGCATCTGTCAGGCAGAATTTACTTGTATCTTCAATACTATTCTCCAGTTCTTCTGTACCTCCTCCACCTCAAAAGGACAGAACAGACAACCATTGAAAACTGCACGTTCTTAACCCATTCCAAAACTTTAGGCTGGTCCAAATTGAGAGAAGCTGCAGAGGATAATTTCAAGTTGATGGATTTTTTTTCTCATCTTTTAGGGTAGACAATGTTGTGGATAATGAATAAATTTCTTGATACAAGTAATTTCTTCCTTTTCCACAATGTTTCCAAAGCTTTTTTCTTGAGGGGCATGAAAAGGAGGAATAGTGTGGTTTTGGGTTAAACCATTATGAGACAAAAAACTTACAAAATGTCAAAATTGGATGAAGTTGCAGACCACAGCTGTAAGTTAGTGGAATTTTCAAAATCTTTGTCTTTCAAGGTGAAAACATTGTGAATGATAGAGAAATTGCTTGTTACAACCAATTCCTTAATCTTTCTTCATATTTTCCGAAGCTTTCTTCTTGACAGCCATAAACAAGAGCCATCAGAGACACATTATGCTCCCTTAATATAGCCCTGCCAAAAAAAGCAGAAAATAAATGGGGAAAAGGTTTAGACAGACCTACAAATGAAGATGCATCTATATGCTAACCCTCTACTAGACATTCTAAATATTAATGTACAACCTTGAGCTGTGACCTTGACCTTAGAGTTATTTGAAAATTTGTTTCATATGGCACATCTACTAATGATAGAGAAAATTTTTGCTAATTTACTTTGAAATCTATCCATAATTTTAGGAGCTATGCTCAAGAAATACTTAATTTTAACATTTGATCTTGAGCTGTGACCTTGACATCAGAGGCATCTGATTTTTTTCAAAATTTACTAATGATAGAGAAAAAATATGCCAAATTATTGAAATCTATCTATATTTGAAGGAGCTATGCCCTGGACATACTTAATCTTAACATTCAATCTTGAGCTGTGACCATGAATTTAGAGGTATCTGAATTGCAAAACTACTCATGATAGAGAATAATTGTGCAAAGTTATTTTGAAATCCATCCACTATTCTTTAGCTATGCTCCAGGCATGCTTAATCTAAATGTTTGACCTTGAGCTTTGACCTTGACCTTGGAGCTATCTAAAAATCATTTCAAAAGGTACATCTACTCATCAAGGAGAACAATTGTGCCAAGATCTATCCATGATTGAAAGAGTTATGTTTAACCTCTGCTCGGTTTAACATTGAACTGTGGCCTTGAGCTTGGAGCTATCAAAAAACAGGAAAAAAGTATTGGCACAACATCATTAGGATTTCACATATTGAAATTTCATCAAATTTGGCCAAGACAGGTTATTGAGACGAATGGAATGATGGACAGACAAAGCAGCTGTTCTTGTCCTATGGGGAACATAAAAAGCAGTTCTGTGTTGGAATGGGTTTATAAGACTGGCTTAAGATAAAGAACTTACAGGCACCAATTCAATACCTGTTCAAAATGAAAAATAAAAGCCAAATAAGGTAGAAAATCAAGGTGAGAAAAGTAAAAATTTCTGGTTTTCACACAATGTTACCCCAGGGCATTTTTCTTCACATCAAAACATAGGTTTGCATGGCTAGCAGTTTACCTATTCCGACAAACTGCTTTTTTACATCCTCAAGAAAAAACCTTAGGAAAATTTTCAAATTGCTTGTAGCAAGAATCTTTTTTCCATTTCCTACAATGCTTTCTACCGAAAAATACAAAGATTTTTATAATTCCATCAATTTAAATTGTTGACTGCAACTTATTTCATTTAAGACTATTGTTAAATTTTGTCATCTAGTAATATGTTAAATCCTTTATCAAATGATGAACAAAATATTGTGAGGAAAGGAGAAACAATTATGTTGAAAGCAGACAAAATTTTTAGATTGGTCCAAATTGAAAGACAATTTCAAAAGGATGAATTTAGAAAATCTATAGATTTTAGGGTAGAAATCATTGTGGACATTGGAGAAATTGCTTGTTAGAATAATTCTTTATTATCATTGATGTTATCAAAACCTTTTTTTACGAGGCATCAAAAAGTAGGATTGTGTAGGAAATCGGTTATCCCCTCACCAGATGACAAAATTTTAGACTGGTCCAAATTGAAAGAAGTTGCAGATGATGATCTTTATTTGATGGAGTTTAACTCTTTCCTGTTTTTCAACTAGAGCTGTCGCCCTCAAGGGCTGACGAGAATACCCCCCCACACCGCTAAAAAGGCTTTTCTATGAAGGAGTGGAATTTGAAGGGGCATTTTATGACCCCTTTTTAAGTAGGAGTGGAAAAGTAGCATATGTAATTATGTTTTCAGCTTCTCCCCCCCCCCCCCCCCCCCTGATCGCGTCTTTCTTTTGCAAGTCTCACTCTCCAACACTTCTGACCCTTGAAAGCTATGTACCAAGTATTAGAGAGGACGGAATTGTTCAGTTAATTGTTAATTGTAAATGACTTACAGCGTTTTGATGTCAAACATGTATATATATACAAGATGATGTTACTTACCAAATTTGGTAACTCCCCTTATGGTTACTGAGTTTTGCAATTTTAAATTTTGACTACCCCCCCCCCATTAAAAAGTTCAAAATGGCATAACTCTGAAACTAACGACTGGATCAAGATGAAAATTGCAGGTGCACAACTTCATATGATAGGAAACAACCTGATAAAATTTCAGCAAAATTGGCCAAAAAATGTGGGAGGAGAAGAGGACACAAAATTATGTCCACGGACGGACGGATGGACGGACGGATGGACAACCTGATTCCAGTATACCCCCCATAACTTCGTTGTGGGGGGTATAAAAATTTAGACCTGTCCAAATTCAATGGTTTTGCCTACGAAAATGCAAAGCAGATTTTATTTCAAAAATAACCATTCAGTGGGGTAGGGAATATTGTTGAAAAAGAAGAAATTGCTTGTTACAAGCAATTTCTTCTTTTTCTACAATCTTTTTACAGCCATGAATTTACAGGGATGTAAGAACCAGGGATTGAACAGGAAAGCGTTAAAAAGTCTTTGCCTTATGGTTAGAAACTATTGTGCACATTGAAGAAATTGCTTGTTAGAAGTAATTTCTCCAGTGCCCATATTGTTTTTTAAACCTTTTTTCTTGAGGGGTGCCAAAAACATGGATAGCTTGGGAATGAGTTATTTCAAACCAGACAACCAAATATTAGACTGTTCCAAATTGAAAGAAGTTGTAGACCACAAACTTTAGTTAAAGAAATTTGAAAAATCTTTGCCTTTTTGGAAGAAAACTTTGTGGATATTGAAGAAATTGCTGGTATGAAGTAATGTCTTCATTATCCACAATGTCTTTCGAACGCTCTTAAACCTATTCTTCTCACCAATGGGTCGATAATCGTAGACCTATGTGGGATAGCAGCTGGAGGCTAGGAAAGGATGTAATGGTAGTACTGGTGTGAGAAATACCAGAATTCCATATGTAGGTGCTTCAGCCGCCGCGATATAACTGAAAGATTGTTGAAAGCGGCATAAAACCCCATTCAAACAAACAAATAAACCTATTCTACCAACTTTTTAATACAAGATAAAAATCTTCCTACTGTCACTAGCTAGTACGTCCCTCACCTGATAGTCGTACTTGGATGTTTTTCTCTCCAAGACGTCGCTCCAAAATTGTAAGTCTGTCATCAAACATGCGCTGTATTGTAAATGTGTCTGGAGTAGCTTTTCCTGATACCACAACCTGTAGAGTTATCAAATGTCAAATCGCGGCTGTCAATCAAGGAATCAACTGACCTATCAAACAATTCAGTCTGGAACACCTACATTGGCCGCCATTAGTGTGAAACATTTTTGTGAGTTTGGCGACATAAACGTTGTACCTATACTTATTCCAGCTGTAGTTAAGAGGTTTAGGTGGCAAACCAACATTTCTACTTTTCAGTCACATGCTACTGACCATAGCTTTTACAAAATAATGCCGTTTAAAATCGAAGCGGGACATCCTGTTGTTGTCAATGAGCAAAGCTAAGGGAGTAAGTGGCCTGGGCCAGCAATTGGTCATTTAGCCTTTAATTTTGAAATTTGAAATCTTTATAAAAGCTCATAAAAGCTTTCTTTTGAGATCAAAGGATTGATCAAGATCCTGGCCTTATGCTTAGAGATAAGACTTTGAATAACATAATTCTCATCCCCTGATCTCTAATATCAACATATCGAAGTGATGTATCAGTGGCAAGTCCCATGACTCAGACAGACAGCCCCATTTAAATATCAAACAGCATTATTTTACAAAATTTATGCCCAGCAACATGTAAAAAAGAGGACCATGATGGTCCTAGATCGCTCACCTGAATTGTCTGCTGTTAAAAAAATGCAACTAGAGACAAATAACTATAACCAGTTTCATGAAGATTGAGGCAAAACTATGACTTCTATATTGTAAACAAAGAAAGTGTCATTATGGCCCCTTTTCCTGTGTTTTCCTATAGAACCTTCCCATAATCTATAAGGTTCATCTTTAGGACCTAACGAGTATCCTGATCAAGTTACACGACGATAGAGCCAAAATTATGACCTCTAGAGTGTTAACAAAGAAATTGTCATTAAGGCCTCTTTTCCTATGTTTTCCAAAAGAACCTTCCCATAAACAATAGGGTACATCCTTATGCCCTAATAATTATTCTGGCCTAGTTTCATGAAGATTGAGCCTAAATTGTGGCCTCTAGACTGTAAACAAAGAAATTGTCATTAAGGCCTCTAGTCCTGTGTTTTCCTATAGAACCTTTCCATAATCAATAGGGTTCATCCTTATGATCTAACAATTATTCTTGCCAAATTCATGAAGATTGAGCCAAAATTGTGGACTCTAGAGTGTAAGAGTGTAAACAAAGAAATTGTCATTAAGGTCCCTTTTCCTGTGTTTTCCAATAGAAACCTCTCATAATCAATAGGGTTCATCTGTATGACCTGATAATTATTCTGACCAAGTTTCATGAAGATTAAGGAAAAATTGTGACCTCTAGAGTGTAAATAAAGAAATTGTCATTTCGGCCCCTTTTCCTGATTTTTCGGAAAATCCTTCTAATTATCAATAGGGTTCATCTGTATGACCTAATAATTATTCTGGCAAAGTTTCATGAAGATAGAGCCAAATTTGTGGCCTCTAGAGTGTTAACAAAGAAATTGTCATTAAGACCCAATTTTCCTGTGTTTTCAAATAGAACCCTCCCATAATCAATAGGGTTCATCCTCATGACATAACAATTATTCTGACCAAGTTTCATGAAGATTGGGTCAAAACTGTGGCCTCTAGAGTGTAAACACTTCAATTGTTGACGCCACACGCCGGACATTCAATGATCACAAAAGCTCACCATGAGCTCTTTGTGCTCAGGTGAGCTAAAAAAATTGCAAAAAGATTGGTCAATATCAGGGGTCGACACTAACAGTGTCCCATGATCCCAAGGATCCCTGAAAATTGGAAGGGACCCCAGCAATCTCAGGCTAGGGATTCCGTCAGGATCCTTCAATATTTCTCCACTACAATAGATCTTAATTTACCAACTAATGTATCTGATTTTTTCGTTTGCCTGTTTTTGTAGAAAACATTTTGGATAATTTTAAATCTTGTGAAATTTTAAAAATCTTTGTGTAGTGGGATAGAAAGTTTCTTCATTTCCAAAATGTTTTTCACAGTATTTTTTCTTTGGGGTGTGAAAAAACTGGAATGAGTGGAAAAGTGTTAATCTCAATATTGTGGCATTACCTCTCCAAGACCAAATGAAGCGTCAATGACCATCTTGTTTGGACTTCCTGTGACTGGATCATTGGTAAACAATACACCAGAGACATCTGATTGGACCATTTCTTGAATGACCACACCCACTGAAGTTCTGATTGGCTGACCATGTTGTCTGTAGTACAATGAAATATACTTGTTTTAAGCGACTACTCAAGAGACTGTCAAAATGTGGTCATTTAGTTGAGAGAAGGGTCGCTTAATACACTTTTTTTGAGCAAATATGAGGGATTGTTTCAACTTGCATACAAAAACCATTGCAGGATTCTTATTTAATCCTATGTTGGTGGAACTCATTAGAATCGCCGTGACGATTCTAATGAGATCCATCAATATAGAATTTGATTTGACAATTTTATTAGCAAAAAACGTCGAATTATGAAGATCCTACCCTTTGGGAAAGGGAACTTTGATGCTGGTCTCTTAATAAAAGTGGTCACTTAATAGAGGTGGTCAATTAGGAATGTTCGACTGTAAAATAAGGTGCTCAGTTGGTAGAAGGTTTGTTGCTTCAAAATTTGATATCACTGGTTCTAGTACTAGATTGACCCAACTGACAATCTAATTGCCGAGATGTAAAGCAGAGGCCCCTTGTAATTTGCTTAAACCATTCCCACACAATCCCTCCTTTTTGCCCCCCTCAAGAAAAAAGCTTTGGAAAATTATTGTGGAAAATGCAGAAATTGCAAGCAATTACTTCATTATCCACAATGTTTTCTATCCCACAAGATGAAAAAAATGAATTTCCTTCAAATTGAAATTTTGTCTGCAGCCTATTTCAAATTGGATCAGTCTAAATTTTTGTTGTGTGGGAATGGGTTAAAGAATGAGGCAAAGGACCCAGAAGTAACATCCTGCATCCTTGCAATATCCCATGTAATAACTATCTGTCTTCTTGAGGCGTCACTTGTAAAAGCATATACTATGGTAATGACAATAAATAAACAAACCTGCAAGTTGGTATTTTTTTGCTTGTAGGGTGCATCATATTAACTCATTCACAAACGAGAATATTTAAGGCTCTTCCAAATTGAAGTTGCAAATAACAATTTAAAGTTTATGAAATTATAGATTTTCTCAACTTTCTTGGTTTATGAAATTTTAGATTTTTTCAACTTTCTTGGGTGAAAACATTGTGAAAATGAAAAAAATGTTCGATTCAAGTTAAGCAATTTCTTCAATTTTAACAATATTTTCCCAACAATTTTTCTAGAGGGGCATCAAAAAGTGTCATTGTGAGGGAATGGGTTAAATCTTGCTTACCCCTTCCCACACAATCAGGCTTTTTATCTCTTGTCATGATTTTCTGAAAAGGTACATGTACCATTAATCCTGGTCTCTTTTCAAAGAGGTTTCTGCTAAGTCGACTCCAGCCAGAATAACTATACCTTCTATATTCTACTGCTTGGTATGTATAGGCTGACGCCCAACATTTCCTTACAGCATCAAATATGGCATCAGCACCTGCTACACCTAAATATGTCTCCATCTGACCTGCTGAACTAGCCTCTCTACCATCTTCATCTGAAATAACCAGTCAGCCTATTTACAGGCATCAGTTTTTTATGAATCCTCCAAATTTAAAAGTATTGAAAATGGCTTATGAAGTGGGTTTAAATAAAAAAAAAATCATTGTTATATGGTGAAAAAAATGGTGTGTGAAATGGAGAAACTGCATATATAAAGGTTTTCTTATTTTGTCAAAATGTTTTCCAAAATTATTAAGTTGAGTCGTAATGGAAAAAGATTCAGTGGCAACATAAACAAGATGTGTTTGTGAAACACAATGCCCTCGCCGTACATGAGGGTTTTTTTTTGCGTTTGACCTTGGTATGTGACCTTGCCCTTATCACATGACCTTGACCTTGACATGAGAAGATGCGTATTATGGAGATGTATCATCTTGCAAAATATGAGCATTGTATCTTGAATAGGCTGATAGTAATTGGCAATGTTAAGTTCATTTTATTCAGTTTTGCAGACAGACCAACAGACGTAAAACAAAATGCCCCAAATCTTTAGATGCGGGGGCATAAAAAGCATGCATCTTAAATGTGCAAAGTTTCATAGAAAAAGCTTGAGTAGTTACAAACAAAATGCATTATGCACTGATTTGCAAGTAAAATTTCAACCATTTCACATTTAATGAAATTTAAGACTGGTCCAAATTGAAAAAAGTTGCAGACGATTATCAATTCACTTGGAAATGAAACCATCCTGTATAGTATAAAATATTGTGTTTGTTACAAATGATATTCTTCTTTTTCTACAAGGTTTTCTCAAGCATAAAATCACGGTGACATAAAATCCTGGCAGGTTTGTACAAGAAAGAATTAAATAGATATTTCAAAGTCAAAAAAGGGTCAAATGCCTCCAAGAAAATGTCAGAGTAATGAATCTTTGCCTAGAGATCTGAATAATGACCCTAAACATTAGTAGAAATTTCAAATCAAAAGCATTTATAGTTACAGAAACATTATATGCTGAATAGACTTGCACATAAAACCTTCACCAAATCTGTAAGTCAGAAAAAGGTCACATTTTGACTAAAATGAATTTCAGAGTGAGGAATCTTTGTCTAGGGGTCCAAAAGACAAAGTGTCAATAGTATAGCAGAGTAATAGTATTTGAAGATACAGAGACATGACACTCAAAAGTAATTTTTTATCAAAGCACTATGCCAATGCAGAAGTCTAGGTGACTTACCCATTCCAACACAAGAAAATTTTAGACTGGTCCAAATTGAAAGAAGCTGCAGACGACAATTTCAAGTTGATGGAATTTTAATTTTTTTCGTCTTTTGGGATAGAAAACATTGTGGATAATGAAGAAATTGCTTGTTACAAGCAATTTCTTTATTGTCCACATTGTTTTCCAAAGCTTTTTTCTTGTGGGGCGTAAAAAGGAGGGCTTGAGTTGGAATGGGTTAAATGATATCACTAAAAACCCAGTGATTGTATGGTTGTATCAATTTCATTAGCATTACTTTTGTTTTGGATTTCTTTGACCAATCCATCAATTATAACTTGTCCAGGTTCACCTATTCATGAGCTTCCTTGATGTAATAAGTCCAAGGCTGGGACTCTGTACACCTTTCCCAAGTCTCTGCCAATATAATCAGTGATGTACCTGGGGTTCAAATCCAAAACCAGCGATACCTCTCTGATCAAAAGTTTACCATCTGTGCCACTGAGCAAGCCATGATTTAACCCATTACCACACAGGAACACTTTGGGACTGGTCCAAATTGAAAGAAGTTACATACAGCAATTTAAACTTTATGAAATTATAGATTTATACAACTTTCTGGGTAGACAACATTGTGTAAAATGAAGAAATTGCTTATTTGCATGCAATTTCTTCATTTTATGTAATGTTTTCCCAATTGCCTTTTTTTACCTCAAAAAGTGTCATTTTGTGGGAATGGGCTAAAACAACAAACTAAACATGAGAAAAATACCTGCAGCAGAGGATCGAACAGCAAATGAAAAACCTTCTTTTTCACCATATGAGATAGATTGCAGTTGGTTTGTAATGGCTTGTTCAATTGGCTCAATGATTTTACAACTAGCCAATGATTCAACAGTATCTAAACACATCCTCTTGATTTGTTCAACTGGTTTCTTGTCTCTGTAAAAGGAAGATTAATGATGTTCTTAAGACACATTCAAGTAATAAATCTTGAGAATACAGTCAATTCATTTTTGAACAATTTTCTTAATACAGTTTATCATATACCTACCAGTTTTCATGTTAACCCGTTCCAACTCAATCCTTCCTTTTTACGCCCCTCAAGAAAATAGCTTTTGAAAACATTGTGGAGAATGAAGAAATTGCTTGTATCAAGCAACTTCTTGATTAACCATAACATTTTCTATCCAAAACAACTAAAAAGTTCAAAATTCCATCAACATGAAATTGTCGTCTGCAGCTTCTTTGAATTTGGACCAGTCTAAAATTTTGTTGTGTTGGAATGGGTTAAGATACATTCACTGAAGGGGGACACTATACAGAAAAAAAATTGTCAGCCATGTACTGAAGTGATACAGATATGGTTACATGGCCCCATTTTCCCTGTGAAATGACATCATGGCATAAAATAATATCATTAGGTTTAAAAAGGGTTGATTTTATACAAGTATCATGACATTCAAGATTTTATCTTAGATAGTCAAAGTTTGTTTATATGATAAATAATTTAATTTTTAGGTTCATCTATCAAAAACGGGCATTCTGATTGGTCGAAAAAATTAATTCATACCTCCATGAACAAAATTTTGAGCGCGCAGCCATTTTGTATGCTTCCGCACAAAATAGTCCAATACAAAAAGGTATCAAAATTTGTAAAGCTTTTGTCTTTTTCGCTGCTATTAAATCAAAAGAAATTATGAGAATATTTTTTGTTTTCATGGAGGAATGAACCGAAAACTCTAATCACACAATGTATGAATCTGCTTTGCGTATTCATACAGTGTTATTAAGTTTTTCGGTTCATACCTCCATGAAAACAAAAAATATTCTCTTCATCTCTTAAATGGAAAATTATGGTGTTCCAGTAATACAAAACTTTGTATTGGATTCTCGTCTCATAGGAAAATTTGATATTTCACTTTACCTTCAGTCTTGTGAAATATTCAAATTCTCCTACACAACTACAAATACACACTTTAGTGACTCACGCCAGGCTAGAAACAGGGCCTACCCTATCAAAATGATGCATGAAGTATCAATTACCCCCAGAGATCATAAAATGCCCATTATCACTCAGTTATGGTGCCTTTGCAGAATTTGGTCAGCAGATGGTTTCGTCTTACAATTGAAATTTCAAATGAAAGACACCTTCTCATCCTGTAGACAGAATTCAGTTTCTCTTCAACTAGTTGAGCACTAATAGTTATTGGTAGCAGAAAAAATGCTTATATACTTAAATATTTATGGAATACCCAATGGGCACTGTTTTTGTGTTAATCCATAACCAGACGAAATGAAAAATAGACTGGTTCATAGTCCAAGACATTGCAAACACCAATTTCTAGTTGATGAAATTTTAGATATCTTTTAGGATTTTTGGTTACAAAAAAATATGGATAATGAAGAAATTGCCAATAAAAATGTATTCCAATGTTGTTGTTTTTCCGGATGGGCATCAAAAAGAGGGATTGAATGGGAATGGGTTAATAAAAGCCCAATATATAATTGAACCAGTGCACAACATTTCATAAATAATTTCACAAGTATGTGATCAGACATTGAGAAGCATGGGCAGTTATAGTGTAAAAGAATATTTACTTATCAGTTTAAGAAGCTTAAAGCCAATATCTGTCTATAGAGAGCATGGTGAAGACTCTTATCAGACTGTGCACATGTTTGGTCTTGTCTAAGACTATACTCGGTGCACATGTGAAATAATTTGAAATGTAATGCATTTGCTCAATTATAACCCGGTCATCAGGAGTTTGTCCAGAAAAGGGCTAATTCTCAGAATGTAGTAATTCATTGAACTTTCATGGTTGAGGGTCAATAGACATTGATTCATACCAAAAATCAAAGCTCTAGGCCTTAAGGTTTTGGAGAAGAAAATTTAAAAAATTTCCTTCTTTGTTCTTTGTAAATTCCGATCGCACAGAAAAGGGCTAATTTTTTAGAATACGGTAATTCTTTGAAGGAATTTGGTAGGAGGTCAATGAACATTGATACATACCAAAAATCAAATCTGTGTGAATTTCAAAGATTTGCTTCTTCATTCCTTTGTAAATTCAGGGATCGCACTGAAAAGGGCCACTTTTCATGGCATGGTAATTCTTTGAAGTATTTTGGCAGAGGGTCATAATGTGATGATACGTACCAAATATCAAAGCTCAAGGCCTAATGGTATGGGAGGAGAAGATTCTCCTTTGTAAAGCCACCGTCATAGCGCAGTTGGTAGCGCGTCTGATTATCAATCTAGAGGTCCAAGGCTCGATCCCCGATGGCGGCACTCATCCATTCAGACTATTTGTCTCTCACCAATGGTTGATAATCGTAGACCTATGTGGGATAGTGGCTGGAGACAAGGAAAGGATGCAGTGGTAGTACTGGTTTGAGAAATACCAGGATTCCATTGTTAGGTGCTCCAGCCACCGCGATATAACTGAAAGATTATTGAAAGCAGTGTAAAACCCCATTCAAACAAACAAACAAATCCTTTTTAAGTCAGGGATTGCACAGAAAAGGGCTAATTTTTCAGAGTTTAGTTAGTGATTCTTTGAAGTATTTTGGTAGAGGGCCAGTAGACCTTGATAAATACCAAATATCAAAGCTCTAGGCCATATGGTTTGGTAGAAGAAGATTTTCAAAGATTTCCTTCTTCATTCCTTTTTAAAATCAGGGATCGCACTGAAAGGGCTAATTTTCTGAGTTTAGTAATTCTTTGAAGTATTTTGGTAGAGGGCCAATAGGTGAAAATATGTACCAAATGTCAAAGTTCTTGGCATTATGGTTTAGGAGGAGAAGTTTTTAAAATTGTTTACGAACGACAGACGGACGTCGGACATTTAACGATCACTATGGCTCACCCCAAGCACACTCAAAATTCATTAACTATATTAAAGTTTTTAATATAAATTTAGTTTTTTTTATTTTATATTTTAGTTTGACCTTGAAAGGTGATCTTTGGAATATCAGTAATTTGTAAATAGTGACTTTCAAATGATTAGAGAGTTGATTAATTTTAAGTCGAAAGAAACTAATCGAAAAATATCCATGTATTATTTGTCATAGCAACTGACCATTTCTTGTACGAACTCGGAACTTTACGTCGCTGTGATTTTACACTTGACAAAACATTGTGGAAAAGTAAGAAATTGCTTGAAACTAACAATTTCTTCTTTTCCCATAATATTTTGTACCACATAGGATGATTAAATTTCAAATTGAATCCAATTTACATTGTCTTCTGAAACCTCGTTTAATATGGACCAGTCCAAAAAATGGGAAAGGGTTAAAATAAGTGGTTCAAAGTGAAAGTTTCTTAAAAAATAACATTGGAAACTGGGTTGGGGAAAGAAGACATTTGTTGTTGAAAAAAAGTTGATCTAATCTTCACCTTTTTGATTTGAAATATATAGTTGAATGTATCTCAATTTTTGCAAAGCAAGTAATTATATGGAAACAGTTAATAAATATTATGTTACATGGACAACAATTTAGGATTCAAGTTATCAAAAAGACAGGCTGTTCTGCTAAGGAATGACAGTAGCAGGCTTATCAGTTCCAGTGGAGAATTTATTGCACATGTCCTGTTTAATAGTGTGATAATTAGGGTCAAGCTGTCATCTGCTGTCAAGTTAATTTGTGCAGCTCAAATCTGAGCAGATTCCTTACGAAAGTCAATAAACTGTACAAGGTTTTGTGTCACGACTATAACACATGCCTTATATATCACAAACAAGAGGGCCAGAATAGCCCTTAATTGCTCACCTGACTTAAATTTATGATGATTGAAAAAAAAAAAAAACTTGAAAGAATAGTGTCATGTTTGATCTTGAGCTGTGACATTGGGGTTATTTGAAAAATTCTGTCAAATGGCATATCTACTCATATTTGAGATTAATTGAAACTCTTTATATTTAGCAACCAAAAATAGTCCTCACAAATATGGACTAAGGCACACACACCAACTTGTCAAAGTGATCAATTTGTCTTGCTCACTACAAGTAGGCTTGACAAAAAGAAAGTAATCATAATCTTAAAAGTTGTCCTGTTTGCTAAACACTTTAGATCAGAGGTGTGTTCTTTTCGTCGAGATGAAAAATCCCTCTAAATAAGATTTTTGAGGCGTCTTCAAGAACGAATTATGTTATTTTAAGTGAAAAGATTCGACGTCGTCAAGGCTACTCGTTTAAGCCAATGCCGAGTACGCTTAAATTCCTTATCAAGAAATCTTAAGATTCTTATTTAGCCGCTTAAAAATCTTAATCTAAAGAACGCTTCATCTTAAAAATCTAAATAAGAATCTTAAGAATCTCGACGAAAAGAACGCACCTCAGTTGTTGTTTCTCACTAGTTGCCCATCTCACTTGTGCATACCACTTATCTTTTGCCCAGAGGTGGGAGACCAAAGTTACTTGTCACAAGAAATTGTGCCAAATGTCCAATGAAAGTTGACCATGTTGTTTTTAACAATGTTTTGGTCATATTGTGGAGAATTTAACAATGGATTCCTGGTATTTCCTGCACCAGTATTACCATTACATCCTTTCTTAGCCTCCAGCTAACATCCAATTTAGGTTTAGGATCATCTATCCATTGGGGAGACAAAATGTGGTAAAGGATATGTGCTACCGCCAAGATTCAAACCCATGACATCCAACGATTGAAGATTGGGTGCCTAATCACCAAAGGAACATCAATGCCAAGTTTGGTTGAAATTGGCCCAGTTTTCAAAGTAAAAATCTGCCACACCCTGCAAAGCCCATATTTTGGGGTCAATCAAAATTTTGCAAACAACTTTTGAGAAGAGTCACCCAAGGTACATTCATGCCAAGTTTGGTTGAAATTGGCCAAGTGAATACTGAGGAGAAGATGTTTAAAGAATTTTGACTACTTCTGACGGACAATGCACAATGGACAAGAGGTGATCACAAAAGTCACCTTGAGCTCGTTGTACTCAGGTTTATGAAATTTCGGATTTTTTCAACTTTCTGGGTAGAACACATTGTTGAAATGAAAAAATTGCTTGACACAAGCAATTTCTTCATTTTCAACAATGTTTTCCAAAGCTTTTTTCTTAGGGGCATTCAAAACCGTCACTGAGTGGGAATGGGTTAACCCACCTAATTGTATCACATATTTGTTGTATATGGAGCTGAATACTGCTGTTCTCCTTGACCTGCCTTTCAAATGAATACAGGGTAACACAGAATCCTATTGGGACAGTGCCACAAACCTGAAATATGAGGGTAAATACATAACGGTCATGACACGATTTATCATGGGTTGGTAATTTAGTTATTGAATAATGAAGAAGTGGTTGTTAAACATCCAATTTATTTAACAAGTCATCTATAAATAGATTACAAGTGCCTTTCATGCCTATGCCTAACACTCAGTTATTGGTTCTGGGCATTAGACAAACAAGAGGGCCAAAAAGGCCCTAAAGCGCTCACCTGAGAATAATTGATCTGATAAAGCTTGCCCTGCCACATCCAGCTGTAAATAAATCTTCAGATGCGGGAGCATAAAAATGGCAACAATTCATCCAATTATGTGTTAAGAGTTACCTTCTTTGATAGAATAATTTTCATAAATGATAATAATATATTCCAAATTTAACAGAAATATTCTCACTGAAGATAGAGATATTACAACATACAAAGGATTTGCATCACTTTGAAGACAAATGGCTGTAATAATACCTCTGGTTTTCTAGGATGATAATCCAGCTAAATAGGAGACTTTGCTGTTGTTCATCAGTTTTAGATGGAAAATTTTAAACATTCCTGTGATTCTTGCATAGAAACTCAACATAGATTTTTCTGATAGGTGAATACGACTTGAAATTTATTGATCAAAAATATGTTGTGAAACACATTTTAATGCTGTCTCACTATTTATGCCATAAATTTCACAAAAATCGGTCACTTTAGGTATCAGTTCATCTATAGCGCTATAGCACAAACTGATTATCGCTTCCACACATTATGACTGCTATATACTCCTTAATCCATTCCCACATAATGACGCTTTTTGATGCCCCTCAAGAAAAACAAATGGAAAACATTGTGGATAATGAAGAAATTGCTTGTAACAAGAAATTTCTTCAATATCCACTATGCTTTCTACCACAAAAGTCAAATATTTTTATAATTTCAACAACTTATAATTGCCATCTCCACTTTTCCTGCAAATTGGACCAGTCTAAAATTTTGTTGTGTGGTAATAGGTTAACAGAGTTTTGGGGGTTTTGTTATGGCATTTGAAACTTGCTGTGTATCGTTTAAAATTTCCTTAACTGTTCAACATTTTGCCCCTCAAATCACTTACTTTATCCTGAATTGAAGTCAAAAATGCTAACTGAGATCCTTTTCCTCCAACTAAATCAGTACAGCAGCATGCTCTGTTTGTGAATGGTAGAGTTATCTCCCTTTCTGCTGGTTTTATCTCACTAGCTTGAGGCTCTGTCAGCAACGGTACAGAAGTGGGTGGGGTACATGACATTGGTGGGCCATCTGGATTTCTTCAAAATTGGAAAGTAATAAAAGGGTATTCTTTAAAGTAATTTGTCAGTGCGTGAGGCAAGATGTCATAACAACAGCTTTATAAAGCTGCAGTTATGCCATTTAGTTTGCACACCAACAAATGTTTATAAGACAGAAATGTTTTACATGTAAATGCTATTCTTGTCAATGGTATAATTCATTTCATTTCCTGGAGATTAATGCAACTGTGAAAATTATTGAAACAAGGGGATGGCATTATGAACTGTTGCCCCAAAACCTCCAGTAAGTTCAAAATGGTTAATATACAATTATATCAGAAATCAGATAATAAATGAATTTACTGCCAATTTGCCTGATTATTTGAGTCAGAGCAAGGAAAAGAGATAAGCAATTTTGTCCCTTATAGCTTAACCCTTGTCATGCTGAATAAACTCTTTTCTGTCTTGCATTAAAATCAAAAGGCTGAAACACTGGTAGTGCTTTCATTAAACATCAAAACTTCTTTAGAACATTTACTTTCAGGCACAACTCTGGTTTGTAAAGGAAAGGCAGGAGGTGTAGACTAAGATCATGTGTGCAGGCTGATATTTGTTTATACCTCCTATCAAAATCAGAATATTCTGGGTTTATCATGGGTTAATCAAGGGTTAAATATTCAATGAGATTGAAAGATTGAATTGGGTAAAACGCCACTTCTTTTAACAGTATTTCATTTATATCGTGGAAGCTTGAGCACCTAACAATGGATTTCCTGGTATTTTTCACACCAGTACTACCACTACATCCTTTCCTAGCGTCCAGCTGCTATCCTACTTGGGTGAGAAGGATGAATGGTTGATCATATAGCTAAACTACATACAAATTCCCCTATCTTATAGTAATACATGTATAACAATGTCAGAAACGTCCTTGTAATAAGTTACAAGCTTTGTTTCTGTACTTAGTGTAATTCTTTTTATTAGTTTTCACAATGCTTCTAACAATCTTTCAATAACATAAGTTCAATTTGTCTCCTCTAAATGTCTCATCCCTTCAAGGCTGGGCCACAGTAAATACCTGAAAACACATTGAGGGGGTCAGAGACAAACTATTGTAACTGCCAATCAGGATCTTCTCTAGTACCCAAAATTCAAGAGTCATTGACCCTTGAGCAAAAAAATTCAAGAGTCAATATTAAAATCTTAGAGAGTCAAAATTCATTAAACAAAATAGGACGCACAGAGACAATTTTTCCAGTGTCAAAATTCAATCTTTTGACTTTTGTGTGTCAAAACCCACAGTATCTAGTCAAATGAAAACCCTACTGATTACTATTACAAAACTATTGTAAGTGCTTGCAATATTCTTAGGCAGTGGAGAATTTAGAGGGAGGTTTAGTTCAAATTGGGTTCATTTGAACCCCTCTGTAGCCAAAATAGTTCATATTTGTGAGGAAATTCAATATAAATTTGATAAAACAGTCGATCTTCCTTGAAACACAACTTCTATTAACCCATTCCCACACAATGATGCACTCAAGAAAAATGATTCAGAAAAAATTGTGTGCAATGAAGAAATTGCTTGTAACAAGGAATTTCTTCATTTTTGAGTTTTCTACCCATAAACTTGAAACAAGAGGACCATGATGGTCCTAAATCGCTCACCTGAGGCATCTGCAAATTACAGTCCTTTTTTGTATAAAAAAGACTTAACTTGAGCAAAATAAATAAAACACATATAAGATTTCGGGCTTTGTACAAACAATCCAGTAATGCTTTCCAAAAAAATCAATGCCTTTGGCTTTATTGTTTAATCCATTATCAAACTATCCCACAATTTGTCACCCTCAAGAAAAAAAGCTTTAAAAAAGCATTGTGAGAAAGGGAGTGACAAGCTATTTCTCCATTTCTATTAAAGAATTCTTTCAATGCGATTTACGCAATTTTTGACCCCAGAAGCAGACGTTTTTTATCCTTAATGCATTTTTTCCTATAACATAGTACAAAATTATTTAGTCATGCTACATACCAAATATGAATGCCCTTCACCATATATTTCAGAAGAAGAAGTCTTTCAAAGTTGCTCTAATTGGGTGTTTTCCAAAATTTTTGACCTCTGGGGCAGTGAAATGTTTGTCCCAGGGCTAAGATTTTAGCTAACATGGTAAAGAACCATCTGTTCATGCTATATACCAAATATGAATGCCTAAGACTTTGTAGATTGGGAGGAGAAGACTGTTGAACATGGTCTAATTGAGCATTTTTATTAACTTTGGACACCCAGGGAAAGGGTAACCTACAGGCATAATTTTAATCAAAATTGATAGATAACAGCCAGGCTATGCTACACTCAAAATATAAATGCCCTCCGCCTTAAAATGAAGATTTTTTTTTAAACATACTCAAATTTTACTTTTTCCCAATTTTTGGACCTCTAGTGCAGGGCCGTTTTTGACCCTGGGAGGACAACTTTAAGTGATAAAGTACAAAACCATCTAGTTATGCTACATACCAAATATGAATATCCTAGACCTTATGGTTTAAGAGGAGAAGCCTTTTGAAATTGCTCTTACAAAGAATTTTTCCAAACTTCGGACCTCAGGGGCCCAAGAGATTAAATATTTAAAAACTTGGTAGAGAACCATATGATTAAGCTCTTTACAAAATATAAAGGCCTTTGGCCTTATAGTCTATGAAAAAAACAACATCAAAGATTTACTAAAATTTTCAATTTCCATATGCAGCGGTTACAACATTTTTTCACGGAATTAAATTCTTTTAACAACTTTTGAAGAGCTTCATCCAAAGAACATCCCTGCAAAGTTTCAGCTTGATTGGCCTTCTGGTTTAGGATAAAGTATGGAGAAGATTTTTAAAGATAGTTGAAGAATTACTAAACATTCCCATTTTCAAATGCCGTGGCAACCTGAGTTTTTGACGGAATTAAATTCTTTTAACAACTTTTGAAGAGCTTCATCCAAAGAACATCCCTGCAAAGTTTCAGCTTGATTGGCCTACTGGTTTAGGAGGAGAAGATTTTTAAAGATATTTAAAGAATTACTAAAGATTCCCATTTTCATATGCCGCGGCAACCAGAGTTTTTGACGGAATTAAATTCTTTTAACAACTTTTGAAGAGCTTCACCAAATGAACATCCCTGCAAAGTTTCAGCTTGAATGGCCTTCTGGTTTAGGAGGAGAAGATTTTTAAAGATATTTAAAGAATTACTAAAGATTCCCATTTTCAAATGCCACGGCAACCAGAGTTTTTAATGGAATTAATTTCTTTTAACAACTTTTGAAGAACTTCACCCAAGGAACATCCCTGCAAAGTTTCAGCTTGATTGGCCCACTGGTTTAGGAGGAGAAGATTTTTAAAGAAATTGTGGACGGACGGACAGACGGACAGACGGACGGATAGACGACGGGCAACGACCGATCACAATACCTCACCTCGCACTTTGTGCTCAGGTGAGCTAAAAACAAGAGGGCCAGAATGGCCCTAAAATTGCTCACCTGACTAATGTAAGATGATTCAAAATTTTGCCATCACTTTTGAAAAGAGTCACCCAAGGAATATTCATTTAAGTTTAGTTGAAATAGGCCCAATGGTTACTGAGGAGATGTTTAAAAAATTCAGAGTAAAAAAGCAGCCCTGCCCTGCCACACCCATATTTGGGCATCAATCAAAATTCTGCAAATACCTTTTGAATAGGGTCACCAAAGGAACATTCATGCCAAGTTTTGTTGAAATTGGCCCAATGATTACTGAGGAGAAGATATTTAAAGATTTCTAAATTAAAAACTGCCCCAACCTGCCACGCCCATATTTGGGCGTCAATCAAATTTCACAAACAACTTTTGAAAAAGGTTCACCCAAGGAACATGCATGCCAAGTTTTGTTGAAATGGGCCCAATGCTTATTGAGGAGCAGATATTAAAAGATTTCTAAATAAAAAACGGCCATGCCCATATTTGAGCCTCAATCAAATTTCCTAAACACGATTTGAAAAGGGTCACCCAAGGAACATTCATGCCAAGTTTTGTTGAAATTGGCCCAAATGTTACTGATGAGAAGATGTTTAAAGATTTCTAAGTCAAAAACTGCCCGACCCTTTCAAGCCCTTAATTGGGCATCAATCAAAATTCTAGAACAACTTTTGAAAAGGGTCACCCAAGGAACATTCATACCAAATTTGGTTGAAATTGGCCCAATGGTTACTGAGGAGAAGAAGTTTAAAGATTTCAAAGTTAAAAAAACTGCCACGCCCATATTTGGGCATGAAACAAAATTCTGCGAACAACTTTTGAACAGAGTCAACCAAGGAACAATCATACCAAGTTTGGTTAAAATTGGCCCAATGCTTACTGAGGAGAAGAAGTTTAAAGATTTCAAAGTCAAAAAAGTGCCCAACCCTGCCACGCCCATATTTGGGCATAAATCAAAATTCCAGGAACAACTTTTGAAAAGGGTCACCCAAGGAACATTCATGCAAAGTTTGGTCTAAATTTTTTCTGTCTGGAAATGGGTAAGAACTCAGATGAATTAGTCAACCATAATCGAAATCCCCTTTGCTTTATAAGCAATAGCTCTGAAAAAGTGATGGCATTTTGCTAAAAAGTAAGATAACATCTAACCCTATGTTGTTGGAACTCGTTACAATGGTCTCAATGAGGCAATGAGTCTTATAACAAAGGATTAAGCAAGAATTCTGTAATAATTCATATATGCAATCAAATAAATTCTTAACCCTTGTCATGCTGAACCCAGAATATTCCTGTTTTGGCAGGATGTGTAGACTAAGATCAGACTGCACATTTGTGCAGGCTGATCTTAGTCTACACCTCCTGCTCATACTTTTCCTTCTCAAGTTGTTTATGAGGTTGATTTCCAAAAGAAATATTGATTTTTGAACAACAAGTTCTATCAGTGCTTTCAGTCCTTTGATGTGACAGCAATTCAGTAAGGTAATTTATACAGCATGACAAGGGTTAATATCTTTTGCAAAAAGTGTTATATGCGAGAATTTTTTGGTTGTCCATTGAGTGGTCACATATTATAAAAGTTACTGAGATAGGAAAATAAACCCCCTATTGGTAAGTATGAACCACCTTTCCCGAAATTCTGGATCTGCCAATCTTAGGTACTTACTATAATCTTGCATATATCCTAGGATGTATAAGTGTCACAGGGAATTCAAACAATGGACAAGAAATTTGCTCATAGACGATTATCTATCATTTAACCAACTCCTACACAACATATATTTAGACTGGTCCATATTGAAAGAAGCTGCAGACCATAATTTCAAGTTGATGGAATTAATTTTTTTTTTCATTTTGGAAAGAGAACATGGCGGACATTGAAGAAATTGCTTGATAATTATAATTATATTACAGTTGAAATAATTTGTGCTATTTTCTTATCGAGCATTTTTCGTCTGCTTCTTAAGTTATGTGTAGTAAATTCATTCGCATACACTCCAGAATTTTCCCACCAAGAGAGAAAGGTATATAAATCCGTTCACACATGTACTTCTTTCTTACTCTACAAACGTTGAACAACGCAGGTACTGATAATATTCCCACCGGCCTTTCCCTATTATGAATAATAACTTCAGAACTAATTTTATTCCACAAGCAAAGCAAATTATGACTGGCGTTGCAGCTATGACCGTGGTTGCATACTGGTACAAGAGTATCTTCTTTGATATTTAACAGCATAGTTGAAAATGGCTCAATAGGGCAAATTATTCCACGTTTAGGGACATGAGCTAACAGTAACCAAAAGATGGACAAATCAATATTTCAATTACTGGTCCCACGGTATTCTGTTATGAGGAAACATTGAAATACATGAGATGTATTTGAACATAATTTTGTTCAAAACGGGATGCTGGGTTTTGTTTTTTCTCTTTGCAGAAGGTCTTTGTCTTAGGCCCATCAAATTTGGCAAAAGGTCATCGGTGTTAATCCTGGAGATGGATCAAATTCGTTTAAACACTGTTTATTGAAGACAGTCAATGGTAGAGCCAGGATGAATAAACAATGTTTTTAGCTGCTGTATTGGAAAGACATTCTGATTTATAGAGCAGTGTTGACAAGTGGTGACTGAGTTATAGTGGAGGAACCACAGACGTGAATCTTCGAGCGTGTAACCATGTACCACAACAATAGTTCATTGTGCTAGTTATGGGTTTAAACAACCCACCCCCTATAAATATGTTGCTCAAGTGGTTGACAATCCCCTGACTGTGGGTTTTTCAGTTAAAACTTGGGAAAATACTGTTATGCCTTTCATTTTGGCTAACTTAATGTCTATCGGGAGTTGCTCTATTCAGTCGGTACCCACTGGGGAAAGTAATGTTTTGGTGGAAAATTGTTGTTATAAGTAGTGATGAAAATTTATGTAGTTGGGTAACCACCCCAAGTTGCAAAGTTGTGTAAAGGTTTCCCCCAGTACTTGGCGATTCCTGAAGTATTGCTATTGCTTTGCTATTAAGCTAATACACAAAAGCAAGCAGAAAGTATTTTGAGCAGCGTTGTAATTGCTTATGTATTAAGTAATCCAACTTGCAGCCTAGTTGTAAATCTGGTCCAAGTCGCAGTAAAATGGTCTGTAATGCTGTAATTCCATTGAATGGAGTGAAGGTCTAGTGCTGCTGTTATATTCTTAAAAAGTACTGTTCAATTGTGAGGTACAGGATCAGCGGACCTGGATAGTGTGGATGATATTTGGTAAAAACATAGCAAACAAGGAAATGCTTGAAATCATGTCACAGTCTAAAATTAAGTCTTGTAAGCCACATTGGCTAGAAAAGGTTTTTGGTGCAGGCCTTGGGGACCTACGGATACATTGGTAAAAGTATGGGGCGGTAATAAAAAAGTTTATTCACGCATACGGCAACGACCAGATCACTTCAAGGGTACCCGGTCGTTATGGAAGTTGCTACTATTTCTATATGGCTTGGCGTATTGTATGCCTTTACAGTCGGGGGATCATATTTGCAATACTAACTAGGGGTTTCTTGGTTTAATCTGTAGAGTGGACAAAACTATTCCACGCATTTTCAAATTATGAAATTAAGCACTAGGTGTAGAATGTATAAAAAGAATCAAAAGATGACCAGTATATGGTAGTTGTAGTTTTATTTATTCGATTGAAAAAAAAGCAATTTCTTTATTTTTCACAATGTATTCCAAAGCTCTTTTCTTGAGGGGAAAAAAGCAGGGACTTTATGGAAATAGGTTAAGAGCAGTGATCAATTACCATATGAGAAAATTTTAGTCCGTACCTATAATGATATTCCACATTGCCTCTAGCCCATTTCTCATTGACTGTGTATGTACAGAATCTCTCCAGAATTCTACTCGTCCTTGTTGGGTTGTGATATAGAACTGGGGTTATTACAGCAGACATCTTTACATGGAATGACTGATTGCCTGAAAATAATTGATACAATTAGAATATGCTAAAATAATTTAATTTTTAGTTTCTTCTATCAAAAACTGCGTTCCTATTGGCCCCTCCAAAAATAAATCATTCAGGTCTCTCTGAACAAAATTTTGAGCATGCAGCTATTTTGTATGCTTTCAGACAAAATATTCCAATGCAAAAAAAGTATCAAATTTTGTAAAGTTTTTGCTTTTTTTGCTTGATATTCTATTAAGAAATGAAGAAAGTACTTTTTGTTTTCATGGAGTCATGAACCGAAAACCTATTAACACTCAAGTATTAATCTGCTTCACATATTCATACAGCATTAGTTTTTTTTGGTTCATACCTCCAAGAAATCAAAAATATTCTCTTCATCTCTTAAATAATTCCATTTGATTTTCATCTATTAACCCATTACTCATGAGAAATTTTTTAGACTGGTCCAAATCCAAAGAATTTGAAGACTACAAATTTAAGTTGATGAAAATTTTGATTTATGCAGTGTGATAAAGTCTTTTGGTTCATACCTCAATGAAACAAAAAATAATCTCTTCATTTATCAAATGAAAAAGTTAGTGAGAAGAGTATATTTTAACAATTTTTAACTGTGTCATGACATAGCAGATAAATCTTTTTGTTATACATTTTCTACTCATAAAATGGATCTGTTAACCCATTCAGAAATGTCAAATATAGGTTGCAGATGACAAAACAATGTTGGTTTAAATTGTAAAATTCAGGCCATATGAGGTGAAAATCATTGTGAGAAAAAAAGGAATTGCTTGTTACCAGAAAATTCTTCTTTTCTCACTATATTTTCCATATTATTATTTTTTCGTGCTTAAAAATGTGTGATTGTGTGGGAATGGGTTTATCCCATTAGCTTAAAAAAGGTTTCTTAAACCATTCCCACACATTCTCTCCCTTTTTTATGACTCTGAAAACTCTTATCAAAACATTGCTTGTAACAATCAATTTCTCTTTTCCAAAAATATTTTCAATACTGTTTGGCCCCTTAGTTTTCAATTCAAGCAAATTTGAAAAGTTATCTGCAACTTCTTTCAATAATGGATCAGTCCAATTATTGTGCTCTGGTAATTGGTTAAAAGAGGTAGATGGTCAACCAAGACTGACTGTACATACCTGCCTTGAAGCTGAACTCATAGGTATCTGGTGGAAAATCATCTTTGGTGGAGCCAAACAGATCAAAGTCTATGTCCTGCACCGAAAATGTCTCTCCATTGGCATAGGTCAGGAAGCCTGTCTTGAAACTGGTAAACAAATAATATGACTAATGTATAAACACATGAATAAATAATTTCATCAATTAATCATTTGAATCATGAAATAAAGAAAAGTTTAGATCTATAGGGGGCCATAGTCACAATATACACCATCACATATCTACTTTTTTATGGAAGCTATAGAGGTATATGGGTTAAAACTTATGAATACACTATGAAGAACAACTTGCCAAGAAAATGAATTTTGCATTGAACCCTCTTTTTTCTGTGATGCATCCTTAAAAGGCCAAACCCTGACAATATGCATTATGTGGTGAACTGGAACGTTCTGTAAACAAGAGGACCATGATGGTCCTAAATCGCTCCCCTGAGTATGATGGTTCATGGCTTTATGATATAAACAAAATAGCAAAGCCCTCTGTCTAATTATTTTAAAAGATGTTTAAGGATTTCTCTTTTAATCCTAGGTATATTGATGATCCCACCATATAGCACTAATTTCCTGAATATGGTAATGCTGTGAAGTATAGACATCAATACATATCAAGTATAAAAGCTCTAGGCCTAATGGTTAAGGAGAAGAAGGTTTTCAAAGATATCATTATTTATTCCTACCTAAAATTAGGGATTGCACAGAAAAGGGCTAATTTTTTTTAAGTAATTTGGTAGAGGGTAAATGGCTGATGATATGTACCATATATCAAAGCTCTAGGCTTTATGGTTTGGGAGAAGAAGGTTTTTAAAGTTTTCCTTCTTTTATTCTAAGTAAAATCTGGGATTGCAAAGAAGAGGGCTAATTTTCAGAATACGGTAATTCTTTGAAGTATTTTGGTAGAGGGTCAATAGATTATGATTTGTACTAAATATCAAAGCTCAAGGCCTTATGGTTTGGGAGAAGATTTTCAAAGATTTCCTTATTTATTTCTATGTAAAATCGGGGATCACATAGAAAAGGGCTAATATTCAGAATATGGTAATTCTTTGAAGTATTTTGGTAGAGGGTCAATAGATGATGATTTGTACCAAATATCAAAGCTCTAGGCCTTATGGTTTGGGAGAAGAAGATTTTTAAATATTTCCTTCTTTATTTCTATATAAAATCAGGGATTGCCCAGAAAAGGGCTAATTTTCAGAATACGGTAATTCTTTGAAGTATTTTGGTAGAGGGTCAATAGATGATGATATGTACCAAATATCAAAGCTCTAGGCCTTATGGTTTGGGACAAGAAGATTTTTAAATATTTCCTCCTTTTATTCTAAGTAAAATCAGGGATTGCCTAAAATGGGTTAATATTCAGAAAATGGTACTTCTTTGAAGTATTTTGGTAGAGGGTCAATAGATGATGATGTATAATAAATATCAAAGCTCTAGGCATTATGGTTTGGGAGAAGAAGATTTTTAAATATTTCCTTCTTTATTTCTATGTAAAATCAGGGATTGTCCAGAAAAGGGCTAATTTTCAAAATACGGTAATTCTTTGAAGTATTTTGGTAGAGGGTCAATAGATGATGATATGTACCAAATATCAAAGCTCTAGGCCTTATGGTTTGGGACAAGAAGATTTTTAAATATTTCCTCCTTTTATTCTAAGTTAAATCAGGGATTGCCTAAAGAGGGCTAATATTCAGAAAATGGTACTTCTTTGAAGTATTTTGGAAGAGGGTCAATAGATGATGATGTATAATAAATATTAAAGCTCTAGGCATTATGGTTTGGGAGAAGAAGATTTTTAAAGATTTCCTTCTTTATTTCTATGTAAAATCAGGGATTGTCCAGAAAAGGGCTAATTTTCAAAATACGGTAATTCTTTGAAGTATTTAGGTAGAGGGTAGAAGATGATGATTTGTACCAAATATCAAAGCTCTAGGCCTTACCGTTTGGAAGGAGAAGATTTTCTAAGTTTTTTCAATCAGTTGCCATGGCAACCAGGGTTCTTTATGGATTTCAATTCTTTAAAGTATTTTGAAAGAGCATGACCTAAGGATCATTTCTGTGAAGTTTTGTTGAAATTCCATGGGTAGTTTAGGAGGAGAAGATTTTTTTGTAATTGTGAATGGACGGAAGGACAGACGAACAGACAGATGGACGATGACCGATCACAATAGCTCCCCCAGAGCACTTCGTGCTCAGGTGAGCTAAAAAATTAATAATGTTGTTCCATAAATGTAGGAGGTAATGTGTTAACAAGAAATTTTGTACTAGGCCCTCTTTTCCTGTAGTCCAGTTGTAGCTCCACTGGCTGAAAGCCAGCGACTTATTGTCATGGCTTTGTGTCCATTGTCCATGTGTGCGTGCATGTGTCCGTCTATCAACTTCAACTTTGAAAATCTTCTCCTAAGAAAGTACTGAATAGAATTCAACCAAATTTCACAGAAGTAATCCTGCGGAGACCCTTTATTAGATTCCTTCAAAGAATTTTGATTTAAAGAAAAAAATGACTTTAACGGGCAGTACACATTTCCATATGTTGTAAAACCTCTAAAAATCTTCTTCTCAGAAACCAATGGATAGATTTCAACCAAATGATCCTTGGGTGACCCTTTATCAGATTACTTCTATGAATTTTGATTGGATGAAAACATGAAAAAGTGGCTTAAATGGGAGGGGCTTTTCTCCATATATAGTGAAACCTTTAACTAGAGGCGCTTGAGTGCCTGATTTGCTCCATTGGCCTGAATTTACTTATCATTCCTGAGAGACTTGGTTGAAAACCATCCTGCAGTTTGCTAGAATAAGATTTTCAAAATTTCACTATATGCCACATATGGACAAAAGCCCCCTATAAATGCCATAATTTTCATCCGAGCCACATCTTATGCAGGAAGCTGGCACAGAGTCACCAAAGGTTCATTTGTGAAATTTTGTTGAAAACTTATAATCCTTTTTAATCTGAGAAGATGTTAGGTTTTCACTGTTTACCATATATGGAAATTACCCAAATCCATTAAAGCAATGTTTACAACCAATCATCTCTTTTTTAGCAATCTAATAAGGGGTCACCAAAAGATCATTCAAGTGAAATTTGGTTGAAATCCATCTAGTTTTTCTGAGGAGATTCTTAAAGCTTTCACCATATATGGAAATTAGCCACACCCATTAAAAGCATGCTTTCTGCCCTATCAAAACTCCTTGAAGAAATCTGATAAAGGGTTACCCAAGGATGAACCCAGTGAAATTTGGTTGAAATCCATCCATTGGTTTCTTAGAAGTAATTTTTAAAGATATCACCATATATGGAAATCAGCCATCCTTTATCAGATTCTTTCTAAAAATTTTGATTGGATGAATAACAGCCAGGTTATGCTACACTCAAAATATGAATGCCCTCCGCCTTAAAATGAAGATTTTTTTTAACATACTCAAATTTTGTGTTTTTCCCAATTTTTGACCCCTAGTGCAGGACCGTTTTGGATCCTAGGAGTACAACTTTTAGTGATATAGTACAAAACCATCTAGTTATGCTACATACCAAATATGAATATCCTAGACCTTATAGTTTAAGAGGAGAAGTCTTTTGAAATTGCTCTAATTAAGCATTTTTCCAAACTCTGGACCTCAGGGGCGGGGCCATTTTTGACCCACGAGATTAAATATTAAAAAACTTGGTAGAACCATATGATTAAGCTCTATATAAAATAAAAATTGCCTTTGGCCTTGTAGTCTTTGAAAAAAACAGCAACAAAGATTTACTAAAATTTCCCATTTTCATATGCCGCGGTTACAAGAGTTTTTCAAGAAATTAAATTCTTTTAACATCTTTTGAAGAGCTTCACCGAAGGAACATCCCTGCAAAGTTTCAGCTCAATTGGCCTAATGGTTTAGGAGAAGAAGATTTTTAAAGATTTTTAAAGATTTACTAAAGATTCCCATTTTCAAATGCCGCACTAACAAGAGTTTTCACGCAATTAAATTCTTTTAACAACTTTTGAAGTACTTCACCCAAGGAACATTCCTGCAAAGTTTCAGCTTGATTGGCCTACTGGTTTAGGAGGAGAAGATTTTTAAAGATTTACTAAAGATTCCCATTTTCAAATGCCGCGGCAATCAGAGCTTTTGACGGAATAAAATTCTTTTAACAACTTTTCTAGAACTTCACCAAAGGAACATACCTTCAAAGTTTCAGCTTGATTGGCCTACTGGTTTAGGAGGAGAAGATTTTTAAATAAATTGTGGACGGACTGACAACATGCACAAGGTCATTGACATTCCAAAAGTGAAGGAGGAGATGTGTTAAAAAGCAATTTTGTATTATGCCTATTTTCTGTAGCCCCCTCCCCTTTTTTTAAACCAAGCCTGAAATGACACAACCCTCAAAATATACACAAGGTCAGGTGACTAGGATCATTCTGTGAAAAACTCATTAAAATTCATCCATAAATAATTTAATCGTTAGTTTCGTCTATCAAAAACGAGCGTTCTGATTGGTCGAAAAATTTAATTCATACCTCCATGAACAAAATTTTGAGCACGCAGCCATTTTGTATGCTTCCGCACAAAAAAGTTCCATACAAAAAGGTATCAAAATTTGTGAAGCTGTTGTATTTTTCGCTCGATGCTATTAAATTATAAGAAATGAAGAGAATAATTTTTGTTTTCATGGAGGTATGAACCGAAAAACCTAATCACACTTATGTATGAATCCGCTTCGCGTATTCATACAGTGTAATTAGATTTTTCGGTTCATACCTCCATGAAAACAAAAATTATTCTCTTCATCTCTTAAATAAAGAAGGAGATTTGTTAACAAGATGTGGAAGTGCAGATGGCCGGGAGAACATGATACCAATATATGTCTACTGTTTGCAGTGTATAAAAAGCCCAACCCATAAATTCATGGTCCTTTTATGAATCCGAATAATTTCATGATTTACGTTGACTTTGACCATAGGAAAATCTTTGCAAAAGAAATATAGAATCAAATAAACAGTTACAGAGAAAATGATTTTTAAAGGATTTTATTTTTTGGCTGCCAAGGCAATCAAAAATGTTCTTAAGGAAAGATTTTTGTTAGAAGGAATCTGAAGAGTGCCATCTAGGAAACAGTCCTGAGAAAGTTGGCTGAGGTCTGACCAGTCATTTCTGAGGAGAAGATCTTTTAAGAAAAAGTTAACACAGTAACAGACAAATAGATGGATAGATGGACACATGACAGACACAATAGGTTGTAGACTTTTACCTACAACAAATATTGTGAACAAAACCAGGAAGAATAAAAGCATTAGAAAACTTTGTAGAAAATGCAGAATCTGCTTGTAACAATTAATTTCTTCATTATCTGCAATTTTTTCTAACCTCTTTAAAGAATCTTGCACTATGTTAATGTGCAGCCATATCAAGTCTTCTCTCCACTTATAATTATACTTATTTCTATACTTTTATTGCTGAGGCTCATTTTTAATATACAGTTATGGAGTGAAACAATACAAATAGGTTGGAAAATGATTCAGTATCATAACGAGGAACGCAATATCAAGCAAAAAACAGAGAAGGTGCTCTGTAAAAAGCTGTGTCCCTAAACAGTTCAGTGTCATCCTCTGGGGCATGCATGGGACTGCACTTTAAATTTTTGTCAAACCTTTATTTTTGGACAGGTCTAAAATTTTGCACAACAGTTAATATTAAAGTTGAGTGGAATCACAGAGCTAAATGGGTGACAACCCGTCCCCCAAGTGCCAGAAGCTTGGCCTTAACAAATGACCTTGTCTGATGATCTTGACAAGAGTAGATCAATATTGATTAGTATTATATCTCTAATTGTGTTGAAGTTAATCAAATTACATTAAGTTTACAGGTTAAGCGTTCAAGCCAAATTTTAGTGTTAAGGGTATAAATTTTACCTAGATTATACGACTGCATTAGATGTTTACTGATTAGATGTTCCTTCAAACCAAATATGAGAAATATTCCTTAACCCTTTCCTAATTTGGAAAAATTTAGACCTGTCCACCAAATTCAAAGGTTTTGCAGACAAAAATTTAAAGTGGATTTAACCCTTTCCCGTTTTTGGAAATCTTAGACTAGTCCAAATTGAAAGAGGTTGCAGACGACAATGAAAACTGGATGCTATTTGAAATGAACCCATCCTATGTGGTAGAAAATATTGTGGAAAAAGGAGAAATTGCTTGTTACAAGCAATTTCTTCTTTTTCCACAATGTTTTCTCAAGTATAAAATCACAGGAACGTAAAATCCTGTATTTGAACGGGAAAGGGTTAATTTGAACTAGAAATTGTCGTAAAGCGGACTAATACCCCTCAACAGCACTTGTCCATATAGAGGTGTTATCCACCAAAGGGCCGTAACAAAAAATGGACTTTTTAATTAAAGGGCCATAACCAAAATAGGATATGCACATGTCTAACATAGACCGAGTCTTTCTGTGAAATTTGAATCAAATCTGTCCAATAGTTGTTGAGAAATTGAGGGGACACAATTTTTCACCAAAGGGCCAGTAATCAGTCAAAAAAAAAAAAAATTAAACCATATAAAAAAATTGGACCATAACCAAAATAGGGTATGCTCATGTCTGACTTATACCATGTCTTTCTGTGAAATTTGAATCAAATCTGTGAAATGGTTGCTGAGAAATTGAGTGGACAAAATTTTCACCAAAGGGCCATTACTTCGTCAAATAGAATATGCACATGTCTGCTTGATACTGATTATATCAGCGAAGTTTGAATAAGATCCATCTAATAGTTGTCGAGAAATTGAGCTGACACAGAAAAGCTACAGACAGATGGACAAACAGACCAACCAACTGACAACCTGACTTGTATATACCCCCAAACATAGTTTGGGGGGTATAGGAAAATATTGTGGAAAAGAAAAAAATGCTTCTTACAAGTGGTTTCTTCTATTTCCAAAATCTTTTCCCCATTATAAAATCACAGGGACATAAAACCAGGAATTGAACATGATAGGGTTAAATGAATACAAAAAAATTAAGAAAAAAATTTGGACAGATAGACTGATTGACAGACAGCTTGCATTACACATAAAAAATTTGCAATACCGAACTTACTATGTAATATAGTCAGGCATCCACAATACACACACCATGGCAAACATTCCATTCTGTAAATACAGTTGAAAATCATGAGGAAATCATATTTAACCAATTACAACAAGAGTAATTTCTTTACTTTCCACAGTATTTTCTACTCAGAGAGCTGAAATAAGTCTAAAGTTTCATGAGCTTCAAACTGTACTCTGCAATTCCTGCAATCCCTTTCAATTTGGACCAGTCTAAATTACATTGTGGTAATGAGATAAAAGACAGATTGAGTGTGTGTTACATAAGAAGTTTGGTTGTAATTAACTATTCGGGACTATCTGCTGATCTGTATTTGCCTATTCTATGTTAAAGATTGCAAATAGGGTAAAATTGTATTGAGGGACCACCCACTGGACAACCAAAAAGTGGTGACTTAAAAATTTGGTTGCTTTAACCCATTCCACACAATGACACTTTTAGACCCCCCTCAAGAAAAAAGGTTTAGAACACATTGTCGAAAACTAGGCATTGTCGCAAAGCGGACTAATACCCCCCTAAAGCACTTGTCCATATACAAGTGCTATCCGCCAAAATGCCGAAACAAAAAAATGGACTTTTTGATTAAAGGGCCATAAATGGATCAAAAATAAATGGACCATAACCAAAATAGGATATGCACATGTCTGACTTATACGAAGTCTTTCTGTGAAATTTGAATCAAATCCGTCCAATGGATGCTGAGATATTGAGCAGACAAGATTTTTCACCAAAGGACCATAACTCCATCAAAAATCAATGGACCGTAACCAAAATGGAATACGCACATCTCTGCTTAATTCTGACAATATCAGTGAAGTTTGAATCAAATCTGTCCATTGATTGCCTAGAAATTAAGCGGTCATAAAAAAGCTACAAACAGATGGACAGACGGATGGACAGACCGACAAGCTGACTCCTATACAACCCCAAATATAATTTTGGGAGGTAATAGTGAAGAAATTGCTTGCAACAATCAATTTCTTCATTATCCACAATCTTTTCTACCCAGAAAGTAGAAAAAATCTAAAACTTGATAACTTTAAATTGTTGCCAGCAACTCCTTTCAATTTGGACCAGTCTAAAAATTTGCTGTCTGGTAATGGATTAACACACTTTATTGTGAAAGATATGAAGGATTGATATGATTGCATAAATAAATTGTTACATAATTCCACTATGCTGTTGGAACTCAATAAAATCATCTCATTGAGATGATTCTAATGAGTTCCAACAACATAGAATTTTGTTACGATTTTACTTTTTAGCAAAATGCCTTTACTTCTTAAGAGATTTTGCTTGAAAATAGGAATTTGGATTATGGTCGCTTAATGCAAATGGTTGCTTAATGGGTGTGGTCCCTAAATAGAGGTGGTCCCTCGAGCAAGATCAGCTGTAAGCCGATTCAACTGTAAATTAGAAGTTTGTATCTGAATTGATGATGTAGACACAACCCTTGCTTTTGCTTCTAAGAACACATATTAACCCTTGTCATGCTGTATAAATTACCTTAATGAAATGCTGTAAAATCAAAGGACTGAAAGCACTGATAGAACTTGTTGCACAAAAATCAATATTTCTTTTGGAAATTCGCTTCATAAACAACTCTGGCAGGAAAAAAACAAACAAGAGGTGTAGACCAAGATCAGACTGCACTTATGTGCAGGCTGATCTTGGTCTATACCTCCAGCCAAAACCAGAATATTCTTGGTTCAGCATGACGAGGGTTAAAATTGATTTGCTCTCCATAGGAGATCAATTATTTTTAGAAAGATAATAAATTCAATCAATTAAATTTATTTCTAGAGAGTTCTGATATTTCTCTTTTATTTAGCTTACATATTTCAGAAAATCTGTACAAAAACAAAGTTTATATACATGAATCTGTAAAAAAAAAAGTTTATACATATCAATAATTAATTAATCACCTTGAGCTGGACCCATTTCAAAAAGACTGCATACTATGCCGTTGATACTAAAATAATCTAAGAGTATTAACTTGTTAAGTACTCCATTGAAATCTTTTACAACATATCATCTAAAACACTTTTCTTTTTCAACAAATACCATATTGAATACTATTTTAGTAACAAATTTACATTAACCCTTGTCATGCTGGATAAATACCATCTCAGTATTGCATTAAAATCAAAGGCCTGAAAGCTTTGGAAGTACTAATAACCGTAACCAATTACAGGACAACAAAATTTTAGACATTTCCGAATTGAAAGAAATTGCAGCCTATCATTTATAGTTGCTGGAATTTTATAACTCTTCATCATTTGGAGGTGAAAACATTGTCAAAAAGCGTCATTGTTTGGGAATGGGTTAAGGGTTAAAAATTATATTGAAAATTTATTTCATAAACAACTGTGGGTTGGAGAAGACAAACAGAAGATTAAGATCAGACTGCATTTATATGCAAGCTGATCTTTGTCTTTACCTCCTATCAAAAAAGAAATATTCTGGGTTCAGCATGACAAGAGTTAAGAAATTGAGATCAGTTAAACAGTACTTCCACATTGATACAGGGAGTGGTGCAGTTCTTTACCTGATTCAAACTACTATTTTGAACTACTATCTTAGTAGCTGTCTGGAAAGGCAAAGATATACAGCATTCAACCCATTACCAAACATCAAAACTTTAGACTGATCCAAATTCAAAGGAAGTGCAGTTGACAGAAATTTTGGGGTTTTTTTTAAAACTTTTTCGGGTAGAAAAAATGTGGTTAATGAAGAAAATTCTTGTCACAAGCAATTTCTTCATTTTCAACGATGTTTTCCCAAGTTTTCATATTGAGAGGTGAATAAAATCGTCATTGAGTGGGAATGTGTTAACAATATGCATTATACAACATTGAAACCTGAATATATTGGGTAGAGATGGATCACAGAAATCAACACTTCTACAAATCTTCAACAAGAAATTGTTGTCTGCTACTACTTGCTAATCAAAAATCAAAGGACTGAAAGTCCTGAGAGCGGTTTTGCAGGTTTATCAGTAACAGCCCTCAATAATGCGAGCATTTTTCATCAATATGAGTGGGTAAATCATACAACTAAGTAGGAGGAGCAGCTGGTGGCTCAATAAGGATGTAGTTGTAGTATTGGTGTGTGAACTATCAGGAATCCACGGTTAGGAGCTCCAACTGCCCCGATATAATTGAAATACTATTAAAAGTTGCGTTAAACCCTATTCAATAATTCATGACCTATTACTGTTTACCGAAATCGCTTTTTTGAATTAATCGCAACGTTTTCTTCCTAAGTGCGTGAAAATTTGTGGTTGTGTGGTAAAAGGTTAAATGATAAAAGGTAAAGAAATCAAAGCTAACATTCAATTCTTTTTTCGTTGAGCATATTATTATCACAATTGAAGTAGATAAATGTCCATTTCAAAGATTTAGTCGAATTTGAGAGGTAAAAGGTGTTTTATTCGATGGGGTTAATAGGCGCTTGAATATAACAGGGTTGTTACGTGTTACATATACTGTGTATACGGGGTGTAAATTTGCTCGGCCCTGCCAGGTCAAAACACTAACAGACAGTATACACTCCACTAACCACTGGCCTAGATTCTGTCTTGAAACGCGAGGAAATCATTTCTCTCATTTTGAGAATTCATTAGACAGTTTACCAAGGATATATTAAGTTTGAAACCATTTTCCTGGATATTCATGATTTAAAGGGGGCTGTTGGCATTCAGCAAGTAAGTTATTTTCTTCATCAGCGATGAAATAAGATTGAGGGATCACATAGATTTTCACTTCACGTTTAGGAGCATGCGTGGAAATAAGCAGAAATGTGTGAGAACTTGTTTCCGGTTGATTGATATGAAATACCGGTTTTTCCTAAAAAAAACGCTAAAAAGTCTGATAATGGGTTTAAGAATTCTCAAATTTTATGTGATAGGTCTCTACCCATTACAAGACAAAACAATTTCAGACTGGTCCAAATTCAAAAATGTTGCAGGCTACAAATGTGAGCTGATGAAATTTTTCTTTATTTTCAACAATGTTTTCCAAAACCTTTCTTGGGGGCGTCAAAATGTGTAAATGTGAGGGAATGGATTAAATATTCATTTATTAATTCCTACCTCCGGAATCCAAATATAATGGATGGCATATCGTTCAAACATTTCCCAGTTCCTAAAACCAAATGTATGGTCCCTCATACCAATTAAATTCACTTTTTTGGTCTCATATCCCTCTATTTCTATTGATCCACTCAACTCTCCAATTTGTTCATAATGGGTCTGATGTTTACTGAAAAGACAAAACCTAAAATCATCTCTGTCACACTATAGCATTTAAATGACTAGAGGCACTCGAGCACCTGTATTGCTCCACAGGCCCAAATGTGCTGATAAAGCGATTGATATTTTCAGGAAACAACATATCCTGCTCCACTGCTGAACCATCATCCGGCATGAATTCTAGACTAGTCCAAATGGAAAGACTTCTTCAAAACATAATATTCCTCAGGGAGTTAAAGGGAGGTATCGATGTTTCTGAAGCCTAGATGAGAAAAAAATTGTCAATCGCCTAAAAGTACGCTAAAACATCTGCTTAATACTTAAATTTGAGTCAGATAATGTCTTTGCAGTAATCTGATAGGCTAATAGTGGCTCTTTTTAGTTGTATAGAAAAGGTTAAGCGGAATTCCAGGTTATTTTTAGATATCACGGAATTCGGTTGTCGACACCGCATGACTTCATTTGCATATGACCAAATTGCAACAAATTGACAAGGGAAACAAACATCCTAAATTATGTCATTCCAAATTGTTAGCGCAAAACTACGGTAAGTGTCTTTATTCGTATTAATGCTTGTGGTAGTTTTGAACTACTTTACAGAATTGAAGACCGGATAGCGAACATAGCTCCTGGTGACGTATTGAGGGCATTGCTGTGATGTAATTCAAACTGAATATGAGATTCCGACAGTTACATGCACCGCTTGAATGATCCAATATTCTTCGCAACTGTCTCGGCTTAATCTAAAAATAGATTAACCGCCTGCGTAGGCTATTAGGGAATTACCCGTGTTTACTCAATTAAACGACCTCTGATTTTAGCAAATTTACTTTTCAGAATATTGTATTAAAATAGTAAATGAGAGGGAATAAGAAAAATAAAAATCTGTGATATGAAAAAAAACATTGATACCTACCTTTAATGTATAATATATGATTAAAAGAACACTCTGTCTCAAATTTTCGGTCACTAGACCTTTATCAAGAAACAAATTAAAACTTTTGAGAATTAATTCTCAAAGGGTTTATTTGTTTCTTGATAAAGGTCAAGTGACCGAAAATTTGAGACAGAGTGTTATATTCTCAAAAGTTTTAATTTATTTCTCTGGAAGATCCAGCTTTAACTACCACAAAAGCTTTATTACATTAAAGCCAATTTTGAATTATCACAATACTGAGACCATTTTCAGTGGACAACATCTGAATGAAATAAATACAGCTTAAACAGGCAACAGTTATAATGTATAGGTTGTAACACTTACAAAATGGTTTCACGTAACTGTCAAATATCAACATGGAAGTTCAGGACAATACTTTTTGTTTGCTTGAGTGGGGTTTAACACCACTTTTAACCCATTCCCACACAATAACATTTTGGATCAGTCCAAATTCAAAGAAGTTGCAGACCAGAAGTTGATGTTATCTTCAAAATCTTTGTCTTTTAGGGTAGAAAACATTGTGGATAATGAAGAAATTGCTTGTAACAAGCAATTTCTGCATTCTCCACAATGATTTCCAAAGCTGTCATATTGAGGTACGTTATAAGTGTCATTGTGTGGGAATGGGTTAACAGTATTTCAGTTGTATTGAGGTGGCTCAAGGAACTAACCATGATTTCTTATATTTCTCACCACTACATCCCTTCTAAGCCAGGAAAAGTACTGACTTAATCAATGTTTTTATTGATAATCAGGAATCAGTATTTATATCACTTACCCTCTCAATTTTGACCAGAATTCTGATGTCCATTTCTCCCTTGCAATAGCATCAGCCAAACATGAAGAATTACAGTCTGTGTCAAAGTTGAATGGATCATTAATACTCCCCCATCATGAAAATAAGAAAACGGTTGCTGGTAAAATGTTTTCAAAGCTCTAGATAACACTTACCTGCACAATTTATTGTTTCCTGTGATTTTATACTTGAGAAAATATTGTGAGAATAAAAGAAATTGATTGTAAAAAGCAATTTTTTCTTTGCCCACAATATTTTCTTCATTGAAGGTTGGTTTCTTTTCAACTTGCACTCACTTTTGATTATCATTTGCAACTTCTTTCAAATTGGGTAAGACTAAAATTTCAAAAAATAGGAGAGGCATAAGAGCAAGTAACAACATTCTTAAATTATCATTTCTGAATGAAATCCTATGCTATGGGAACTCACAAAAGTCATCCTGCTTGAAATACAAAATCCAAAAGCAATGACCCACATTTTATATTTATGTACAAGAGAGACAGATTGCTTCTGCCAATCAAACAATCAATGGACCAATCAAATAACGGATTTAGATGGGAAGAAAACTTTGATCTCCGCATTGGCTGACGCAAATTAGAACCACCCTGTTTTCATCTGACAAAATCTTCTTGGTTGATAAAGACTCACCCAAGCATCAAAACCTTAAAATTTGTTTGAAATCCAGCAGTCCTAAAAGACATGGCAATTTACCTGGTATCTCTGGTCTCCCTCCCAAGCTATTAACCCTTGTCAGGCTGAATTATTAATCCTCTACAGATTTTCTTTAAATCAAAGGGCTGAAAGCACTGGAAGCACCAATTTTAGGTTTATATTTCTGTTGAAAATCTATCTAACTAACAATTCTGGTTTAAAGCCGTTTAAAAACAAACAGGGACCTCCTGTTGGAGTCAGTTGGCATGGCTAAGGGAGTAAGTGGGACAGCGTTATAGCATAATAACTCCACTTCTTCCGCTGTTTCACTTCTTGGACCCACCAAAAGGGTTATAGAGGAGTTGCAGTGTACTTAAAAGAGAATCAGTCCCTGAATACCATAACTAACCACTTTAAAACTAGGTAGACTGAGCTGCCTACACAACAAAATTTTAGACCAGCCCAAATTCAAAGAAGTTGCAGATGACAACTTTAAGTTGATGAAATTTTTAAAATCTTTGTCTTTTGGGGCAGAAAAGATTGTGGATAATGAAGAAATTACTTGTAATAAGCAATTTCTTCATTGTCCACAATGTTTTTCAAAGCTTTTATATTGAGGGGTGTTAAGAAGTATCACTGTGTGGGAATGGGTTAACCCATTCCCACAAATTAACGCTTTCTGATGCCCCCTCTACAAAAACAATTGTGAAAACATGTGTAAAATGAAGAAATTGCTTGCACAAGCAATTTCTTTGTTTTCCACAATGTTTTTATACTCAGAAATTTAAACAAGAGGACCATGATGGTCCTAGATCGCTCACCTGAACTGTCTGCTGTTAAAAAAATGCAACTAGAGACAAATAACTATTATCAGTTTCATGAAGATTGAGGCAAAACTGTAACTTCTATATTGTAAACAAAGAAATTGTCATTATGGCCCCTTTTCCAGTGTTATCCTATAGAACCTTCCTATAATCTGTAAGGTTCATCTTTATGACTTTACAAGTACCCTGACCAAGTTACATGACGATTGAGCCAAAATGATGACCTCTAGAGCGTTAACAAAGAAATTGTTATTTAGACCCTTTTCCTGTATTTTCAAATAGAACCCTCCCATAATCAATAGGGTTCATCCTCATGATCTAACAATTATTCTGACCAAGTTTCATGAAGCTTGGGTCAAAACTGTGGCCTCTAATGTGTAAACACTCCAATTATTGACGCCACATGACAGACATTCAACGATCACAAAAGCTCACCATGAGCACTTTGTGCTCAGGTGAGCTAATAAATCTAAAATTTCATAATTGTTGTCTGCATCTCCCTTCAATTGGATCAGTCTGAAATTCTGTCATCTTATAATGGATTAAGTGTCTAGCTCATGAAAACACCCCTTTGATCTGATGAAGGTCTCTAATAATTCATCCCTTATAAGGATGGAGTGTTTAATGGAGTATCTCTTTTGCTCAGTGGTAAGGACATTAGTTTCGAGGTCCTAGAAAGAGCAGTCCTAAATATGGTTATTTTGAGAAAACAAGACTTTAACAATGATCATATCATACTTACCTTAAAGACAATTTTACTTGAACAAAGTCTTCAGGTTTACATTCAATATCATTGCACAAACCTCTTCTGAAATTGTCGGGGAAAAAGTTATTTGTATATCATTTAGTAAGTCAAAAACTATTGCAAAAGCATACAAATCACACTATCAAAGTCACTCTTACAAAAATTTTGCAATAAATGATCAATAAATATACCTGAACAACATCATTTTTTTTAAAGATCTCTTAACGCATTCCCACACAATCCCTCCTTTTTATGACCCTGTTTGGAAAACATTGTGGACATTGAAGAAATTGCTTGATTCAAGCAATTTCTTCAATGTCCACAATAATTTCTACCCCAAATGACAAATAAATTTTGAATTTCATCAACCTAAAATTGTCGTCTGCATCTTCTTTCAATTAGGACCAGTCTAAAATTTTCTCAAGTGGAAATTGGTTAACTGATTGATGGAATGTGCTTCCTGGGTAAACAAATGCTAGGCTAGGGTTCTGAATGCCTTGCAAAAGGACATAACCACAGGACTAATGGCTAGGCCAAGATTCAAGCCTGCAACCAATGACTTCTCTCAGATAGAAAGTACCCCATCTTAACCAATGAGTCACTAATGAACATTCATCTACCCTCTCCTGTTTAATACCTAGTTTTTACGTCCCTGTGATTTTATATTTGAGAAAACATTGTGGCGAAAGATGTATAGCCCTGTCACTAAAAGTATAAAATAAACAGGAAAAGGGTTTACACGGATAGACAGACAAAGCAGTGGCTATATGTTTGCCCTTCTCCAGGCATACTTAATTCTAACAAATGTGCTTCAGCTGTGACCTTGACCTTGTAGCTATCTGAATCTTTTTTTTTCAAATAGTATATCTACTCATGATAGAGAACAAATTCGCAATGTTATTTTGAAATCCATAATTATAGGGGCTAATCTCCAGATATGCTTAATGTTTGACCTTGAACTGTGACCTTTATCATGGAGCTATCTAAAAAAACATAAAACGAACATCAGCACAATATCATAAGGATTCTCATGTGAATTTTCATTCAATTTGGCCCAAGGGTTGAGGGTTGTGGAGAAGTTGAGACGGACGGACAGGCCGGAGGACAGATGAAGTGTGGGCTAATTGCTCGCGGATCATAAAAATACTAACTATTTTAAAAGTAAAACAGTTTCCGATTTTAAATCCATATGGAAATTTTAATAGCTTTGATAATATCACTTGTAAGTATTTTTCGAGTTTTGATAAAAAAATCCTCGAATTTTCCTTAAACTTATTCCAAAATGATACCACTTTTTGACCCCCCCCCTAAGAAATATGCTTAAAAAAATAATTTTGAAATGAAGAAATTGCTTGTTTCAAGCAATTTCTTCATCAAGCACAAATTTTTTATCCTTCAGGGCAAAGTTTTCATTAACTATATATTGTCATCTGTAATTTCTATGAATTTGGACTAGTCTAAAATTGTGTCCTTTGGTAATGTGTTTAAATTACCTATACTAATACATATAATACATATATTATCAAAATAGTTAATGAATTTACCTCAAGAGCCCATTATAAGTCACTCTCCATCGAGTCATTGGCTCCAACATCTCAAACCTTAAACCTGCAGCTGAGTAGCCATCAGGGTTCATGTTTACAACCCTGGTATCTGGGTGCAGGGGGTGCTGGAAAAACCCAATTCCCGGGACATGTAAGAGCACCCATACCTCTGCTTCTCGGTCATGTTTCCTCGCAACACGTAAGGCTACAGATATCCCATCTTGGCTGTAACCATTGAAATAGGTAGTATCAATAGCCTGTGAACACAAAATGTTTTTGTGAAATATCAATTGACGGATCATTGCTGACAAATAAAAAATTGATCTACCAATCAAATTGTTCAATTAACTGGAAATAAGTCTTAAACTCTGATATATCTATATAATGCATTTTTGTTGATTTGGCAATTTAAATTGCATAACTTAAGTTTTACAAGCTGTAGTAACACCGCTTAGGTTGTTGCTGTTGTCTCAAATGTTCAGGTTTGGATCAGTCTAAAATGGTGACATGTAATAGTATGTCATTAACAAGAGCACCGCCAATGGGTGCCAATGCTCGGCTGCAGGTGCTGGATAATGCAAAAATTCTAAGTCAAAAAGGGACATAACTCTTACAATAAAAAATGCTTTCAGAGTTATCCCCCTCAATAGTCTAGATAGCTACACATGCCAAGTTTCATGAGGATGTCTTCAATAACAACAGAGATATGATCAAGGTTAAAGTTTGTCACGCCAACGCCAAGTAAACACGAATGACGCCAAGGTGATCATCACAGCTCGGGTTTTCTCCGTAAACAGCCCAGTTAATAAAACAGGATGCAGTCTGAAATCAGGTTAGCCAAAACTTCAACATCTTTTCTAGCCAAGGGTTCTAACTCCACCTTCCTTACGAACACCGTAAGGAACAAGGTCGAGTTAGAACCCTTGGCTAGCGAAGATGAAACTTTAATTGAATGCTGTAGATTTAGAGAAAGTTCTCAATTAGCCCATGCAAATAGTTACTACATGGATTTGCCCTTAAGTTTTTTGTTGGCTGATTTGAGTTTGTAATTTTTGTGATCCACATCGATTATGCCAAAATTCCTGAAAGATAAATGAGAAAGAAAATCTGTTAGATGAAATTATTAACAGGTGACTGGCACATTAAAAATACATGCTTGGACATGACCTATATTCGGACATCCAGTAAATAACGAAACATATGAATATTAATTTTGCCATTCATTCCCATCCTTACTTATTACTGATCACACATACAGTAAAACCTCTGTAGTTCGTAGCACAAGGGACCCAGGAAATTTATACAAACTAAGGGTAGTACAAACAAAAAGGAGGGCAAGTTGTCGGCAGTTTGAGATATGCGGAATCGGACATGGTCTTGTTCTGTCCCCCATTTAGAGATTGATTCTGAATTTATTATTTAGACCTGCAAATATTAATTGAGGAAAACATGAATTAATATTACTCATCTTGTATTTTTAGGATGTTATCTCTGTGTTAAAATGGGCATTTTTTTAATTGGTCGTAGACCAATTTATATAACCATAAATTCAAGATTGTGTCGCTGCAATTTACCAAAACTGCCTTTAGCCCAACTGGACTTATATTCTGACGGGAAAACAGAAAAAAATCATTTCATTTTACAAGTTAAGAATTATCAAAAGGAGTAAAGGAAAACTGGACGGTCACACGCTTTAAAGATGAATGCTTCAAGGATTTTCCGCTAGTGATGAACGCGTCTAACCAACCCTTTCTTTCAATCATATCGAGGTGTAAATAAAGATGATACTGCCACTCAATTATTTTCCAGCCATAAGTTAATCAAAGTACTGAAAGTTCTTCTGGAGAGCATATTTGATTATTATGCTTTCAAGCTGTCTAAAGAATTCGCCCAAAGAATAGTATCTATTGTTTTTTCCTTTGTTTATAATCAGCACTGTTTAGGAACTTGTTAATTTCTGTCCAGAAAAAGAGAGGGTTTTGAAATTTCATAACCTGCTGTCAGCATTTGCTCTTAAACTTAAGTTATCATATTTCCATATTTTTTCTGTTTTGGCTTTAAAAAAAAAAAAAGCTTGCAAGGATGATCTAACCATGACTATTTAACAATCGAGAATTTTTAAAAATTTAGTTTTCAAAAAAATTTGCTTTTTTGTCGGTACCCATGTTGCATCAAGGTCTTACGTTCGTGTAAAATAATATTAGATCTAATTAACATTCACGGAAATATCATACACTAGGATAGAACCTACGTGTTGTGAAAGTAATAGAAATTAAAATTGTTTTACGCTTATTCAAAAGTCAGAATGCAACGATATGTCCAATTTCCCAGTGATGACGGCACTTTGATTAAACAAAGTGTTTGTTTCATATTTCTACCTACATCAGAGTGATTTCCATTTTCAATTGGCTCAAACCACTCGGAGTATTCTATTATGGAATCATGAAATTAGGGATCAACAATTGTGAAGAAAGAAACTCAAACCACTCGGAGTATTCTATTATGGAATCATGAAATTAGGGATCAACAATTGTGAAGAAAGAAACTGCACATTAAAACAAAAGCTGTCAGAGACGGATTATGCTCCCCAAATAAGGCATTGTCACAATTAATGTATTCCATAAATGGAAAAAGGTTTTTATTGATTGCTTCTATAGGTTTAGGGATTTGTTAATAGGAAATGTGACCCATCAGGTGAAAAGGGACCATTTTTGTAGTGCAAAAAGTTTTGACCCTGGTCAGACTGCAAGGACTTGCAGGGTACCAGAGTTGATACTTTTCAAAATTTTACCTTGACATTCTGCAAAAGAAATTTATCATTTTCTGCTCAGTACTTCTAATAATTTAGTTCTATAATCACCCATAAAGATTGGAATTAATAGCTAACATTCTGTTAGTTACATACCCCTAAAAAATATATTAGATGACAGAAAGACAGACAGACAAAGCAGCAGCTATATGCTTTCCCTTTGGAGAGCATGAAAAAATTGAATGGAAAAAACATCAAGACTAGATTTATCTCTTACTATAAATTATACTTCTACTTATTGAGTTCTTACTACCAACAAAGTTAGATATTCTAGTAATGGCTTTTTTAAACAAGAGGGCCAGAATGGCCCTAAAATGGCTCACCTGACTAATTTAAATGCTTCTAGACGTGTAGATTGTCAATATCATGATAATGATAATTAATTTCAATGTCTATCTACCCAGAGCTCTCTTTTTCTTTGAATTGAATTGGAGGCCATTTATTGCTTTCGTATCCAAATTCAGTTCATGTCTGGCTACTGGTACACTTAAGATGTTGCTTTGGATTTTCTCCCTATATATTTGCTTTATGTACTCTAATCATATATATATTTAGTAAAATTGGACACCTACCTACATTCCTAGCAGAAAACTAAGTACTATGCTTGTATTTTTTTGTGAAACAAATACCAATTTCTCTTTCTCCACAGACATTTTGACGTGATAATGCATCCCCATGTAATTTAATCTGTGATAAAACCTACTGGCGAGGGGGATACTTGTCAACTGTTTGGAACATGTACTTTAATTGGGTCTTGCATCTTTCATCAAATTGATTTGTCTTTTTCCTAGTTTTTCCTGTTTTTTTTTTTTTTTTTTTTTTTAAAGATATCACAAAACCAAGACTTTTTCCAATTTTACCGGTAGTCTGTGAACCCTGGACACACCACGATTATAGATTGGGTGTCTGACGCATTTCTAACTGGCTATGGTGGCAGCCCTGAAGCACTCACAGAAATATCAGCATGGTAATAGCCCCATTGGCCATTGTTAGTGAGATGCATGCCCAGTTTGATTGAAATTGGCCCAACTGTTAGGGAGGAGAAGATTTTAAAGTCAAAAACAGCCACGCCCATATTTGGGCTTCATTCAAAATTAAACAAACTAATATTGAAAAGGGTCACCCCAGGAACATTCATGCCAAGTCAAGTTCAAATTGGCACGATCGTTACTGAGAAGAAAATGTTTAAATATTTCTAAGTAAAAAACTACCCCACCCTGCCATGCCCATTTTTGAGTGTTATTCAAAATTTTGCCAACATCGTTTGAAAAGGATAACCAAAGAAATATTCATTTTCAGTTTGGTTGAAATTGGCCCAATGGTTACTAAGGAGAAGATGTTTAAAAATTTCTAAGTCAAAAACTGCCCCACCCTGCCACGCCCATATTTGGCCATAAATCTAAAATCCGCGAACAACTTTTAAAAAGGGTCACCCAAGGAACATTCATGCCAAGTTTGGTTAAATCCGCCTAATGGTTACTGAGTAGATGTTTAAAGATTTCAAAGTCAAAAACTGCCCTACCCTGCCACGCCTATATTTGGCCATAAATCAAAATTCTGCGAACAACTTTTAAAAAAGGTCACCCAAGGAACATTCATGCCAAGTTTGGTTGAAATCTGCCTAGTGGTTACTGAGGAGAAGGTGTTTAAAGATTTCAAAGTCAAAAACTGCCTTACACTGCAAAGCCCATATTTGGGCATAAATCAAAACTCCGCAAACAACATCTAAAAAGGGTTACCCAAGGAACATTCATGCCAAGTTTGGTTGAAATCCGCACAATGGTTACTGAGTAGAAGATGTTTAAAGATTTCAAAGTAAAAAACCGCCTTACCCTGCAATGCCCATATTTGGGCATAAATCAAAACTCTGCGAACAACATCTGAAAAGGGTCACCCAAGGAACATCTATGCCAAGTTTGGTTGAAATCCACCCAATTGTTACTGAGAAGAAGATGTTTAAAGATTTAAAAGTCAAAAACTGCCCCACCCTGCCACACCCATATTTGGGCATAAATCTAAAATCAGCGAATAACTTTTAAAAAGGGTCACCCAAGAAACATCTATGCCAAGTTTGGTTGAAATCCACCCAATTGTTACTGAGAAGAAGATGTTTAAAGATTTCAAAGTAAAAAACTGCCCCACCCTGCCACACCCATATTTGGGCATAAATCTAAAATCAGCGAACAACTTTTAAAAAGGGTCACCCAAGAAACATCTATGCCAAGTTTGGTTGAAATCCAGATTTCAAAGTAAAAAACTGCCATGCCCTGCCACGCCCATATTTGGGTGTGAATCAAAATTTTGCGAACAACTTTTGAAAAGGGTCAACTAAGGAACATTCATGCCAAGTTTTGTTGAAATCTGCCCAATGGTTACTGTGTAGAAGATGTTTAAAGGTTTCAAAGTCAAAAACTGCCCCGTCCTGCCACGCCCATATTTAGGCGTGAATCAATATTCTGAAAACAACTTTTGAGAAGGGTCACCAAGGAACATTCCTACCAATTTTGGTTGAAATCCGCCCAGTGGTTACTGAGGAGAAGATGTTTAAAGAATTGTTGACGCCTTCCCACACACGACGGACAAAAGGTGATACCAAAAGCTCACCTTGAGCACGCTGCACTCAGGTATACCATGCACTCTTTTATGAGAAGTAACATTCCATTTCATTATAGGGTAAAGGGTTAGATATTTCATCTTGACCTTCTGCATATGAGTTAAACCCAATCATGGGTTAAAGGGTTAAATATTTCACCTTGACCATCAACATGTGTGTTCTTTCTATCAAAGTTATTAATGTAAAATGCCTACATACAACAGATGGAGACTGAGTCTTGACTTCAAGAAACAATAGACTGTTTCATTTTAGAGTAGGAAATATGCAAAATATAAAGCTACATGGCATTAAGCCCCATTTAAGCATTTTACAGCTTCATCGAGTCAAAATATATAATAAACATTACCTAGGGCAGTTAATAAACAACATTAATTTAAAGTTTCAAGAAATATTCCAAATGGTAAAGGAGGAAATTATTCAGCTTGACAACATGACCTTGACCAATGACCTTGATTTTGGTACCTGCTGAAAGGTCTTGCCACAAGTAATAATACTTTGAAATATGAAGGCTATATAATTTACAACTGCAATTCTATGGACAATGTAAAAGGTTTAAATTTTGACCTTGAGAATGACCTTGATCTTGACTAATGACCTTGAACTTGGAACCAATCGAAAGGTCTTGTCATAAGCAATACCAAATATGAAGGCTATATCTCTTACCAATCAAAAGGGTTTAACTCAAATGCTGAACTTTGCGTATAAAAAAATGTCATGGAAAAAGGGGGCTTAATGTTTGAGAGTTTTATGTTAGCTCTCCTCGTCTCAGCAACAAACTAACATTGGCCACAACTTTTGATTTTTTTCTTTCAACAGTCTAATTTCATGTTAAGGTTAGGATTATGATACAAGTGGGCCACACTTACAAATACAGACTATGAACCTGGGGATCCAAAAGACTAAATTACAAATTCCAAGGCTTTAGTGCTCATTTGAAAGATGGACAAAACTGTTTTGTCCCTCTTGGTCAATGGGTTATAATTTCAGAAATAAGGAAGAAGTCTGTGAACTGATGCTTCATGTCTATAATCCCCTTTCCCCCCCCCAGGGCTCCGTCCCTGGAGACCCGAGGATCATGATTTTAGCTATTTTGTAAGAGATCAATATACTGATACTTCATGCAAAATATGAAGGCTCTACACCTTCTGGGTCAGGAGGAGAAGATTATTTTAAAATTTCACCTATGTTGCCATGGCAACCAGAGTTTGAAACAGATTTCAATACTTTTAGCTATTTTTGAAGGGGACCACCTAAGGATCATTTCTGCCAAATTTGGTTCAAATTGGCCCAGTGGTTTTGGAGGAGATGTCATTAAATAAATCGTTCTCTATTTCTATATAAACCCCATCCCCCTCTGACTCCTCCCCTGAGGACCTGAGGAACATGATTTTAGCTATTTTGAAAGAGGTCAATATATTGATGTTTCATGCAAAATATCAAGGCTCTACACCTTCAGGGTCAGGAGGGACGGATTTTTATAGATTATTTAAAAATTTCACTTTAGTTACCATGGCAACCAGAGTTTTTAATGGATTTCAATTCTTTTAGCTATTTTTGAAGGGGACCATCTACGGAACATTTCTGCCAAAATTTGGTTCAAATTTGCCTAGTGGTTTGGGAGGAGATGTCATTTAAAAATCGTTCTTTATTTCTATATAAACCCCACCCCCCTGGGGCTCCGCCCATGGGGACCCAAGGATCATGATTTTAGCTATTTTGAAAGAGGTCAATTTACTGATACTTCATGCAAAATATCAAGGCTCCAAGTCGTCTGGGTCAGGAGAAGAAGATTTTTAAAGATTATTTTAAAATTTCACTTTTGTTGCCATGGCAACCAGAGTTTGGAACCTATTTCCATGCTTTTACCTATTTTTGAAGGGACCACCTAAGGAACATTTCTGCCAAATTTGGTTCAAATTGGCCCAGTGGTTTTGGAGGAGATGTCATTTAAAAATTGTTCCTTATTTCTATATAAACCCCACCCCCCCTGGGGCTCCGCCCCTAGGGGACCCCAGGATCATGATTTTAGCTTTTTGAAAGAGATCAATATACTTATACTTCATGCAGAATATCAAAACTCTACACCTTCTGGGTCAAGAGAAGAAAAATTTTAAAGATTAATTTAAATTCCTCTTTTGTTGCCATGGCAACCAGAGTTTTAACGTATTTCAATATTTTTAGCTTTTTCTAGAAGGGGACCACCTAAGGAACATTTCTGCCAAATTTGGTTCAAATTGGCCCAGTGGTTTTGGAGGAGATGTCATTTAAAAATCGTTCTTTATTTCTATATAAACCCCACCCCCCTGGGGCTCCGCCCCTAGGGGACACGAGGATCATGATTTTAGCTATTTTGAAAGAGGTCAATATATTGATGTTACATGCAAAATATCAAGGCTCTACACCTTCAGGGTCAGGAGGGACAGATTTTTAAAGATTATTTAAAAATTTCACTTTTGTTGCCATGGCAACCAGAGTTTTTAACGTATTTCAATTCTTTTAGCTTTTTTTGAAGGGGACCACCTAAGGAACATTTCTGCCAAATTTGGTTCAAATTGGCCCAGTGCAGGAGATGTTGTTTAAAGAAATTGTAGACGGACGACGCACACCGGAAGAAAGGTGATCACAATAGCTCACTTGAGCACTTCGTGGTTAACAAAATAAGGACCAATGTCAGAGTTTAAAGCTCAATTCTGGGCTGAATGAATGATTTGATTGGTCAATTGGTCAATTGATTCCTTGATTGACAGCAGCAGTTGGTCAATTACCTGAACCTTTTATACATTTTCTTTTCATGTTATTTTCACTTCATCCTGTTGTTCGTACATTCTTTCAAATAAAACCTCTCCAAAATTTTGTCATCTGGTAAAAGATTTCAAATCTTTACTATATACTTACAAAAGGGTCATCACATAAAGGGATACAACTCTCCAACAACTCAGGGTCTGTAATAGTATGTCCATATCCTCTACTCTTCCTTTCTGTATCAGAAAGAGTTTTCCTGTTGGAAGCTATTTTCTTTTTCCGCCTTCCATTCAGCCACAGCAGTATTCGAAATATGAAATATTTGGTCAGATAAAACTTTCCTGAAATAAAAAGTGCAGTAGAAATTATGTTGAGTGCCCACTAAAGACCAAACTAAAAGAGGTCATAGAATCTACTCCCACACAACTCCACTTTCTTACTCCTTTTGAGAAAAAAGCTTTAAAAAATATTGTGGACAATGAAGAAATTGCTAGAAACAATGATTTCTACATAGACAGACACAATTTTTTTAAATTCCAACAACTAGAAATTGATATCTGCAGCACAAGTTCTTTCAACTTGGATCAGTGTAAAATTTTCTCACTTCAGGAAAAAGCATTAACCCATCACCAGATGAATTTTTTTTTAGACTCGTCAAAATTGAAGAAATTGCAGACGGCCATTTGAAGTTTATGGGTCAATTTTCACATATATCTCTATTGTTAGTTTACCCATTCCCACAAAATCCTGCTTTTGATGCCCATAAAGAAAAGAGTTCTAGAAAACAATATGCTTCAAGCATGTTCTGCTTTTTTTTTCACATTAAAGGTCATGCTGAATAAAATACCATTAAAATCAAAGGACTGCAAGCACTGGAAGAGCTAGTTATGGGGTAAATATTTCTTTGGAATTTTATTAAATATGCAAATCTGGTCCAAAATGGATGAACAGGTGGTGTAGGTAAAGATCAGTCTGAACATTATGTGCAGGCTGATCTTTGTCTATACCTCCTGCCAAAATAGGAATATTCCGGGTTCAGCATGATAAGGGGTAAATTCTGTGAATGTGAAATTGTCATCTGTAACTTATTTGGATTTAGACAAGTCTAAAATGTTGATGTCTAGTAATAAGTTAAAAGTGCATAATTCCCTAAAACCTGTGTTAACTCATTCCCCCTCAACCCCGCTTTTGGATACCCCTCAAGGAATAACTTGGGTAAAAAATCTGGGAAATCAAGAAATTGCTTATGATATTTCCTACCCACAAAGATTTTCACAATTTTATCAACTTTAAAACATCATCTGACACATCTTCCAATTTGGACCAGTTTCATATTTTGTCGTCAAGTAATTGATTAAGGGTACTGAGTTGAATTGTCTTATTGAGACCAATCAATTGAGTACCTAAAACATACTTTTATTAACAAATTATTATTTCACAACAGAGTTAAAATTAACACCTCTTTTCTAGTCTGCTGCATCTCTATTTTTGAATACTTGTTATATCATTAAAACCCCAGATGTTGTTGATCAAACAAAAGGAAATATAATGTAGAGGATATTTTGACCCCTTATGGGAAATTCCTAAGGGTCAAAATAATATTTTGATCACTCAGTTTTTCAATGATGTATACCTAATTTCCTTTTTAACCCATTCCCAAGCAATGACGATTTTAAATGCCCCTCAAGAAAAAAACTTTGAAAACATTGTGGAGAAGAGCTTTGCAGAGCGGTACATATAAGCCGGAAGGGGCTTGTCAGTAACCTTGGCTTGTCCGTAACCTGACCAGATTGAATGATAGCTAATGATTTTTGTCAATAGAAAGATCTTATCACCTGAATAATACTCTTTACACTTGAGAAACAAGACAGCTTTATTATAACTTATCATTCAACATTATGTACAATGGTTAAATTCTATCATTTGCATACAATTGACATAAAAAAACAAGGTGCCAAATTGTCACAAGATACGCCCGTCACACTGCTTGATATTAACAGGGGGTTTGAATAGAACTGATGTTATTTTAAATGAATATTTTTTGTCAAACAAAGTATGAAAAACAACAAAGGGCAATAACTCAAAATATACGCTAGGTAGAGTTATGGTTCTTGTACACTGCACTTCCACTTGGTGAGCTCTATCCATCCATGAAGTTTCATGATTCTAGCTATTATACTTTTAGAGATATACTCCGGACAAGATTCAAGTATGATAAACAACAAAGGGCAATAACTAAATAAATAGGCCAGGTAGAGTTATGGTTCTTGTGCACTGCACAACCCCATGGTGAGATCTATACACCCATGAAGTTTCATGATTCTAGCTATAATACTTTTAGAGATATACTCCAGACAAGATTCAAGTATGAAAAACAACAAAGGACAATAACTCAAAAAATAGGCCAGGTAGAGTTATGGTTCTTGTACACTGCACTTCCTCTTGGTGAGATCTATCCATCCAATAAATTTCATGATTCTAGCTATTATACTTTTAGGCATATACTCTGGACAAGATTCAAATATGAAAAACAACAAAGGGCAATTACTCAAAAAATAGGCCAGGTAGAGTTATGGTTCTTGTGCACTGCACTCCCCCTTAATGAGATCTATACACCCATGAAGTTTTATAATCCTAGCTATTATACTTTTAGAGATATACTCCGGACAAGATTCAAGTATGAAAAACAACAAAGGGCAATAACTAAAAAATAGGCCAGGTACAGTTATGGTTCTTGTAGACTGCACTCCTACCTTGTGAGCTCTATCCATCCATGAAATTTCATGTTTCTAGCTATTATACTTTTAGAGATATACTCCGGACAAGATTCAAGTATGAAATCAACAAAGAGCAATAACTCAAAAGATAGGCCAGGTAGAATTATGGTTCTTGTGCACTGCAATCCCCCTTGGTGAGATCTATACACCCATGAAGTTTCATGATCCTAGCTATAATACTTTTAGAGATATACTCTGGACAAGATTCAAGTATGAAAAACAACAAAGGGCAATAACTCAAAAAATAGGCCAGGTAGAGTTATGGTTCTTGTGCACTGCACTCCCCCTTGGTAAGATCTATACACCCATAAAGTTTCATGATCCTAGCTATAATACTTTTAGAGATATACTCCGGACAAGATTCAAGTATGAAAAACAACAAAGGGCAATAACTAAAAAAATAGGCCAGGTAGAGTTATGGTTCTTGTGCACTGCACTCCCCCTTGGTGTGATCTATACACCCATAAAGTTTCATGATCCTAGCTATTATACTTTTAGAGATATACTCCGGACAAGATTCAAGTATGAAAAACAACAAAGGGCAATAACTCAAAAAATAGGCCAGGTAGAGTTATGGTTCTTGTGCACTGCACTCCGTATTTATGAGAAGAATATAACTGCCAAGTTCAAAGTCAATCGGACTTACGGTGACAGAGTTATGCTCCGGACAAAGAAGTGGACACCGCCCGGACATCACGGGTGATCCCATAATACGTCCCGTCTTCGACGGGCGTATAATGACCTTGACCAATGACCTTGAAACAAGCAATAAAAATATGACCTTGAAAACTGATCTTGACAAATAAACTATTACAATGGTTCAGTTTAGGTTTGTCAGAGCTCATTGATAGTTAAGAAGGAGTTGCGCACATAAAAAGTTGCATTCAGACAGACAGACGACTGGGGCCATAACATAATATGACCCTTCAAGGATATATCAAAAATGGTTTTATGCACAACTACATGTATACACGGTCACCAAACAGAGTCATTTTGGCATTTTTAGTTCATTCCAATTCAAAGTGTAAGAGGAGTTGCTCACAAAGAAATATAGTGAATTTCAATAAATTCAAGGGCAGATAATTCAAGAAAGACCCGAGCTTTTGAATTTCTGAAGTCTTATGCTCAACTAAATATCAGAGATACATTTCAATCCAATAGAATTTGTAGGAGGAGTTGTGCACACACACAAAAAAACCTGTAATTTTAAGCTATATTGTTAAATAAAGGGCAGATAATTCATAACAACTTGACAAATTTTAGCCTAAGCACAACAAGACATTATACAGAGTGATTGCAGCAAGTTTCAATTCAATCCCATTCAAAATGTAGGAGAAAGTTTTTTTTTCATTCAATTCAAGGGCAGATAATTCAAGATAACTCAAGAAAAGCTTGAGCGATTTCAATTTCAAAGGTCTTATGCACAACTAGACATCATAGAGAGTAATTGTGGGAGTTTCAGCTCATTGCCATAAATAATGTAGGATAAGATGTGCACTCAATAAACATAGTGATTGACTATGAAAGATTGGAGTGAAGGTTTTATACACAACTAGACATTATAGGGAGTATATTGTGCAAAGTTCATTCCCATTGATAGTTTAGGAGAAGTTGCACACACAAAAATTGCTATCTGATGGATAGACGGATAGACAAGCAGACAGACCGACAGACGACCAGGACCATTACATAATACGACCCTTCAGGCATATAAAAATGAAGAAATTGCTTGTCAAGAAGTTGAAAAAATCTAAAATTTCAAAAATTTTAGAATGTCGTCTGCAACTTCTTTCAATTTGGACCAGTCTGAAATTTTGTCGTCTGGTAATGGTTTAAACAAAAATTTTACAATTTCATTATTTACTACATATCTTTATAAAAGATTTATAGAAGGGAATCAATTTAATCCATTCCAACTCAGTGAGGCTTTGAGATGCCCCCCAAAGAAAAACATTTTGTAAAACATTGTGAAAAATGAAGAAATTGCTTGTTACAAGCAATTTCTTCATTTTCCAAAATGTTTTCTACCCAGAAAGTGGAAAAATCATAAGTGTCATAAACTATGATTTATCGTCTGTAACTTCTTTCTTTTTGGGCCAGCCTAAAATTTTGCCATATGTTAATGGGTTAAACTAGGACAGGTCTTTTTATCTTCAAATAAATACACATAATTTTCTCTTTTGCTTTTTGTATTTATTTATTTTGACCTCTTTCAAAAGAATTTTGTGGTCAAGGAGTCAATTACTCCTTATTTTCAAACACTAGCACAAGCCCTGGGGCATAAACATGTGACAACAGAAATTAATAAATTACCAGGTTTTGATTTATCAGCAGAGTTGTCTGGTCTGAGCCAATCATAAATGAAGAAAAAGAAGGCACATCCGAGACAAAGGGAGACAATCATTCTAGAGACAGCTTAATGTCCTCCATCCACACAGGGGTCAGTCTGCAAATACAAAATAAATGTACATTTAACAGCCTAAAAAAACTTCAGCAATACCATTTAACCCATTACCACACAAGAGAATTTTAGAATAGTCCAGATTGAAAGAAGTTGCAGAGGACAATTTAAAGTTTATGAAATTTTAGATGTTTTCAACTTTCTTGGTAGAAAATATTGTCAAGCAATTTCTTCATTTTACACAATGTTTTCTCAGTTTGTTTTTCTTGAGGGGCGTCCTAAAGCGTAACTGTTTCAAAGCAGGGATGTGGAAATACAGATTTGCTCTACTTGTCCATGGACAAGGAAAATGTGAGTTTCTACTTGTCCAGGATCAAAATGGACTTGCCCGTGAAAAGATGAAGAACAGATAAATTTTGAGAAACATTATTTTTAAAAAAGAAAATGCTGGAACTCAGCATTTTCTTCATTAAAAACAATATTTTCTAGCCTAAGATACAAACATTACGCTCATAAATCTCTTCTATCTATTTAGTACCATTCCAAGATTTGCCCTGATATTTACTTGTCCACGGACAAGTAGCCTCAAAAATGTACTTGCCCGCAGGTAGAAAAGCCTGTGTCTGACAAGTCGGGCATGGGAATTCCACACCCCTGCCTGTTTGGGAATGGTTTAACACACTATGGGTTATTGCAAGAGAAGATTGTTTGACTTTTACTAAATCTGATTCCTTTTACAAATGTGATTACTACGAGTGACATTTCTGACAAAAGCATGTTGGTGCAAAGTAAAGACTGGGCCCAGTGTGTGCATCATTGTCTTCACTCTCTGGCCTACTAGATACTGACTTAAGCCATTACAACACAATGAAGCTTTCTGCTGCCCTGAAGAAAATGCAGTCATAGAAGCAGTCATAGAAAACTTGTAAGGCATAGGAGAAATCAATTGTTATAGTAACAAGCAACTTTCTCCTTTTCTAATAATGTTTTCTATCTTATTTGCCACTTTTTATCCCCCGCCATTTTGGCAAAGGGGATATAGAAATGGTCACCGTCCGTCATTCCATCACTAAACTTGTCCGGAGCATATCTCTGAAAGTATAATTGCTATCAATTTGAAACTTCATAGGTCGATAGATCTCATTGAGGAGAAGTGCAGTGCACAAGAACCACAACTCTTGCTTGCATAATTTTAGAGTTATTGCCCTTTGTTGTTTTAAAGACTAAGATTTTGTCCGGGGCATATCTCTAAAAGTATAATAACTATTACCTTGAAACTTCATAAGTCAATAGATCTCATTGAGTAGAAGTGCAGTGCACAAGAAACACAACTCCTGCTTGCACAACTTTGGAGTTATTGCCCTTTGTTGTTTTAAAGACTTAGATTTTGTCCTGAGCATATCTCTGAAAGTATAATAGCTATTATCGAACTCACTGAGAAGAAATGCAAGGCACAAGAAGCCTAAATCTAACTGGCTTCAGTTTACTATCAAGCTTTTACAGCAGGGGATGACCATGTCCGACAATGCTTTTGTTTTATTAATCTTAGCACAATTTGAGGACTAACTATTCCAAAAGTCTAACATCATACATGTATTTTGAGGGCTAATGGTGGCAAAAAGTCTACTCATTGTATGTACACCAAGATTAGTCCAACAGCTTACCAAAGATTCACTGCATACAACATTCAGCTATAATTACAGTGTTGGTTTTACTTTTTTTTCTTCTTTGAATGCAGAGCTGCATATAGAGGGCGTTAAAACTTTGCTTCCTACTTCAGTTTTAATCAGCAAATTCAACTTTTAGAAAAAATCTATGACTTTCACTCTGTACAATTAATTTCCTTATCCCTCTTCCAGATCAAAACTTAAAAACTATTAATTTACTTAAGATTTGATTTCAAATGGTTCTTAATGAGTTTTGCTCAACGGGACAACTTTTGTTGTCATGTTAAGATGCTCATTCTTGCGGCTGCATCAGTCTAAATTAGGTCATAATTTAAATCTCCTAACAGGGAAAATTTGTTACTGTTTTTACTCAGATAAAATGGCTATATTACTTGATCAAGATTTTGATCGTTTTATCACAATATTTTCTGTATATGTTTTGTTCAAATGAGTAGATCCTTTGCAGCAGAATGTATTTTATTTGGTTTAAACCTATTTATTTTACATTGATGGGGATACAAGTTCTTACAACTTAGATTAATCCCTCTCGATTCTGCTTCCTGGAAAGTTCACCAGTACTCGCGCCGAATGTGTGGGCCAAGGAAAGAACAAAGATGGATAGCTGCTCCTGGGAATCGAACTCAGGATCTCTTGATCAAGAAGCCGACGCTTTACCTCTCTACCACGGACATTATTTCCAGATGATAAAGAGAATGTGTTAGGAATTTCAAGTAAATAGATATGCAAGGTAGATAATTTAGAACAAATGATTAAATGAAGCCTTACACTTAAGTTGACTGTGATCTTCCTGTAGCTAGCATTTTAATTATCATAGATACGTCTATTTCCAGACAGCAAAATTTTAGACTGGTCCAAAATTGAAAGGAGCTGCAGACAACAATAAAATACTTATGAATTCTTTAATCTTTTTTACTTTTTGGGAAGAAAACATTGTGGATAATGAAGAAATTGCTTGAAACATTGTGGATAATGAAGAAATTGCTTGAAACAAGTAATTCCTTCATTTTCCACAATTTTTCCAAAGCTTTTTTTCTTGGGGGGCATCTAAAAGCGTCACTGAGTGGAAATGGGTTAATTTGTCAAATTATGTTTAGTTTTATATAAGATAATGCTTCAATCTTAGCTCAAACTTTACAGCAGTAGTAACATTTGTATCCCAATATGATTACCGTGATACTTAGATCTCTATTTTGAAGGCTGTTAATATGTGTGTCTTCATGGCGATTCCGTTAAGTACTGTTTCAACATTGAATAGATTGTTATACCATGTTTTGTTGAAGACCCAAAGAATCTATATAATTTACAAAGTACTAATTTTTATTTATTTCAATTGCATGATGATAAAATATTACAGATTTTACTGATGCCACGATATTGGGATAACCCAGGCTAGAAATAAACCCTGCTCCTTAAAGCCATGCATTTGATCTGATCAAAATTATTTCAATGAATCTGATAAAGTGTAACCAAGGATCTTTATTGCTAAGTTTGGTATAATTCTGTAAAGTTCTTTTTGAGAAGAAGATTTTTTATAGAAAAAGTTTACGGATGGACGAAAGACACAACGCCATGACAAAAGATCTGTGGCTTCAGCCAGTGGAGCTGAAAATAAACAAATCACTTGCGGCATGCAATTTTTTTTTTTTTTTTTAATTTTCCACATTGTTTTCTACCCAAAATTTCATCAACTTTTATTTGTCATCTGCAACACCCCATAACAACTATCCTTGTTACATGGTGTGATTTTGGAACAAGTAGCCCCATCGGTTTTGGATTGATCTTAATATTAATTTTAGGTAATTTAAAAGTAAAATTGTGATTCATGAACGTTACAGAACAAATGCACAATTTCTCTCAAATAAATTGTATCGAGTGCAACTTTCAACGGCTGTTCAGCTAATTAACATTTAATTAAATGAGACCAAAAAAATTGGAAATGTTTACCTTTTTACGCTCCGTTGAGCTATTGTACTTTGATCTCTGCGAGAAAAGAGTTGATCAAACTTTGTCTTCGGCACCACCGTATAACAACGTACACCGGATTTAGCGAATGTTCAGTAGTTGAATTGTCAAGCGGTGTAGTACAAGGTGAATAATTCTCCATTTTCTCCGTTAAATCATGTAAAGTTTCACGGTAAGTATATTCGGCAGTTGTCACAGTTCATACCACAGCAAAAGATTGGTTAACATTGAAAAGCGGCTACTAGAAACAAAATCTGAGTCTACTAAATACTGGTGACTTTCTCTTGTCTGTCAATACAGTGCTGTTTTCAAAGACTGTTTTGAACAAAAATCAATCTTTCTAAAACTAAAATCTGTGATAAATAACCTTATAGACCACAAAAATTCTGCACTAGAAACATCCCTGCCCTTTATTTGAATGTATATTTGTCGATAGATTCGTCTTATAATCCTTCTCTCGGTGTACGGTCTATAGGAAGATGGTGTTCGTTATCTAGCAAATTGAATTGCTGCTGAGAGTGCACAGTTGATAGCGAGATAAGGTATGCCGGAAATAGACTGTCAAACGCTGATATCAAATGAGTTTGATCTACTAAGACAGATTTTTTTGTCATTTGAACAAACCTTAGAGTTTAGGATCTACGTACGTCTACGTTCCGGAACCTGTGCTACTTGGGGTATAAAAACTAGGCGTCTAAATAACAAGACCTACAGTAAAATGCAAAATGGGTACGGGTTGACTCTTTAATTTTCACTTTTGGTACCAGTCGACCAAAATTTTGGTACGAGTTGACCAAATTGTGTACGAGTTGCTTGGCGGGTACGAGTTGACTTGGGTACGAGTTGACCTGTTCCCGGATACATATATATACAACGATCAAGATGGACAACTACTTTCAAGCCCTTTGTTATAAAGCGGAATCCTAAACTATTAAGATAATTGAGCCGCCGCGTAGAACACCAACATTTTGGTTTGAGACCAGGTCTGACAGTAGCCGGGCTGAACAGCCATGGAAAACAGTCTGAGGCTACAAATTTTGGATCTTACGATGGGACGAGTCATACTGTCCCTTCATCGAAAATAAAGCTTCTGGTCAGTTTTTGCAGAACAATTAGCCCCCCCATGGCATTAGGTGTATGCAAATTGGCATGGGACAAACGATTTCTGAACTACTCTCGGAAAATACTTAGGGGGAAAGTAGGAAATTAAGACGAACAATAATCGAATATTCCCTCGATTTAAGTATACAGAATGCATTTGCTTGTTCGTCCGATATTTCTTTTAACCAAACGAGTCTTAAAACAAAAAAGAAAACGATGTACCAATATTTGCCTTGACAATGGTTCAATGAATTTCATTGAAAATCAGGTCATACGATCTAGTTCGCTAAACTTTGCATTTTTAATGCTGTTATTCTAAAAATAGATTTGTACATTACACATGTAATACATTCTGAAAATAGATGACGGTTAACCCATTCCCACACAATAACGCCTTTTAACGTCCCAAAGAAGAACATCTTTGGAAAACACCCTGGAAAATAAAGAAATTGATTGTTACATAATGAATGAATAAATTCATCAACTTAAAATCATCGTCTGCAACATATTCGAAACTGGATCAGTCCATAGTTGACGGAGCTACTGCCCCTAGTTCTATCGATTCCGTCTGTCACAGACAATGGGCTACCAGTTTAAGTTCAAGGTTTGTTGTCTTGTAATGGGTTGAATGGAGGTAATACCGATGTCTGCCAGAAATTTTATACAGCTATTTCCTTTACAGGTGAAATAAGGTAATAAAGTGTAACTTTATTAAGAACCCATTACCTGATGACAAAAGTTTAGATTGGTTCCATTTGATGTCAATTTTTTGAAGTTGATTTTAGAATCATTCACGTACTGGGAAAAACTGTTTGGGTAAGGAATGAACTGTTTTTTAATAGAAAATTCTAAATTTTCTACAATGTTTTCCAGAGCTTTTTTCTTCAGAACGATGGTGAGGGGAAAACGGTTTAGCAGTACAATCTCTGAAATACAATTGGAACTTTCACACAGTTATTTTATAGAAATAGTTTCAGTGCAAATGCTGCCAGCAGGTTCATGAAAATTTAAAACCTTTTTTCTGGGTAGGAAAATCACTTGCGAATTTCTTAGATATATAATCAAAGGAAAAACAATTGATGCTCTCCTTCGAACTAATTTTTAGACAATCAAATTTGCCTTCCAACAATACTTTCATTACTTTGATTATCAAGTTTATTACTGCACACAAGTTGTGACGAGCCTCTCGTTGAGAATGGATTTTTTTTTTTCAATTATCTCGTTGACTGTCGAAGTTTGTAGGGCTCCGCAAACTCTCGTTGGTGAAGTCCTGAATAATATCTGAATGTTTGAAACAATTTTATTTCCAATTTTCTCCGTTTATGTATATTCAATACTTATCAATGTTCCTGCAAATGCATGCATCTGTATTGATATCTAATTTCATATCTTACTCTTGTTTTAAGTCAAAATATGTAACATTTCCTCTAATCTATAATCATACACTACTTTTGCTATAATTCATACAATGATTTCATAACCGCCGGCTATAGACGGTACAAAGTTATTTTTTTTAAATCTAAATATTCCGAAAACCACTAACTATTTGAAAGTAACACTTCGGGTGTAAAATCTTGAGACATCAAAGAAAGTATAATAAAGTAAATTATGGGCCTGGGTATAATTAGATTTGTGAAATATGAGAGATTTGAATAGATATGATAGAAGGTCAAGAAAAAACAGTGATTATGCAATTCATTTTTCTCAGTTCTATGGCAGAAGCAATTTCTTTTCTGTTTTACATACTAGTCATAAATGTAATCTTTTACATTGGTGGGTTAATTTTTAGATTAACTAGGCAAAAAATTTAAAACATAAAAATAATAAAAGAAGTACTGACCCTGCATACCAATATGGAAATATATTCCCTTGGCTATACTGTCTATGCAATAGCTATATCCGGTGTACGTTATGGTGCACCGCGATGTATAATCATCTTGAGAGACCCTGGTTTTGAAAAAAAAAGAGCTCCCTCTGTGCTTCTGATAGTGAAAGAAACCTGTTGTTCGGTGGATCGAAATAAGACTTCCACTTACAAGGTTAGAGAGTTATTTCGGGAACGTTTCTAGGTAGACTTCAGATTTCAAGCTGTCCCATCAAGTTTGTGATACCGTGGTTTATCTGAATGTTGTTGAAGGCCTCTTTGAATAATCGTTTACACAGTCAATGCCTTATGTGCAGTGATATAGGTGAAAGATTGTTCCGAAGGACATTTAAAATTTTGAGAACTTTATAACTGATTATGGATGTAGGCCCCCGAATCGCGGCGAGCAACTTTTGTATAAAATTACAACTATGTTGACATTATGCACAAATGTATATAAATATTAACTTGAAATTTGTTTGATGTTTGATTTGCTTTTTGAGGGTGGGTAGATGTTATAAAAATTTAACCGCGATTTTTTCCCATTTCCATTAATTCATGATTTCAGTAAAAGGACTGGCAAGCATATCAACCTACTCTAGGTCCGTCTGTCAGTGAGACGAACAATAAATTGTGGTAAAACGAGTAGAAGAGACATGTCACTCATCTTGTGAAATCAAAATGCAATAAAATTATGATTTTCATTTTCAGATTTAATTTATGAACTATCTTCCTTTATTTAAGAACTTCTATTGAAAATTTATAAAACATGTACCATTTATCTACGACATACTTTCAACTTAACTCAAATAAAGTAGTAATTATTTCTCTTAATCTCAATAAATCGAAGTATATTCTGTTTCTACGATTTTTTGAATTAGGATTTGAGATTTTACTTTAACAATAAGTTGCATGAATTACATCCTGAGTCTGTGAAAAGGAAATTTCACTCGACTGAGACTGCTTTGCTTAAAGTCCATATTGACATTTAGAAATCGCTAGATACAGGCAATATCACCATCCTTGTACTACTTGGCGTTTCGGCGGCGTTTGACTCTATGTTATCCTCGTTCGTCGTTTAGAACAGCATTTCCATATCTCTGGTGAACCCCTTGCCTGGATGATGAGGTACTACCTGAGTGACCGTCATCAGTCAATATATCGATGGCTTAGAGCAAAAACATAGTATAGCTCTCGATATAAACACTGTTTTACCCGATCATGTGGTTATGAAATACAGTGTCTGAGTTCTGTGATTGGACCAAAAGTCTATGTCATGTATACTAAGCTAGTCGATACGATCTGTAGAAATCATGATCTAAACCATCATTTCTATCATGATGATTTTCAATTTTACCTAATGACAATAATGTTTGAGATGAATGTGTCAATCGCGTTGAGTTGTGTTTGTCTGATATAATCCATTGGGTCAATCAAGATATGCTCAAACTCAACGCTGAAAAAGCTGAAAGGATAGTCTTCGGAACAAAACAACAGCAACAACAACAAAACAATTGAACCAAATCACAGATTATATCGATTATAATTGGCACATCTGAAGAATCCGAAACATCTACACATAAGGAACCTTAGTTCTTTTTTAGATTCACAAATGAATATGGAATCACACGTAAATAATGTTTGCAGGTCATGTTATAACCAGTTCGACAAATCATTCATATCGGAGATTATCTAAATAAGAACACCACTAAGACTCTCATTATTGCAACTCTGTACTGTTTGGACTACCTAAAAAAACTCTGAATAAGCTGCAGATAGTTCAAAGCACATCACGAGATGGCAGAGACACCAGCTTTTAAATTGGTTACATGTAAGACACAGAACTTGCTTTAAAATCGTTTAAAGTTTTACCGCTTACACCAAATCCCTTGTAGACATATATGTACCAAAACGAGATCTAAGATCTGCATCAAATACTATGACTCTTGTTGATCCCAAAAGCCAAACTAAAACGTATAGCGATAGTAGTTTTATGACGGCAGCTCCAATCCTGTGGTATTCTCTTCTAGCCGTAAACAGATCGTCCATAACAGTTGCATCTTTTAAATAAAAACAACCAAAGACTCATCTATTTTTACAAATTTATCAAAATTAAACATATTTTACTGAAACATAAGACCCTTTTGAAGACAAAAATCTTATTCAATGCAAGTTAGTCTTTCAATAATCGTTTCGTACTTAGCAAAGTATTTTAATTCTACTGTTTTCTGAATTAATTATGTATTACTTTATCATGCTTTATTTGTTTACACGTATGCTCTTATTGATTTATATTTTTTAACCGCTTTTAAGCGAACTTCCGTATATGTATATATTTAAAAAACAAAACAAAACAAAAAACAACAACAAACAACAACAACACCCCCCCCCCAAAAAAAAACCCGCTATATAAATGTGGTAAATAATAATATAATACTTTCAAATAGAGACAATCGCCTCTGACATTTAATGTCATATAATTGGCCAATCGAGGTTAAACAATCAGTCGACCAATCAAGTCAGTGGAAGTTCAGTTTGGACTTCAACATTGGCCGCAGTTCATGTTCAGCTTTTTTGTTGGTTTTGCAACTTAAACGTCGTAACCACAGCTTATTCAAATAATTTCATATACTGTCAAATCCTCGGAAACTCTGGAATAATATTTAGAATCTAGGACGATGACCTTGAATTTGCTGACAAACAATACACTTATAAAATTTTTCTGCCACACACCAACATTTTTGTGATAAAATTTCCTTTTAGTGTTTGAATATTTTTTCTTTTTTTAAGTGCGCCCTAGTTATTCCATTCCCTTCCAACCCCGCTTTTACGCCCCTGTTTATGACATCTTGATCACGTTTGAAAATAACTAAGTCCAGGTCAAAAAATAGGTCATTATGTCGATTCAAAGGAAAACGTAAGTTATGCTGTAATCCTTTCCCTTTTCGAAATTTTAGACTGTTCCAATTTGAAAGAAATTGCAGACGACAATGAAAAATGGTTGCAATTTGAAATGAAACCATTCTATGTAGCGGAAAAAGGTGTGAGAAAAGACAATTAAAAATGATTGTAACAAGCAATTTTCTTCTTTTTTCACAATTATTTTCTTTATTTTAAAATCACATGGAATCACACGTGATAGAGGTGAAGGTCTTGAAGTTGATCACAAGGCCAAACTCAAAGAAAGACATTGTTTATGCTACAGTAAACACAATTTATTTCTAAATTAATGGCAAAATTGTCGAGAATGTTGATATTTATAATATACAGGTCACAATTTATGCTCAATTATCTGCTAAATTGTCCAAAATGTTTATCTTGATAATATCTAGGTCGATTTTTTAATTGATCAGGACAGATCAATATCTAGGTTATCAATTCATATCTCATAAAAGAGTATGTAATTGACCAATCGCTGCTGCCAGTCAACCAATGAAAGCATTCAATTAGAATAGAAGTTCAGTTTGAACTTCGACATTGGCCGCCATATTGGTGAATCATTTTTGTTGGTCTGACGTTTAGGTCGCCAACTAACGATTCTACTTATTTGTAACATGCTAGTGGTCATAGATTTTACAAAATAACGCCGTTAAAAATCGAAGCGGAACTTCCTGTCGGAGTCAATGGGCGGGGCTAAAGGAGTCAGTGGGCGGTGCCAGCTTTTGGTCAGTTACTCTAGAGGCTACAAGTTAAACATTTGTCCAATTGTTCTCAGAGTTGTTCAGAATGTCTTTGTACGAGTATATTTGTAACAAATGTAAATACAACTTTGATGGTTTTGAAGAACTTGGTCAGTATGTTCGATTTTCAGAATCCCATAATTCAGAGGCCATTGGTGACGTGTTCCGTTAAAGCTGACAGGAAATCTTGAAAAAACTTCTTAGAGTCTATAAAGTCTTTTGGTATAGAACTTTCTCTCCAGTAAATTACAAAAAGAAAATGGGCATTCACAAAAAATGGCGGTTGTTATAGATCAGTAGAGCGATTAAGGATAATCATGGTGCTCCTGTACAAATAAGGACGACTTTAAAATCCTTATATTGTGAAATTTTTGTCAAAAGATTGACGAGTTTTAACTGTGAAATGTTCCTGATGAATTTTGAAATGGTGGCCGACAGTCATATATTAAAACCACATGATCTTAGTCACGACAGGAGAATAATCATTTATAAGTCACTCAAAGTAGATAACCGAGAATAAAGGCATTCTGAAGAAAGGTCAAGAGGCGATGCTTATCATCACTCCGTTACCAAGACTTCTTTAACCCTTTCCTGTTTTGCCAAATTTTAGACCTGTCCAAATTCAAAGGTTTTGCAGACGAAAATTAAAGTCAATGTAATTTTAAAAATAACAGTTCAGTAGGGTAGAAATTATTGTAGAAAAAGAGGAAATTGCTTGTTACAAGCAATTTCTTCATTTTCTACAATGATTTCTATCAGTGGGACGTAAAAACCAGGGTTTGAAGGGGAAAGGGTTAAGTCTCTTAACCCATTCCCACGCAACCCCATTTTTCTTTATTTTTTTTAAACTGGTCCAAATAAAAAAAATGGATATAATGAAAAAAAAAGTCAACGGAGTTAAAAACATTTTTGTCCTACTGAAAAGAAAGAAAACAATGTTGAAAATGAAGTAATTGCTTGAGGCATGCAATTATTTCATTATCCACAATGATTTCTATTAACAAAAGGTGATTTCCTCAACTTCTTTCAATTTGGACCAGTCTTAAGATTTATTGTGTGGGAATGGCATAAGTTCATCTGATTCAACTTGTTGTATTTACGGGGTATTTGCCCACTGTGGTTTTACACCACGTCACTTTGTGCTGCATGTAGTTTTGTGGGGATAGTCAAGTATCTTTGAAAATTGACGGATCACATGGCAATCAAATAACAAATTTATCAATAAAATCATTTAATTAGACCGAAAGCGAAATTTGAATTCCAATATTTTTGTGAAGCTTTGTTGTTGGTGTGGCGACTTAAACCTCGTTACTTTAGCTAATTCAAGCCACTTCAATTCTATTGTTTTGTTTCATGCTACAGGCCATAATAATGGTGTTCATTATTGAAGCGATCCGTTAATCAAAGAGTAGCCGGTCACTCTGATTGACCTTTGACAAGGTTATTTGACAGAGGTATCAAACAACATAAGTTTGCAAAAATATGACCAGGGCTTCAGATACAATATGAGCCGGTGTGTGACATTTCCAACAATTTCGCAGGTGCGTGACTCGCACACATTGAGCACCCTTGACAGCTACCCAGGACAATTAGAATATTCACTAACTGTTAAAAGAAGTTTTGGGTCAGTATCTGTCTACAGAGCGCAGAGTGAAGAGACTCTGATCTGAGTCTTTACATGGCGCACAAGTTTAATGGTTGGAATCGTCACGCACACGCTCAATTATCAAATCGATAGTGGACGACTCATGCCAAAAGCTTGATTAAATTAAAGTAACAACGATTAAGTTAGAGGTCAGATTCGTACTTCCGGTCTAGATGAAAAGTTGATTATTAAAATCAATTTTTTTTTAATTGACATCAAGATACGTCAATAGACGATGATCCGGTCGATATATCAACCATCGATTATTCATTTTATTCCGGGTTACACTGGCTGGTTGGCAACTTAAACGTCGTAACTACAGCTTAAATAAGCTGTAGTTACGGCGTTTAAGTAACCAAAATCGACAAAAGTGCTCCACGTCAATGTCTACCAACGTCAGAGCTTTAAGTTGACAGCAGAGGTGCGTTCTTTTCGTCGAGATGAAAAATCACGCTAAATAAAATTTTTGAGACATCTTAAAGAACGATTTTTGATATTTTTAGTGAAAATACTCGGCATGGCTACTTGTTCTACTCAGTACCAATACTGAGTACGCTTAAATTCCTCATTAAGAATTCTTAAGATTCTTATTTAGCCGCTTAAAAATCTAAATCTTAAGAACGATTTATCTTAAAAATCTAAATTGGAATCTTAAGAATCTTGATGAAAAGAACGCACCTTTGAGGTGCGTTCTTTTCGACAAGATGAAAAATCCGACTAAATAAGATTTTTGAGACATTTTAAAGAACGATTTTTGTTATTTTGAGTGAAAAAAAAATTCGACGTCGTCAAGGCCACTTTTTTTTAACCTTTTCCCGTTCAAATACGGGATTTTACGGTCCTGTCATTTTATACTCAAGAAAACATTGTGGAAAAAGAAGAAATTGCTTGTAACAAGCAGTTTCTCTTTTTCCACAATATTTTCTACCGTATAGGATGGTTTCTTTTTCAAATGGCATCCTGTTTTCATTGTCGTCTGCAACCTCTTTCAATTTGGACTTGTCTAAAATTTCCAAAAACGGGAAAAGTTTAAGCCAATGCAGTGTACGCTTAAATTCCTCATTAAGAATTCTTAAGATTCTTATTTAGCCGCTTAAAAATCTTAATCTAAAGAACGATTTATCTTAAATATCTAAATCAGAATCTTAAGAATCTTGATGAAAAGAACGCACCTCTGATCTAAATGAAGTAGATTTGATTGGTCTAGGGATTATTTGATTGACGTCTGCGATCTGTCAGTTTCCGTTATTGATTTACTAAACCCGACAAAAGTGACCTGAAGGATATTTGACAAACCCTCCAGGTAAGGAGGATATTGATGACTATTTTGAAATGCATTCATTCACCCAATTATCAAACAACAAAAATTTAGACCAGTCCAATTTGAAAGAAGCTGCAGACAAATTGACAAGCTGACAAAACCTTTAGTATCTTTGTCTTTTAGGGTAAAAAACATTGTGAATAATGAAGAAATTGCTTGTCACAAGCAATTTCTTCATTTTCCACAATATTTTCCAAAGCTTTCAAACTGAGAAGCGTTTAAAAGCGTCTTTGTGTGGGAATGGGTTAACATATCTCGAAATTTCTACATAATATTTGAATGATCACATTATCTTTTTTTTATTTTATTACGGGATAGGGGTGGGTTTCTGATATCATATAGAAAGGGAAAGAAGAAGTTCTAGAAAAACGGGTAAACTATTAAGCTATTGAAAATCAACAACCACAATAATAACATTAATAATAATAATTAAAAAAAAAAAAAAAAAAAAAAAAAACACACAAAAAAACACAACAAAAGAACAACAACAACAAAAATTCCCACCAACATTGTAGTATACATTTTAACCCTTTCCTGTTCAATCCATGGGTTTTACGTCCCTGAAAATTTATAATTGGGAAACATTGTAGAAATAGAAGAAATTGCTTGTAACAAGCAATTTCTTCTTTTTCCACAATATTTTCTACCCTACCGAACTGTTATTTTTCAAATTAAATCCACTTTAAATCGTCGTCTGCAAAACAATTAAATTTGGACTGGTCTAATTTTTTATAAAACAGGAAAGGGTTAAGCATTTGGTATAACGTTTGTTATAAGCATATCTTTCTCGAAATTTGTACAAAAACATGCATTGTACTTTCTCACTTTCATTTATGTATGATATAAATCGGTTTCAGTGTCTTCGTCTACAATATTTCATTTAAGAGATGAAGAGAATAATTTTTGTTTTCATGGAGGTATGAACCGAAAAACCTAATCACACTGTATGAATACGCGAAGCGGATTCATACATTGTGTGATTAGGTTTTACGGTTCATACCTCCATGAAAACAAAAATTATTCTCTTCATTTCTCATAATTTAATAGCATCGTGCGAAAAAACAGAAGATTTACAAATTTTGATACCTTTTTGTATTGGACTATTTTGTGCGGAAGCATACAAATTCGCTGCGTGCTCAAAATTTTGTTCATGGGGTTATGAATAATTTTTTCGACCAATCAGAACGCTCGTTTTTGATGGACGATATCAAAAATTGAATCATTGCGGGTTGAAGGTTCGAATCAAATTTCAACTAATGACATTTTTTCCCGACTTGAATCACATGAAATCATTAATAAATTGAGTAAAACGATAGAACTTGTTTCTATCTTGATTCCATCCATTGAATTTCAAGTTATACTTCCGTATTATATGGATCGCTGTTCAAGCCCACTGACCTCCAATGTGGCAGTTCGACCTAGGTTATAAACCACAATATTTTGTAAAATGTCTTTTGCAATATGCAACTGTTTTTTTCAACCCGCAAGTGTCAATTGCATCCATAGCTTTTCATTGCAATTCGCAACTGTTTATTTAAAGCCACAACCGTCTATTTCAGGTCGAACCTGACTATTTAAAAGTATCTTTTTACTACAAACTCACACCGACCAAATCATCAATAACAGTTTTAAACAAACTAGATTGGTTGTCCAACTTGTGTCGAGTCCACACACACACACACACACACACACACACACACACACACACACACACACACACACACACACACACACACACACACACACACGCGCACGCACGCACGCACGCACGCACACACTCACGCACGCACGCACGCGCACACACACACACACACACACACACACACACACACACACACACACACACACACACACACACACACACAAATGACTATGAAATGTGTCTTATACAATTATTTTAAAGAGTACATCTAGTCAAGACAGAGAAAAACTGTGCAAATTATATTAAAATCTAACCATAATGCTGGGGTTGAATAGACTGTAGTTTCGACGTTAATGCTGCCCCCACCCCATAATAAAGTTTCAATCGGCCAATGTTGGACATAAAAATGTACTTCTTGTATACATGAATGAATTAATAGGTCGATTGATTCTTTGATTCACATCCGAGATCGATGAATGCGCTATCGTGATCAATGCATTTTATTATGTCATTGTTGTGACAAAACTTCAGAATTTACATTTTTTTAAGAATACACAACACTTAAACAAATAGCGAGATATGGATAAAAAGAGGCTGCAACTTTGGAAAATAGCTGTTTGCCTTACATGTAAGCCGCTGAAATTCCGTCACATATCATCCTGAAGATCGCCGAGTCTGTCCGAATTTTTTCATCTACGATATGTAGATGAAATCGGACTCTGTGATATAAGAGCGGCTAAATTTGAACCCATGCGTGATAATTGCAACCACATCATACGAGCGTCGTGTGAAGACTAGGATCAGCATGTGCTTCTGCACTGTCTGATCAGAGCCTTCACTATGCACTCTGTAGATAGCTACTAACTCAAAGTTGATTTAGAAAACCAGCAAATATTATATATGTCGTCGTTTTGGCGTGTAAAATATCGTAACTACAGCTTGAATAAAGCTGTAGTTACGAAATTTCACACGCCAAACGACAATGTACAGTGTGGCTTCCCAGGATGCTCAATGTGTGTGCTTCGTGCACGTGAAATTGCACGCACAAGTGCAATTATTCTTATTAGACATATTTCAGGGCTCGTGCTTAAATTGAGGATTTATTGACTCCATGACCTTGAAATCCCTGAAATGCCAAAGCTGATTTTGAAGAGGTCTAAACAATAATCAAAGTACTGAAAAATACTCTAAGCTAGCAAAGCATTGTTTTGTTCTGTAATCTTCTTTGTTAAACGTTATCGTGATAAAGAAACGAGGTTAAAGTTGTCAAAGAGTTAATCATTCCAACACATTCCCTCATTTTTATGCCCCTGAAGAAAACTGGTGTGAAATCAATGTGGGAATAAAGAAATTCTATGTTTCAAGCAATTTCTTCGTTTTCCACATTGTTTTCTACCTAGAGAGATAGATATTTTAGAATTTTAGACAATTTGAAATTGTCAACTGCTCTGAAGACTCTGATCAGAAACATTTTGAACACGATGTGCTCAAGTGAGGTAAAATACCTAAGAGATGAACTTACAGGCAGACTTGAAATACATTAGACTTGACCCCCTTAGGAGAATTTTTTATGGGTCAATAGAGGATGCTTTCAGATTTTAGAAGTCCAAATCCCTGGTTTACCCTTCAAACACGAGTCCTGCCTTTTTACATTTTTTTCAGTTTGTAAAAAGGGAGGAATTAAATACCCTATGGCAACAGGATGGGTTTAAATCTCTTCCATTGACTAATCTAGATGATTGAATAAACTTTCGAAAGGTGATCGCACAAATGAGCCCTCGAATTTTGAGTTCATATAACCCTTTCCCAAAACTTTATAGTGGCCTAAATTGAAAGAGGTTACAGACAACGATTCAAAGTTGTTAATATTAAAATATATATATATATATATATATTTTTAGTTTGAAAACATTGTCGAGAATGGAGAAATTACTTGTGACAAGATTTTTTTCTTTCTTCACTATGTTTTCCACAGCTTTTTTCTCTAGGGGTGTATGTGGGACTTGGTTAAATGATTCATCCCGAACTTCAAGATTTCCATGTTTAAATTGAATTCTAACCACGTACCTCCTACATAATGATTGGTTATAAGTTTAGTAACAAGTTGTTACGTGTAATGCTTACATCGCCCTTTTATTTTGAAATCATTTTATCCAGCAAAGCGTCAGTATTGATAGGTCAAGTTTACATACAAACTGCGAGGTCTTCTCAGAGTTCAATGAGTGCAAACTGCCACTGGAGGAACAAAAGTAGTTTTTATGAATTTCAGGAATACTCCAAACTTTATGCAAACTGTAGACAATTCGTTAAAAGCATGCTATTTAATCAATTTTCACTCAATCCTCTCTTTTACGCATCTCAAGATCATAGCTTGTATAAAAAGAAAGTAGAATGTAACAAGCAATTGCATTAATGTTCACAATATTTTCTACCCTACAAGGCAAACATTTCTTATTAACATCAATTTGAAGTTGTCGTGTGCAACTTCTTTGAACCAGTCTGAGATTTTTTGTGTGTGTGTTGAAATGAATTAACTCCTGTGTTACTTTAAACTCATTTATCATGGTAACCTTTGTCAAAGAAGATTACATGTACTTAACAAAACCATGCTATGCTAACTAACAGTAATTTCAGTGTTTTATTTCTGTTTAGATCGACTTGCGTTTTCAAATCATGGCGATCTGAAACAGTTACCTCATTATCAACTGAAAGACTTTCCTCATAACGATATAGATCAGTTACCACATGGTGATCTAAAACAGTTACCTCATGGCGATCTGAAACAGCTACTTCATAGCGATATGGACCAGTAAGCTAGTGGCGATCTGAAACGGTAACCTCATGCCGATCTAAAACAGTTTCCCCACGATGAAATAGTTAAATCGCAGGGATTTGAAATAGTTTGCTCCTGGCGATCTGAATCAGTTGCCTCAAGGCAATTGGAAACAAATACCATGACAATCTGGGATATTTACGTCTTTGTGATCGGAAACAGTGATCTGAATAAGTTACCTAATGGCGATCTGAAACAGTTTCCCAACGATGAGGTAGTGAAATCGCAGTGAATTGAAACAGTTACCACTTCTGGGCTCTCCCTGGGAAGTTATATACGCCAATGGCAAAAATTTGGAGCCACTTGGTGCCAAATGGAAACAAAAGTGGAGCCAGTATGAATGAAAGAAATCTACTATATTGAAAACAAGTAACCTGTTATGTATATATATTATGTTTAATAAATTATTGATTATCTGACTGTTTTGAATTAAAACAAGATGTGTTTGTGAAACACGACTGTCCCCAAAACAGCAAATTTTCATTTTGACCTTGACAGATGACCATGACATTGTCACATGACAATGGACTTTGCACCAACAGATGCGTATCACTTAGATCTATCATTAAGCCAAATATGAACATTGCATCTTGAAAAGGCTAGTAGTAATTGGCAATGTTAAGTGTTTCTGGTTATCATTTGCAGATAGACATGACAGACGGAAATTACCTCATGGCGATCTGAAACAGTTATCGCATAGCGATCTGTAACAGTAACCTCATGCCGATTTACGTCTTAGTGATCTGAAACAGTTACCCCATAGCGATCTGAACAAGTTACCTAATGGCGATCTGACGATGGAATAGTTAAATCGCATTTAAGTGAAAAAAAATGCTCTTGGCTATCTGAAACAGTTTCCTCAATGTGTTCTGAAACAGTTACCACAGTGACATGACAATCTGAAACAGTTGCCGCTTGTTGATGTGAAACTTCTACCTCATGGTGAACTGAAAGAGTTACCTTATGGAGAAACTGATAGAGTTACCTCAAGAAGTTATTTAACAGTTACCTTAATTGTGAATTGAAAGAGCTACCTCATGTTGAACTAAAATAGTTACATAATGTTGAACTGAAATAGTTACCTCGTTATGAACTAAGTTAACCTCGTATTGAACTAGAAAGTGTACCCCATGTTTAACTGAAAGAGATACCTTATGTTGAACTGAAAGAGTTACATTATGTTGAACAGAAGGAGTTACCTCATGTTGAACTGAAAGAATTACCTCATGTTGAACTGAAATAGTTACCTCGTTGTGAACTGAAAGAGATACCTCATATTGAACAAGAAGGTGTATCTCATGTTGAACTGAAAGAGATACCTTATATTGAACTGAAAGAGTTACATTATGTTGAACTGAAAGAGTTACCTCATGTTGAACTGAAAGAATTACCTCATGTTGAACTGAAAGAGTTACCTCATCGCGTGACTACAGGGCGTCGAAGATAATTTGATACTATCTTCACCATACTATAGGATTTTTTTTTAGGAAAAAGGCAAAACTACCATGTGCAAACAAAAACGTTACAATAACGTTAACGTCTTTTTTCTTTTGAATTTTCTCACAACGCTTTAGATATTCTTTTTTTCCTAAGTCTAAACCGGTATTTCAAATCGATCACTCTGAAACAAGTTTCCGCGCATTTCCGCAAATTTCAACGTATACTCATAAACTTGAAGTGAAAATTTACGAGAGTTTAACATGATCGTTACTGAATTTGCCGAGTTGAGGGTCAAATAATCATCTAGGTCATTGATTTCTTACTGTAGAATCTGCTATTCTCTGTTTTCAAGATTCTAAAAGGAGTTCGCGTATTACAGTTGATCAAAAGGAAAATGCTATGCTTGAAAATTCTAATTTTGCTGTGCGAGACACGAGCTCATAACCCGTTCGAACACGATAAAATTTTCGACCAGTCCAAATTCCAAGAAGTAGCAGACGACAATTGTAAGTTGATGAAATATTTAAAATCATGGTCTTTTTGGACAGAAAACATTGTGGATAATGAAGAAATTGCTTGTGATAAGCAATTTCTTCATTTTCCACAATGTTTTCCAAAGCTTTCATAATGAGGGTAAAAGCGTCACTGTTTGGAAATGGGTTAAGACAATGCTAGTTTTTTATTTCTGTATGTGGATTTATGTTTTTGTGCGTTATTCACGCACATATGTACACGAATGGGAATGCTGGTTTAAGTTTAAAGGAGGGAGGCTTACTCAGAAAGTAATAAATGAATTTGAACCGAATTCCACAGTTATGACCCTTTCAGCGCATTCCAACTTCTCGGTACTTTCAGTCCTTTAATTGTTTATTTTCATGGAGGTATAAAAAGAAAAACAAACTATTTACACTTATATGAATTCGTGAATCCGCTCCGCGTATTCATATAGTGTGATTACCTCCATGAATAAAAAAGCTATTCTCTTCATCTCTTTAATAAATTTTATCTAAGCTCATTACTTTTCAAAGTAATTCAATATTAATCTACCTTCAAACTTTTGTCAGAAAAATCTGGTAGAATAAGAAAAGTCCTATTTAGCAAAATGTCTGCACCCTTGTACGACAAAGTTCATTTTATAAGATTAAAGTACCGAAAGTGCTGTAAGCTGCTAGCAAAGCATGGCTTTGTTAAGTAATCTTCTTTGTCAAAGGTTATCATGATAAATAAACGAGATTAAGTAACACAGAAGTTAACCCGTTACAACATGACAAAATCTTAGACTGCTTTAAATTGAAAGTAGTTGCAGATAATTTCAAGGCGAAGGAATTTTGAAAACCTCTGTCGTGTAGGGTAGAAAACATTGTGGACCTTGAAGAAATTGCTTGTAACATGCAATATCTTCATTGTCCACAATGTTTTCCAAACTTTGTTTTCTTGAGATGCTTAAAATGCGGGATTGGGTGGGAATTGGTTGAATAGCATGTTTTGAACGAGTTCTCTACAATTTGGACAAAGTTATTTCATATGGCCTTACAAAGCAGTGCGCATAGTGAAGACTATGATCAGACTCAGTTTGAACACGGTATGCTCATGTGGGCCAAAAATACCTAAAAAGATGAACTTGCAGGCAGAGTTTGCAATTTTACTGAAATACAAAAGAACTACTTTTTATGACGTGGCCATTCACTTGATGTAGTGGTTAAGCATTCAGTGGCAGTTTGCACTCGTTGAACTCAGAGAAGGCCTTGAAATTTTGCTTATCAACGAGTAGTACAGTGTGGCGGCATTAAATGCATAAGCATCTTTTATTGCTATCTATTAATTCATTTATAGTATTTCAGGTTTAACAAACAAATGGACGCTAAAATAAAAGTGTATACCAAACTGGTTCGTGTCAAGAATGAGCTAGGAGTTGCTTCTCTGTAGTCAGACTTCTTTCTGGCAGATATGTGGAACCTAGTCGAAAAATAAGCGTCGCACAAACAAAGTCACCCAATATAGAACATTTTATACAGCTATTGAATAGAATACAACAAGAAGCTGAGATACGCATTCCCACGTGAGTCTGTCATACAGAAATAAGCCTCACTGCCTTAGGCAGAAAGGTGCACGGCGGGGATTTAAACTAAAAAATGTGTAGGCGACACGGATACCTTAAATGCTTGTCAAATGACCTTCATTTGTGACATTGAATAAGGAAATTTTCAACAGACCTTTACGCATGGCACTAGTACTCATCAAGGGGGAACAATTTTACAAAATTATTTCAAAATCCATAATGATAGGAGAAATGTCCCGGACAAGAACTGTACCCAATCACTACCCACCCTCCCATTGACACACACACGCTCACACAGAGACAGAGGTTACCCTCTACAAGGCGTGACATAAAAAAAACAACATAGGTATTCGAGAAATGCAACCCCTAAATAACAAACGAGACTCTATATTTACGGGAACCGACATCCTTACTATACTTTTATTAATGAAACTTTCGTTATAAATTCGGATATAACAATTCTTCCTTTGCCACCAAAGCCTCTTCCTGGAGGAGATTTGCTTTGAACACATCGTACATCTGTTCATCTTGATTAACTGTGTCCAACGTTCGGGTTGTATCTGAGCAGCCAGGAGGGAAAGATTCGCCTTTGTTTTTAGCTACCATTGATTCGATGATCTTTTTTTCGAGTTCGAAGGGAATCTGTTTTTTCCTACTCTTGTATTGCAAAGCGAGTTCATTGGAGCATCCGGGGTCGAGGTACTTGTCGCACGTACCATTAGACTTTAGCTTGAATAAACAAAGAAATAATTAAAATAATTTATTTAAGAGATGAAGAGAATGTTTTTTGTTTTCATGGAGGTATGAACCGAAAAACCTAATCTCACTGTATGAATACGCGAAGCGGATTCATACATTGTGTGATTAGGTTTTTCGGTTCATACCTCCATGAAAACAAAAAATATTCTCTTCATTTCTTATAATTTAATAGTATTGAGCGAAAAAAGCAAAAACCCTACATCTTTTGATACCTTTTTGTATGGGACTATTTTGTGCGGTAGCATGCAAAATCACTGCATGCTCAAAATTTTGTTTATGGAGGTATTAATCAAATTTTTCGACCAATCAGAACGCTCGTTTTTGATAGACGAAACTAACGATTAAATTATAGATAAATACATAAATGAAATAGAAAGATAGAACGCCAACCTTTAAAAAAGGGTGAGGAATTGGTCGACCGCTACTGTAAACCTAAAACTCTATTGTCCTATCAAATCATTCATTTAGACCCAAATTTATTTTTGAACTTCGATATTTATTTTAGCGACTTAATTTGGTTTGGCGACTTAATCGTCGTAACTACAGCTTATTCAAGCTGTAGTTACGACGTTAAGGTCACCAACCAAGTATTTGCTGTTTGTTTTATGTCCCTGATCACATATCTGATTAACATAATATGGTTTATTATATACCTTGCTGTGAAATCTTGGGATTTCTCAGTGTAATAAATTTTGATATCGTCACCCAAGTGACGATAACACTTTTCAGTTTCACTCTCTGTGAAAAATCTTTAATCATGTATTCATCCGCATTTTTTTTCAAAAGACATCCTCTCTATCAAAAAGATTGGTTTCGATATTTAAATAAGAAAAACAAAATAATAATAAGGTATATAATAAACAGAATAGTCAAGTGGTTATTTGCGCACTAGTTTTTTCAACGCGTAAAAACGCATCCTCGTGAAATATTTTTTTCATATCTAGAATAGTCGGACTGTCAATCTACAGGTCCCGGGTTCGATCCCCGACAGCGGCACTCTTCGTTTCCGACTATTTGTCTCTCACCAATGGGTCGATAATCGTAGACCTATGTTGGATAGCAGCTGGAGGCTAGGAAAGGATGTAATGGTAGTACTGGTGTGAGAAATACCAGGAATTCATTGTTAGGTGCTCCAGCCGCCGCGATATAACTGAAAGATTGTTGAAAGCGGCGTAAAACCCCATTCAAACAATCAAACATATCTGGAATAACCAGTTGATTATCCTCTATTTATCATCTCAGTAGAATTGTAACATCGAAGGCCAGTGGAAGGACTAGTAAACCTTCCTTTGGCACGTGTCTGAGGACAAGTTGGATCTTTAGACATTAACCCTTTCCTGTTTCTAAAATTTTAGACCTCTCTAAATTCAAAGATTTTGCGGACGAACATTTAAAGTTGCTTTAGCTTGAAAAATAACCATTCAGTAGGGGAGAAACTATTGTAGACAAAGAAGAAATTGCTTGTTACAAGCAATTTCTTCTTTTCCCCACAATGTTTTCTCAAGTATAAGGTCAAAGGGTCGTAAAAACCAGTGAATGTACAGAAAGGGTTAAAGCAATTCCCAAAATTAAGTGCTGGAGTAAAGTTGGCACATTGCACAAATTTATTAACACATTTCCATGACGATTTTTTTTTACTGTTATCCTAAGTGGACAAAAATGCGGAGACTATTCAAAATGCGTTCCAGTATTACAATTGACCAGTCGCTGGCCCCGCCAACTGACTCATTTGATCCCGCCCATTGACTCCAACAGGCAGTTCCGCTTCGATTTTGACGGCGTTATTTTGTAATATTATTGGCTGGTAACATGTTACAAATTAGTAGAATGGTTGGTTGGCAACCTCAACGTCTTAACTAGTAGTACTGTAGTACAGTAGTACTGGTGTGAGAAATACCAGGAATTCATTGTTAGGTGCTCCAGCCGCCGCGATATAACTGAAAGATTGTTGAAAGCGGCGTAATACCCCATTCAAACAATCAAACATATCTGGAATAAACAGTTGATTATCCTCTATTTATCATCTCAGTGGAACTGCAATATCGCAGGCCAGTGGAAGGACTAGTAAACTTTCCTTTGGCACATGTCTGAGGACCAGTTGGCTCTTTGGACATTAACCCATTCCTGTTCATAAAATTTCGTGAATAAGCTGTAGTTACGACGTTTAAGTCGTCAAACCAACAAAAAATGATTCATCAAAATGGCGGCAAATATCGGAGTTCAAACTGAGCTTCCGTTCTAAATAAAAGATTTCATTGGTCGACTGATTATTTGACTGACAGCCGAGATTAGTGAATTATTGCTAAGGAGGGAAAAAAACGCCGAGAAAAAAAACCAAGCGCTTATTTCAATTAACTTCTCATTTTAAAAAAAAAAATAAATAAATAAAAATAAAAGTGAATGGCTGATTTAAAGTGTAGCAAAATAAAGATCAATACATCGACATGTGAAGACATACCATTATCAAATACACAATAATACCAACAATGACAAGATGGGGAAAATATATTTTTGTCTTTTTCTAGGTAAACAAGCAAAACGGTTAAATGTCCGTACATCTATTCAAGGTGCTGTCTTCAACGTTCACCAGTATTACCCAGTTGAGAAAATCTAGTAGGATATTAGGCCTACTATGGAAGAAGAGAGATTGAACCCGATTAGGTTCTATTTGTTATTTATCATTTTTAAAACCTGTCTTCTCTAATCAACTGTGCATTTTAAATATTTCGTGGTACGAGGATTCTACACAATTTGAAGAAAGCGAAATGACTCTTTCTACATACGAAAGAACCTATCATTATCCCGCTAAGCGTTGGTCTATATGTGGCAACGATTTAAATAACGCGGAGTCTCTCAATAATAAAGTGAGTAATTTTTCCTTCCACGGCCAAATGCCTAATTAACAATTCAGGTTCCAGACTAAAGGATGAACTTTTCGAAGTGGTCATAGTCAAATTTAGATATATGTGTGTTGAAGGAAGGTTGACCATTTAATAGTAAGAGCAGAAACTGTTTCCTAAAGTCAATAAAAAATTGGGACCATTTACGACTGCAAAACTAAAGGGGTCATAGCTTTCCTTATTTTGCTGGTACTTTGTGTCATGATAATTTGTAGGTGGTGGTATTGCGGGTTCTTGTCCGCCTCTAGTGCTGAAATTGTAAGGATGGAATACTTAATAAAAAATGAAAAAAGTAGATGATGACCTTATATCTATGAATGTATGCCTTTCTTTTTGATTGCAGGATAGAGTTGGAGAGATTCTTGTGTTTAAGAGTTTATCCGGGTATTTTAGAGGGAGATTTGGCCAAATCTACTGCAATCTTGTGCCATAAATCCAAGAAGTTGTGATTAGCTTCGCTTACCAAGTGTCGGTTTCAAAATTTCCATTTTAAGAACTCACCATTCCATTCCTATAACAAAAGTCAGCTGGATTTTTTTAAATTGACCAATCGCGACTGTCAATCAAATAAACAGTCGACCAATGAAATAATTCATTTAGACCAGAAATGAGTTTTTAACTCCAATATTGGCCGCAATTTTTGTTAACATTTATTGTTTGTTTGGCGACTTAAACATTGTAACCTACAACTGATTCAAGCTGTAGTTACGACGTTTAGTTAGCCAACCAACCACATCATCATTTTGTTACATGTTACTGGCTATGAATTTTGCAAAAAAAGCCGTATAAAGTAGTAGCGGGACTTCCTGTCGGAGTCACTTGGCATGGCTAAAAGAGTAAGTGTGTGTGTGTGTAGTGGGGGGGGCAGCGATTGATCAATTGCTTATCGTATTATTTAGGCGAAGTAAATGACGGATCTCGAGAAGAATCAATAGACCAATCAAATTATTCCTTTAGACCGCAAGAAAACTTTGAACTCCAACAATAGTCGACATTAACGTACAGTATTTTTGTAGGTTTGGCGACTTAAACTTCGTAAATACAATTCATTCAGCTGTAGTAACGACAATGAGGCGACCAAGCAACCATTTCATTCATTGATGCATGTGACTGGCCATATATCTCAATCTAACTTCCTGTAGCGGTTCATTGGGCTCGGTCAGCGATCGCGTTATCGTAAAATACCATATTTACCTCATTATCATCGTCACCGTCATATTCCGAGTCTGCACTTCGACGTCTTCTAAAGAAAGGACCCGGAGTTGACGTTGTCGACGTCGTCGTGACGTTACTACCAAAGCGTGAGAAAGGGACACAGCAGTTGAGAATTGAATCACAGTATAAATGTTCACTACCACCGCAGTTATTTTCACAGGTAGGGGAGTCCTCGTACCTAAATAAGCAGGGGTCGACACTAACTTTGCTTCAATTGGATCCCACAGGAATCCTTACCCATTACTTCAATGTTTCCTTTAGATAATCAGGGATCCCTCCTTAATATACATTAACCCATTCCCTTCTAAGATCAACTTGAACACTAAGCTTCGGAAAACATTGTGGAAAATTAAGAAATTACTTTTTACAAGCAATTTCTTCATTATTCACATTGTTTTCTACAAAATCAAGCAAACAAAAACCGTATATATTCGGAACAATATTCTGGTAATTTGTTAAATATCGAAGAAAGAACAAGTTGAAATTTACTGAAATGAGCATTAATTGATACATTTAAATCTATTGTACTGGGGAAATATTAAATGATCCCGACGAAATTCGTAGCCTGAGATTGCTGAGGTCTCTTCTAATTTTCAGGTATCCTTGTGATCCCATGACATTGTTAGTGTCGACCCCTGAATAAGGATGATTAAACAGAACAACGAGACACTTTATTTATGACACATTCTAAGTCTAGTTAAAGTAATAATTTAGAAAGCGAATAAACGTTATATGTCCATAAATAAAAGGCTAGCGAAATTTTGAATGAAGGTTTAGTTCGTATCCATGACACTTAATTGGTAAAGTTAAAGCTTAGCCTGTTTCTACGCCTAGTGTATTCAACCGACTTGACGCTAGTCTTTAAATCCCGCTAATTGAATTGTACCTGGTTGATTGATTAATTGAATAGGGTTTAACGCCACTTTAAACAGTATTTCGGTAATATCGCGGTGGCTGGAGCAACTAACAATGGATTCCTGGTATTTCTCACACAAGTGCTACCACTACATCCTTACCTAGCCTCCAGCTTCTATCCCACTTAAGTTTACGATTATCCACTCATTGGTGAGGCAAATGTTGGAAAGGATATGTGCCGCCGCCGGGGATCGAACCCATGATATCCCAAAATTGAAGATTAGGAGTCTGACGCGCTACCGACTGCGCTATGACGGCGGCGAATTGCACCTGGTAACCACAGAATATTGGCTTACAGGTTACCATTTATATACCTTGGTGAATAGAAGCAACGCGGAGTATTTTTTGCTCAGAAAAAGTCCCACGGTAATTTTTTTCAAGATTTTTATTGTATATTTAAAGCCTCCGGTCCTTAAAAAAATCTAAAAAATCAAGACACAATTTGTACAAAAGTAACGCTGTGGAATATACTGATACTATAGGGATGAGTGTATTTTTCACTCCGTTTATTGGAGTATAAAGTGCAATTACCTTAGCACATGGCAAATAACGCCCGTAGGGCGTTATGTTTAAGCCATGTGCTAAGGTAATTGCACTTTTTACTCCAATAAACGCAGTGAAAAATACACTCGGCCCATATAATTGCAATACGTCTATTTTCAAAACGGAAACGGATAGAGAGATGAAAATAAAAACAAATAAACGAACTGTGGGCGGAGTTACTTGTATTTGACAGGCGTATGGATACATTGACACAGTTTATCGCTCGAGTCGTTGTAACGGCGGACATTTTGTTTCGTCGCTTGGGTTTTTTGAAATGGAAATTCGAACATTCGTTGGATTTATTTGGAATTATTATGAGGAAATACTAACTTTAAACTCTGTAAATTATGATATCTGGGTCGATAACAGTTAGAATTATGAATAGATGCTTTGTAATAGACAAGAAATATAAACCTACCACATGGACACGATGCATGCTGATGTGACGAAGCCGATTCGACATCTCGGATTTACGGCTAATAAATGTGAGTTTTTCGAAATCTTCATGTTTAAAACGAACATTATAATTGTTATAAGGACACTATTTGTTTATCTATTTTTTGAAAATCCATGGAAGTATAAAGGAATTCGAGGAAATCGAAATTCAAAAGGTGATGACTATAAATAGTAACAAAACAAGTTTGGTATTTCTTGGAAGTGAATTCCCAAATATCGGAAATCCCTGACCTTGTTTGTTTCTATTTTTGTCGAAAATAGTTCTGCCTTTTATCTAGGTATAAAATGCCATTGATTTGATCACGTGATACGATTTGGGCCAATGAAAATACTCTATTTTGAAGTATTGCAATTATATAATACTCAACCTCCGAACGACTTGTTTCATTGAACTTCACAACTACATATATATCAATTATAGTTAATTCTTTTCTTTTTCACTTCAAATAATTGGAAAAAGTAGAGTAGTATAAAAGACGACGGTGAATTATTAAGAAAATAACCAAATTTCAAATGTATGGACTAAGACGCTGTCTTTTTGCTACTTCAGCAAACTCATCTCTTTCACGAAACAACATAGGTATGTTTCTTGCAAATGCTTGTATCCAATATACTTTCTTCGTTTACATTATGTAAATAAATAATGTTTCTGTTGGTTTATGGTTACATGACTACCGAACAATCTTCCTTTAATTCACAATATAGTGACATGTGTTCACTCTCGAATCGTTACAAGCTAGATAGTTTATTGCAACATCAACCAGAGGTGGCTTTAATTTGTTCAGTTTCCAACATATATCTAGCCACAAGTAAGTTTACACGAAATGTATCTGATATAGATTTCCCCGATTTTTAATCTTAATATGAAATTCGCAAAATGTTTGAAATAAATAACCGCTATATATAACATTATATATACATATGGACAGTTAACCAATCGCGTATGTCAATCAAATAACCAGTCGACCAATGAAACCAATCATTTAGACCAAAAATGAGTTTTGAACTCCGACATTGGCTGCCATTTTGTTAACCTTTTCCTGTTTAATTCCTGGTTTATACGTCCCTGTGTTTTTCGCTTGAGAAAACTTTGTTGAAAAAAGAAGAAATTGCTTGTTACAGGCAATTTCTTCTTTTCCACAATATTTTCTACCCAAGTAAATACTTCTTTTTCAGGCAATTTCAACTTAAAATTGTTGTCTTCAAAACCATTGAATAGGGACAGGTATAACATTTCAAAAAACGGGAAAGGGTTAACCAATTTCCTTGGTTTTGCGACATAAACTACAGCTTATTCAAGCTTTAGTACGACATTAAGGAAACAAATAAACTATTCTACTTTTTGTCGAATGCCTCTGGCCATAAAGTTTTTAAAATCGAAGCGGGACTTTCTGTTGGAGTCGGTGGGCGTGGCTGAATGAGTAAGTGGGAGGGTCTAGCGATTTGTCAATTAACCAAATGATTGAATAATTGACAGATTGCTTTCCTCGCCACCTCAGTGGGCGTGACAAGCAATCAGTAAATTATCAATTGGTCATTTTGTTAGGCGACTAACATTTTGAATTTGATGGCAAACGGCACCATGGGCAGTAGACACACGTGATATCCTTTCCTTTATTGTATTAAGAATAATATTCTTACAAAATATATAATATAAATATACCAAGGACCTTTTTCTGAAGAGCGCATGATGCTTTTGCGCAAATTAAGTTTCAAAGGATATCAATTATAAAGAATCAGACATTCCTTGTAATATTAAATTTAGTCGATTACGTGATATTAATTTATTTGCAAAAATATATTTTGTTAAATTGAAGATTATTTTATCAGAACGGCAAGTCATCAAATCAATGAATTTTTGTTGTGAGGACCATGTATAATAGTATATTTGATATATTTTTTCTTTAGTTTCTGAATCTTGTGCAGATAAATAGAAAATGGTATTCGTCCTCTACTTGTCCAAAGCTGCATTTTGTACACATTCGTTCATTGCGAGTAATATCATAATGACGATCGCGTTCTATGTTTAAATCCTGTGAGGATTTACGAAATTTTGCCTATGCGTTTCTAAAATTCCTTTCTATCATTATTTCTAATTATCTAGTTCAAATGATGAGTGTTTAAATGGGCTATATGTAATTAATCGATTTGAGTTGTTGATAGATGTATAGCTTTCTTGTTTGTAAATATCTAATATTCTAAGTTTGATAAAGTTATAACGAATTGGAAGATTAAACTAGTTGTCCGATGAATATGTTAATCCTATTCTATTCAAAGTAGATTTTTTTGATAGGCCTCATATGTTCCTTTATATTGGAAGTTGTTATCTGTGTCTTTTTTAAGCATCAATATATTTCTAATAAAACAGCCTGCCTATTCATATTAATAATTTTTTTGCAATATTTGAAGACAATAAGATAACTTTGATTATTAATAGGGATACGACTAAGTTCTCCATACAATGAATATCACGCTTCTGAAAGTTTTTCCAGTCAGATTTATGGGTTTCAGTTCAACGATTTCGACACAAGGTCATTTATAAATCAGAGGTTTAACTGTATTACTAGTAAGCCCATGTCAAGTGTAAATAGAAAGAAACGCCCCAAATAAGGCATTGACGATTTTATATACAAATACTGTAAACCAAGTACTCAATTAACGGTAAAATATAATGTTATTACCATACAAACTCACCTAAAAACTTCATCTGTCCAGTAAAAGGACAATCCATCTCGGACAAAATATTCTGTTTGCCGTGCCATTCTACTGTTGTAATTATGTCGACCTACGTTACAAGAAATAAGTAACATTAGCAGGTTAAAATCGGAAGTTATGCAAGCTAAAGATTAGTTTAAGATCAGCTCTGTACAACATTTAAGAGACGGGGAGAATAGTTTTTGTTTTCATGGAGGTATGAACCGAAAAAACCTAATTACACTGTATGATTCGCGTATTCATACATAAGTGTGAATAGGTTTTTCGGTTCATACCTCCATGAAAACAAAAATATTCTCTTTATAATTTAATGACATCGAGCGAAAAAAGTAAAATTTCTACAAATTTTGATACACATTTATGGAACTATTTTCTGTGTAAGCATTCAGAATTGCTGCTTGCTCAATATTTTGTTCGTGGAAATGTGAATATTTTTTATATACGACCAATCAGAACGCTCGTTTTTGATAGACGAAAATAAACATTAAATTATTCAGTCATTACATTCGCTAACTCGCTTTTTTGTGCCTTAACCAAATAAAAAGCTCGGAAAACATTGTGGAAAATGAAGAATTGATTGAAACAAGCTTCCATGAAAGCAACAACATCAACAAAGTATTCTCTTTATTAAATTATTCGACAAAAATAAGCTCAGACTTGTCTGGTCGAGCCAAACACGTCCACATGTATCCGCCCGAACGAACTATGGTTATGCAACGAGCACAGGAGGGTCTGGAAATACCGGATTATTTAAAAGAGTCATCTTACATCGATTAAAAACGAGGGTTTGCTTTATTCATCTATTTATAATTTATCTTTTAGATGGGTCTATCTAAGAGAATATTTCTTTTGTTTTCATGGGAAAAAAACTAATCACATTGTTTGTATACGCGAAGCAATACGCGAATCTGATGCATACATGAGTTGTGATTAGGTTTTTCGGTTCATACCTCCATGAAACCAAATAAAAACAAATAAACAAAAAAATTCTCTTCATCTCTTAAATGATGACGAGATTAATAAATTTCATGAGCACGAATATGATATTCTTTTCAATATATGTCGCAAATCTTTTGGATAAATTGATACCCGTTCATGGCGTTTGTTACATGGCGTCATTATATCGAGGGTTTAGAGCAAAAACATAGTATGGGTCTATACAATGTATAGACCCATACTATGTTTTTGCTCTAACCCCTCGATATAGAGGATAATCAACTGGTTATTCTAGATATGAAAAAAAAATATTTTACGTGGATGCGTTGTTGGGCGTTGAAAAAACGAGTGCACAGCACGAGTTTTTTAACGCCTAACAACGCATCCGAGTGAAATATTTTTTTCATATCTGGATTAACCAGTTGATTATTCTATTTATTGTATACCTTATTATTATTTTATTTTTTTCATTAAAATATCGAAACCAATTTTTGATAGAGAGAAGGTCTTTTGAAAAAAAGTGCGGATGAATATATGATTTAAGATTTATACAGAGAGTGAAACCGAAAAGTGTTATCGTCATATGTCATTGAGTGAACAACAAAAGCTGTATTTTCACGAGTGGCGAAGCCACGAGTGCAAATATAGCTTTTGTTGTTCACGAAATGTTAAAAAATAAAACAAAAAAAAAAAAAAAACAACAAGAACAAGCAAACAAACTAACAAGGAAAGACAAAAAAAAAAATCACACTTATGTATGAACATGATGAATCCGCTTCGCGAAGTCATACAGTGTGATAAGTTTTTTCGATTCAATCAAAATAAAGACACATAAAATCATTTCCTTTGGTGTAGCTTTAAAAAAAAAGAATACCTGATGCTTGTATGTAGTCTGTTTCTGGATCTTCTCCACAAAAGATTTGTCTTTCTCGGAATTTCTCCCAGACATAATCAATAAAACTATGATGGAGGTAGAATACGGGGTCATAGGGGGAGGACCTTACGCTATTCATATCTCCGCCCACCCAGATATGTACACTATTGTGGAAGGATTCGATCCGAAATCGGCGACGTCCGGTCGGTACAGTTATTTGCTACAAAAAGAAAAGATGAAGAAGAAATTGCTCAACACAACATATCATCATGCATGCATAATTGTATAATCCCATATCATCACTGAGAGAGAGAATGAGAGAGAGAGAGAGAGAAAGAAAGAAAGAAAGAGAGACAGACAGAGAGAGACACAGAGAGAAAGAGAGACAGAGAGACCGAGGGGGGGGGGAGGGAGAGAGTAAGAGAGTACGTGTCTCGACTTTTGGGCAGAAAAATGTTGATAAAAATGCTGGTGTCTCGATATCACATCGTTTAAAAAAACATCTGGTGTCAATATTCCTTGAATGTAAATAAAGATGGTGTCGCTCAACCTTTTATTGAGCAACAACTCGATTATTAAGCAGTATAAGTGCTCCATATTTTGTGTCCGAGGAGATCAATCACCCGCCTTGATAATGCTACAAACAAATATTTTAAAAAATATCACTTTAGAATAAAACATAATGCAAGACTAACACCATCGTTGGTTTTGTCAAGGAAAATTTGATCTGGTGTCCATGTACCTTTTTGTGTCCACACGCCACATTATCTTGTGTGAAAATGTAACCCACGAAAGCTCGTTTAAGATTTTATAAGAATTCCAAGCACAGTGAGGGAAGGGAGAAAATAATAGGAAAGGGAATGGCGACCAGAAAGAAGAATTAAAAAAAAATGAAGGAGAAGAAATAGCAGAAGGAGGAACAACAAGAAGAGAACACAGTCATATCAACACCTGTATCTCCGACATTTTGTCTCCAAGCGCAGATGTCAAGAAAAGAAGAAGAAAATACGAAATAGGTTGAGAAACAAGAAAAGAAGTAGAAGTAAATGAATGTTTAGAACTATCTGGTGAAAAGTAATGGGTGTTTAGGAAGGAGGAGAAAAGAACAAGGAGGTAGATGAAGCGGAAGATAGAAAAGTGAGAGGAGCATAATAAGCTGTCGGATCTCTGGCCCCGCCCACTGACTCCGATTCGAAGTTACAATTAAGAGATGAAGAGAATTTTTTTTTTGTTTTCATGGAGGTATGAACCGAAAAACCTAATCACACTCTGTGATTAGGTTTTTCGGTTCACACCTCTCTGAAAAAAATCTCTCCATTTCGTATAACTTAATAGCATCGAGCGAAAAAAAAAAATCTTTACAAATTTTGATAACTTTTTGTATTGGACTAATTCGTGCGGAAGCATACATAATCGATGCGTGCTCAAAATTTTGTTCATGGAATTATGAATAACTTTTTACGACCAATCAGAACGCTCGTTTTTGACAGACGAAACTAAAGATTAAATTATTTCAATATAATTCCTCGTCATTTTGCAAAAGATATGACTAGTGATATGTGACAAAACTCAAAACTGTTCGTTAACGACTTAAACGTAACTACAGAGTGGAAAAAACTAACCATGTATAAAATATGTAGTTACGTCGTTTAACCCTTTCCTGTTTTGTAAAATTTTAGACCTGGCCAAATTCAAAGGTTTTGCAGACGACAATTTAAATCGATTTAATTTGAAAAACGACCATTCAGTAGGGTAGAAATATTGTGGAAAAAGAAGAAATTGCTTGTAACAAGCAATTTCTTCTTTTTCTACAATATTTCTCAATAATTAATCCACAGGGACTTAAAAACCAGGGATTGAACGCGAAAGGGTTAACGATATAAACGTAACTACAGCTTGAAATAACTGACTATATATGTAGTTACGTCGTTTGAATCGCCAAACCTATAAAAAAGCTTCATATAAATGTAAGCCAATATTTGAGTCACGGCTCACTTACCGTCTAAATAAATGATTTGACTGGTCGATTGATTTTTTGATGGACAGCCGCTATCCTGTCAATTGGAGAAGAAAGAAAATGGGAAGCAGAAGAAGAAGAATGACAAGAGAAAGTATGTATAGAGCGAGGAAAAGACAGAGGGAAAGGGACGAATAAGAACACTCACACTATATCTACATCGTGTCAGAGCACGATTAACATTTACTCTCCGTACCAGATTACCCCTTTGTGCATAACTTCGTTCTAAAAACCAGTCACCAGCCGTCCAACCCGCAAAGGGACCTGAACACACAAAAATGCTAAACCAATTGCAATACGAAAACTATTTCTATGTGTTTGAGAAACCATGATTATAAACGCAACTTTTCCATTACAAAGGGCCTTAGCCTTTTCCTGTAGTGCCAAGTTTTAGACTTGTCCCAATTAAATGGTTTTGAAGCCGAAAATTGTTCATTATTCACTTACTCATTCATTCATTCATTTACCTATTTATTCGGTCACGCAATTCTTAAAATGATCATAAATGCAAGCAATGCCTGTATTGACAATCCACTTTAGATACGACATCAAAAGTGCGTTATAATTGAAAATACTTTCCAATAAGGATAGAAAACATTGTTTCGAGCAATTCCTCTTTTACCCAGAAAGTTTTCTAAAATCACATCTCTTCTTTGCACCAAAAAGCGGCGGGTCAACAGAATAATGATTACTACGAATTATACTGTCACAAGAGTTACTCAGGGTGCACGACTACATCTGAAAACTTTAGACTGGGTACCTCGCATATGTATAGGCCGGTACCGCCATTGACTTTAACAAAGCCGACAGGTAGATCCCAAAAGACTGCGTCAAGAGATTGGCTGATGGGCATTTAATGACGTAAACCCAAACATAGAATCTGATTGGGTGGTGGTTTGTTTGTAAACAATATGGCGGAAGCGGAACGCGGTGTTCCTCATATATTTTACATGAAAGGGATGACATTCCAAGGTTTTTCTCGCACACAATTTCGATTGTTGATGTGCGAAATGTTTATATAATTAAAATGTTTAATCAATAAACTGACTACTTTAAAACTACAAAAGGAAGATTTTTATCGTATTGCATGGGAATCCCGAGGCGTATCCAAATTTTTCAACAAAATTTGCTGCGCATGCGTAAGCCTGGTTTTCGATTTTAGTGAGATGAAAACGTAACGGGCCAGGTTTTCAATGTTTGTAGAGAAAGAAAATCGTTCACTGGCGAGTCTGTCCTAATCTGACGCTACAAGGACAGGTAAATACTAATGTAAACATCGCATTCATTCGTCTGTAGTTCCTCTCTTTTCATTGGTCAAAATCTTTCGAGGTCGCTAATTGGCTGCGTTGTTTAAAGCGGGTGCGGGTTGAATGAATCTAATAAGATGTATATGGAAGAAACGAATATTGAAAAAGAGATGGACATTTCTGATGTTTTACGAGCTCTTGAAGCTACGACGTAATGGCGGTCTTCCAGTGTCCATTCTCATTTTTTCTTCCTTTCATTTTTTTTTTAATTCTTTTCTTCTGTAGGTATGGGTTGAATAACCAATGAAATAATCCGGCGACCTTTATATCAAGTAGAAAAGTCTCATGAAATCGAATGACACAAAATTAATCATCAGAAACTATCAAACATGATAAAATTCTAGACGGTACCACTAACTCATCTTTGAAATGCGTTTAGAAAAATACATCGCAACTAATTATAAGGGAGATTCTGTGCATTTTATCTCTCCTTTTACACATTAACTCCTTTTCCATATAATCTTTATTCACTTTCTGTAATTGTTTTCAATCTTAATTGATATTGTCACCTGAAAACTCTTTGAATCCAACCAGTTTGAACTTATGTTGCCAGGTTAAGCTCTATCACAAAGGGTAATTTCCTTGGCAGAGATTTTTTTAAAATCCAGTCGAAATCTACATAAGAAAAGGAGAAAGTGAGCAGTCTCACAGTATTTCAATTCCATCACTTTTACCTGAATTTTATTCCTAGAAGTGATCGCGTGAACATTTTATTAGAAGATTTTCATACAACCAAAAGAAGACAGAAGAAATGGTATCAATATCGATTTTAATTAAAGGGGTCACGGTTAAACATCATGTATATTCTACAAAGCGTGGCCACACCCGACTCTACCTTTTATCTCCCCGAACAGATAGGACCATATTATTCTTAAGCCTTTGATCTTTAAGGCATAATAAACAAAGAAGTTTTTCGAAAATAAAGATTTGTTCATATCTTCTGCCTTTAATTTTTGCATGACTTTATTTTGTATTGAATTAAGATTTATATGAAATATGATTTAATCAGTAACCACAGTCCGGTCCGTCTCAATGCCGTGCATATCAAAAATGGGAAACATAGTGAAAAAAGAAGAATGTATTCTCACCAAAATTGCTCTTCTTTTTATTACAAAGCTTTATATCCGTTTTTTCGCTTATAATTCAATTCAAGTTGTAAGTATCTAGAAGTCTGCATCATTTTTCTTTTTTAGTTTTATCCGTCTAAAATGTTGTCCTCGGTAATTGGTTGAATTTCATTCAGAGTTAACCTATTACAACACGATCCTGAATTTTGAAAATATGAAGACATATAGCTTTTGAAAACATTGCGAGAAAAATAGAAAATACTTATAACGATAATGCGCTCCAGTTCCCTTGATGTTTTCCATCCTACATGAAACCTATTTTCTACGAAAATCAAAATTGGGTTTCGTCTGCATCTTCTTTGAATTAAGAAAAGTCGTCTTGCAATAGGTGCTCACTTAATGGTCAGTTATTACACAATTTAACCTTTTGGAATGTTGAATGAACATCATCGTAGAGAGATGATTTTTCAAGAGTGAGATCGGTGCCCGAGGCAGATTAGAAGGTAAATCTCTCGATTTTCCAGAATTTCTAAATTAATAATGGCCATTCTACCTTACCATGTCACATGATTAAATTTTCTTAAATCTACAGAATAGAGAGAAAGTGCATGTATACACTAGCAAAAGCATTACCTTCCCTCTGAACTTTATACATTGTCAATCTTTCACCATAAACCTTTTTTAGGATGAGTAAACATGTAGTAATAATTTAATTTTTAGTTTCATCTATCAAAAACGAGCGTTCTGATTGGCCGAAAAATTAAGTTCATACCTCCATGAACAAAATTTTGAGCACGCAACGATTTTGTATGCATCCGCACAAAATAGTCCCATACAAAAAGGTATCACAGTTGGTAAAGATTTTGCTTTTTTCGCTCGATGCTATTAAATTATAAGAAATGAAGAGAATATTTTTTGTTTTCATGGAGGTATGAACCGAAAAACCTTATCACACAATGTATGAATCCGCTTCGCGTATTCATACAATGTGATTAGTTTTTTCGGTTCATACCTCCACGAAAACAAAAAATATTCTCTTCATCTCTTAAATATGATAGGATTTATTATGCAGGCCGTGACCGCGCCGCAGTTGTTAAGTGCTTGCCAGCGAGTCTTTTGACCACAGGTTGGAACTCCGATGTAGCTAACACTCTTCTCGACATTTCAAGCAGCCATTGCCTGGCATACATTTGTTCAAGATAATAAACTGTTCTCTGGCCACGTCGAGTGAACTCCGACTGAAAATTTGACTCAAATAGTAGTTATTAGGCAAAATTTATGGCCAGCGATAGGTTACAGAAATATATTGGTTGGCGACTTAAACGTTGTAAACTACAGCTTGAATACTACTATAGTAACTATGCAAATCACTAGAGTTTTGATCCGCCAAAATTACGTCACAGTGAATGTGTGACGTCATTTTACAAACGACCTTATATGTTTCGCGGATTATTTATGGCCAGTGATACGTAACAGAAATATGTTGGTTGGCGACTTAAACGTCGTAACTACAGCTTGAACAAGCTGTAGTTACGACTTTTGAGTCGCCAACGCTAAACACAAATGAAAGTTTCAGATGAATAACTTTTGATTGACAGAAGCGATACGTCAGCCATATTCTGTATCACCCCGGTAATAAATTCTTACGGAAAGGCAATCGCAAAGCAGAGTTGTCGTTCGTTACTCTTACGGAACACCTCTGCAATGGGCTAAATCATAAAATTTCTGTCAAATTATTTCTTTTGATTCGCGAGAAATAAAACGATTTGGACAAAATAAATATGATTCAGGTTAACTTATATGTATCCACCCATTAGTGAGAGGTAAATGTCGGAAAGGATATGTGCCGCCTCCGGGATCGAACCCGGTAGTTTTTAAATGGAAATGATATGAGGTGTACCATGTCATGTGATAAAAATGATGACGTACTATTTACCTGGCCCATTACAGAGGTGAATTGGAATGAATCGAGTGCAAGGGAGTGAGGGAGAGAATAACACGACAACAGATCACTTTACCTGTAACAACAGCGCCAGCCCCATTTCCTACAAACTCGTCAGACCACATTATTGATGTAGCGGGGTTTGGCATACAATCGTCCATCGTGCTGTCCCAATAAGGCAGTGTCACGGAGGGATCTACCCGCTGTAACGCGTCCTCAAATCTTAATAAAAAGAGATAATTAACTCAATACCAGATGATTATACTGTAGACTGGTCCTAGTCAAAGAAGCAAATTCTGTAGAAAATAATGTGAGAAAATGAGGAACTGCTTGTTATATAGAGGATAATCATCTGGTTATTCCAGATATGAAAAAAATATTTCACGTGCTGCACACTCGTTTTTTCAACGCCTAACAACGCATCCGAGTGAAATATTTTTTTCATATCTGGAACAACCGGTTGATAATTCTATTTATTATATACCTTACTATTACCGCCAAAATTACGTCACGGTGCATGTAATGGCGCCATTTTATAAAAGACGTTATATGTTTCACGGAAAATTATATATCGACGAATTCTATTAAAGTTTAGTGATTTATTGCAAAGCTAAAGTCATATTGTAAATATAGAATATCATATTCGTTTTCATAAAATACCGAATTTATAGAACTCGTCATCTAAAACAGATAAAACCTCACAGAGCCTCGTATTTATCTGTTAGTAGATATAGACGATTCGTTTAACAAATTTGGTATTGATGACCAGAGATAAAGAGAATAGTTTTTGTTTTCATGAAGGTATACACCGAAAAAGCTAATCACACTGTATGAAAACGCGAAGCTCATTCATACATAAGTCTTATTAGGTTTTTCGGTTCTAGAGCTTTCAGGCCTTTTATATTAATGAAGACTCAGACAAGGGTTTTATAACAAGGGCTAGCGGTGGTATTTTCTTTCCAAAAGTCATGGCAAGTAACATGTAACGAAACTATAAAGTGGTTGGTTAGTGACCCAAAAGTCGCAACTGAAGTTTGAATAAACCGTTGTTATTACGTTTAAGTCGCCAAACCATCGACAATGCTTCACGTAATCGGAGTTGACTGACGGTCTAAATGATTTGATTATTCTATCGATATTTAGATTATAATCCGCGATCCGTAAATTTTCGAATTTGTAAAGTTAAATTATCAAGTAGCCTAAATAAAAGTAAAACTCTGTTTAGTGTGATAAAACAACAGAGAACTAAACTCTCTTGAAATCCGCTTTTTCACAAGAATTCACATGGTAACATTTTTAATTGATTGATTGATTGAATTGGGTTTAACGCCACTTTTAACAGTATTTCAGTCATATCGCGGCGGCTGGAGCACCTAACAATGGATTCCTGGTATTTCTCACACCAGTACTACCACTACATCCTTTCCTAGCCTCCAGCTGCTACCCCACCTAGGTTTACGATTATCCATACATTGGTGAGAGAAAAGTGTTGGAAAGCATATGTGCCGCCGACGGGGATCGATCCCATGACATCCCACAATTGAAAATTAAGAGTCTGACGCGCTACCGACTGCGTTATGACGGCGGCCGGTAGCATTTTTAACGGTAACATTTTTAAACGTTAGCCAGCAGTTGTCATACCGAACGCAGGGCAGGGTTAAGACCAACGTTCGGTTGATTAATAACGTTAGCCAGATTTATGGCCGAAAGCAGGTTGTGTCTAATTGACGGGTCGCGACCTTCAACCAAAGATTCAATCGACCAATCGAATTCTTTGTTAAGACCGGAAGTAAACTTTGAAATCTAACAGTGGACAATTTTAAAGTGAAGCATTTTTATTGGCCTTCGACTCAAACGGGGAAACTACAGCTTATTCAAGCCGTTGGTTCGACGTTTGGATAGCAAACCAACCATTCTACTATTTTTGGGTACAAGCTTCTGGCCATTAATTTTGCAAAATAACGCCGTTCACGTTAACGGAACTTAGTTGACGTCGCCAGAAATCAATTAATTTCTAAAAAGATGGCACTATCTGAGGTCACCTACCTTGTGGTAAATGCTCGATGCCAGGGCAGGAAAGAAGGGCCTCTGTGAGCCCCTCTGGTCGCTCTCCGATGAGTTTCTGCAAAGGCTGCAATAGTCCCGTCCTTGAAAAATACGCACGTAGATATAATAAAAAGTGACCATTACACGATGGTTAGCGTCAGAAATAATGAAATCAAATTTTTGAATGAATTCACAAGAGAATGCTTAAAACTCTATGGAAACATAATTAACCAATCGCTGGCCCCGGCTTCTAACTCCTTTGGGCCCTCCCATTGACTCCGTCAGGAGGTTCCACTGGATTTTTTAGGCGCGTTTTTTTAATTTGCAGAATTTATAGCCAGTAGCATGTTGCAAATACGTAGAATGGTTGGCGACCTAAACGTCGTAACTACAGCTTGAATAAGCTGTAGTTACGACGTTTAAGTCTCAAAACCAACCAAAATGGTTCACCAAAAAAGCGGCCGTTGTCGGAGTTCAAACTGAACTTCCAGTCTAAATGAATGATATCATTGGTCGACTGATTATTTGATTGTCAGCCGCGATTTGTCAATTGACGGAACGTTGGTCTAGCCGCCTTACTCCTACAGAATGTTCGACATAGATATATTTATAAACTCTTTGGCCCTCCCAGGTCCAAAATGTCCTACCAAAGGGAATCCTGAATTTTTTGTTACAATTGCTTACCAGTAATTTTCCAAAAAGTTCACAACCCTGCTTTGAAGAGCGTTGTCGAACAGAAAAATAAATCATTTTTTAAATGTCTTTTTTCAGATGCAGCCAGATTAGTTAGAGATATGTAAAATCTGATAAATTTAAACAGAATTTTCGACAACTGTTCCGACTTATTGTTTTATCTTTTACAACATAACGTGTACAAGGTCGAAATTCCAAGATCTTGCAGAAGAAAATATAAAACGAGTGCAGACAGAATGAATAAGTTATAAAAAAGCAAGGATTCTTTTTAAACCACATTGTTCCCTTGTTATTATCATTATTATTTTCTTTTTGAATTATGTAATGGTCCTGAAATTCTGATTGTACAGTGAAAAGTGATACGCGTACGGCCAAGTGGTGAAGCGTTTGACTAGAGAGATGTAATTGACCAATCACTAGCCCCGCCCACTTACTTCTTTGGCCCCTCCCATAACCCCAGACAGGAAGTTCCGCTCCGATTTTTCAAAATTCATGGCTTGTAGCATGAAACAAAAAATCAAAAAGGTTGGTTTGCGACTTAAACGTTAAAAAAGTGGCCAGCGTCAGAGTTCAAATCTCATTTCAGGTCTGAATGAATTTTTTAGTTGGTCGACTTGTATTTGTTTGTTTGAATGGGGTTTTACGCCGCTTTCAACAATCTTTCAGTAATATCGCGGCGGCTGTAGCACCTAACAATGGATTCCTGGTATTTCTCTCACCAGTACTACCATTACATCCCTTCCTAGCCTCCAGCTGCTGTCCAACAAAGGTCTACGATTATCGACCCATTGGTGAGAGACAAATAGTAGAAAAGGATGAGTGCCGCCGTCGGGGATCGAACCCGGGACCTCTAGATTGACAGTCCGACGCGCTACCAACTGCGCTACGACGGCGGCTTGGTCGACTTGTAACTTGAATGACTGCCGCGATTGGTCAATATTTCTTGATATCCCGCTGGCGGCGAGTGTCCCTTTGATTAAGTTGTTTGAAGGGGTTTAACAGCACTTTTAACAGTATTTCAGTCATATCGCGGAGCACCTAACCATGGAATCCTGGTATCTCTCACACCAACACTGCAACTACAACCTTTTCGTTCCTAAACTTCTCTGTGCACATGTTGACGATTATCCACCCATTGGTGGGAGACAAATATCGGAATGAATATTCGTCGAGACCGGGGATCGAACCTAGACTCATGATCGAGACCCCGACGCACTACCAACTGCGTTATTGCCGCGGATCTAAGTATTGTGCACGTGCAAGGCATTTTATAGTTCCTGTGTCGAGCTGACAAAACGAGACTACACAGAACACAGCAAATCGCCGTCATAGCGCAGTCGGTAGCTCGTAGGACTGTCAATCTAGAGGTCCCGGGTTCGATCCCCGACGGCGGCACTCATCCTTTCCGACTATTTGTCTCTCACCAATGGGTCGATAATCGTAGACCTATGTGGGACAGCAGCAGGAGGCTAGGAAAGAATGTAATGGTAGTACTGGTGTGAGAAATACCAGGATTCCATTGTTAGGTGCTCCAGCCTCCGCAATATAACTGAAAGATTGTTAAAAGCGGCGTAAAACCCAATTCAAACAAACAAACAAACAAAATACAGCAATAATCGATCATCAAATCATTCATTTGAACAGGTAGTTAACTTTGAACTCCAACATTGGCCTATATTTATATGAATGTTGGTTTTGACGATTTAAACTATCGCAACGTCATTTATGTTTCTTGCAATAAATTTTGCAAAATATGCCGTTTCACGAGGAACTTCCTTTCGGAGTCAATGTTCCACTTGTTTACCCTTTCCTGTTTTGCAAATTTTCTAGACCTGTCTGAATTCAAAGAATTTGCAGATTGAAATTTTAAGTGGATTTGATTTAAAAATAACCAATCAGTGGGGTAGAAAATATTGTTGGAAAATAAGAAATTTCTTGTTGGAGTCAGTGGACGGGACCAGCGATCTACCAATTAACCCATTCCCACATGACAAAGTTTTAGACTGTTCAATATTGAAAGAAGCTGCATATATTTTAACCTTTTCCCATTTTTCAAAATTTTAGGCCAGTCCAATTTGAAAAAAAAGTTGCAGACAACAATCAAAAGTGGGTGCAATTTGAAAAGTAACGAACCTACAGGTTAGAAAATATTGTGGGAAAAGAAAAAAATGCTTGTGACAAGCAATTTCTTCTTTTCCCACAATGTTTTCTCTAGTATTAATTCACAGGGACGTGAAAACAAGGGTTTGTACAGGAAAGGGTTAAGTTGATGAACTTCAAAAATTCTTTGTCCATAATGTTTCAAAAGTTGTTTTCTTTGGAGGGATTGTGTGGGAATGGGTTAATTAAGGAACTTCGTAATGTTTTTACTTAACGATTATTTGAAAAGACAATGAATCACATAATATATATTTAAAAAAAAATGTCTTAGTGGAATAAAAAACATCTTACCTGATAAAGTACATTAAGTGCGTTGTGGAACCTCGTTCTCTCAGTTAGGGTTAATGTTCGGTACTCTTTTCTCACACGTAAATTAATCGCAGACGTTAACGGCAAGAGCGGCGTTGACGTTGGTAACGTCGAGGACGTCGAACCAAACATCAACAAATGACGTCTCATGAATGAATTGGTTGTTCGAAGCTCCTCTGCCGTAGTCTTTTGTCCGTCTCCTCGCGACCCAGGTGGTTTATTACCGCCTAAAAGCGATCTTGCTCTTAGCCTATCCACGTGAGAGTTATATCGAGCCATTATTCGTTCTGTTTTACGACTTGTACCTTCCGGTAATTGCAATCTCCATACAACCTTTCAAAAATAGTTACACATGTTTGCAGTTTTTATTAGTCATGGAGGAAAATATATAACTATTTACCCTTGTCATGCTGAATTAAAAAAAATATTTGGAATTACATAAAATCATAGCACTGAGAGCACTATAGGGTTTTAATTGTTGGTAAGAATTTATTTTAGCATATAAATTTATAAACAATTCTGACTTGAATTGGACAAACAGGTTGTGAATACAAAGATCAGTCTGCACATATGTGCAGTATAATCTTTGTATATACCCCTACCAAAACAGGGATATTCCGGGTCTTCATGACAAGGGTTGATATGTTTTTAGACCATTTCACGCACACACCAATGAAAATTTGAACCATGGGAATTTTTTTGGCATTACAGGAAAAAAAAGCGTGAAAACGTGTCATGCTTTTGTAACTTACGACACTATTTGTCCATTTTCCTGTATTAAGAGAACTCAGATTCCAAAGAAATTTAAATTCAGAGTATTCATTTTCCAAAGAAAATTAAATTCACCAAGATTCCTTTGAAATAATCAACTTTCCAAATTTTCAAAAAGTTAGTTAGTCTTGTACCTGATGACCCACCGTAAACATTCAAGCCAATGTATTCTCGTAAGATATTTTTTATATCTATGGTGACGCACAGTCTTCATTGGCTATTGAATACAGAATAAAATATACGACCCATTATCCAGGAAAACTTGATTAAAATGACGTTTTCTTATCAGATTCGAAAATAGTTGATGACATCACATTTGGCTGATTATCCCAGGTGCCTCAGGACAAAAGCTTTGGAAAAACATCGCAGAAAAGGCGGAAATTGCTCGAATCAGGCAATTTCTTCAATATCCAAAATAGTTGTGTTTTCTTTTTATACCGAATTACAAATTATTCATCATAATACCTGCTGTATACATCTCATTCTGGCTTGTTTCCTAGGTACCTGTGAATTCTTATAAGACTTCAAACAATTCTCAACTGGATCGGCTACTTTCAGGAAAATTCTATCATACTTCGCCTGGTCATCGGATAAGTCGACTTTAGCCAAGAACGGACCTAAAATGAACGTAAAAACATTGAGTCCAAGTGATGATTTTCCGGCAGTTGTCCAGTAAAAATTAACTCATACTTAGACAAAGCAGTTTTATTAAGGAAATGAACGGAAATTTGTTTTGTTTTCATTGATATATGAACATCAAAATCTGATCTAATTGATCTAGTGAATGAGAATAATTCAATAAGGAAATAAGCGAATCGAATCTCTCGTTTAAACAAATAAACAAACAACAACAAAAACACACACACAACCCCCCCCCCCCCAAAAAAAACAAACCGACAACAGAAAACACAACAATAACAAGAACAACATCAAATACACCACGCGAAAGACTTCAGCAAATCAAAGTCTTAGATTTTGAGTAAACGTCAAACTTTGTTTTGATTGTTTGTTTGAATGGGGTTTTATGCCACTTTTAACAATTTTTCCGTCATATCGCGACGGCTGGAGCACCTGAAAATGGTCGACATTTGAGTGAAGCCTTTTTTGCTGTTTGGGGACTCAAACGTCGTAACAAAAAAAATTTTAAGCCGATGCCAACCAACCATTTTACTTTTTTTAACATGTCACTAGCCATTATTTGTGAAACATTAACGTCATTTAAAAATAATTTAACTTTTAGTTTCGTCTATCAAAAACGAGCGTTCTGATTGGTCGAAAAATATTGTTCATAACTCCACGAACAAAATTTTGATCACGCAGTGATTTTGTATGCTTCCGCATAAAATAGTCCCATACAAAAAAAGGTATCAAAATTTGTAAAGCTTTTGTTTTTTTTTTCGCTCGATGCTATTAAATTATAAGAAATGAAGAGAATATTTTTTGTTTTCATGGAAGTATGAACCGAAAAACATAATCACACAATGTATGAATCCGCTTCGCGTATTCATACAGTGTGATTAGGTTTTTCGGTTCATACCTCCATGAAAACAAAAATTATTCTCTTCATCTCTTAAATGAAGTGTAACTTACTGTCGGAGGGAGAGGGCTTTGTCAGCAAGCCGTCTATTATTTGAATTACAGACCTTATCCCCTACAGAACTTGGTTAAGGCATTTGTAATTAAGATTACTTATTTATGTTGGTCCTTAATACCTACCAACAGAACATCTCGACTAATCAGACAGATACATAGGGAATATTACAACAGTGTGTTTTTCTATTTATTGTTTTCGTGTTCGAGAATCGTGTGTAGGTATTTTTATTGGATTAGACCGAAGGTCGCATCCAACAAAAAATACCTACACACGTTTCGAGACCAAAGCCTCATACTTAGATTAAAATCAAAGTACTGAAAGATCTGTAAGCTAGCAAAGCATGATTTTGTTACGTAATCCTCTTTGTCAAGATGTTTAAAAAGGAGGTTAAAGTAACCCTATTACAACATGACAAAATCTTGGACTGGTTGAAATAGAAAGAAGTTGCAGACGACAATTTTAAGTTGGTGGAATTCGGTAGAAAACATTATGGACATTGAAGAAATCGCTTGTTACAAGCGATTTCTTCTTTGTCCACAATTTTATCCAAAACCTTTTTCTTCAGATGCTTTAAAAGCGGAATTGTATTGGAAGGGGTTAGATAGCATGTTTTTGAAAGAGTTTACCACAATTTGAATAGATTTTGCTGTATTCTTAAAATACACCAGAACTACTTTTTATGGCGTATGCATTCAATAGATTTATTGTTTAAGCCTCAAGTGGCAGTTTGCACTCGTTGAACTTTGAGATTACCTCAAAATTTTGTCTGTTTACTTTAGCTATCAAAGCTGACACACTAGATATGTATAGAGTTACCCCAGTTAAAAGATTTTTCTTGGATATTTAATATTTTTTGAAATAGCATCTTTTAAGCTACATCTGTATCGCAGAAGGTTTAAAGATATACAGAATTTTTCGTTTGTTTTCTTTTTAACTAATAATTCTCAATGAAGCGCTAATCTAAAATTGTCAAAGTTTCTTAAACGATATCTTAATTATTTGTGGAATGTCATAGGAAAAGACCATCTCGAAAAAGTTGCACGTATTGATCTTTAGAGATACTTAGATTAAGTGAATTTGGTTTAAAATCGCTTCGGTTGTATTTCAGTAATACCGCGGTTGGTATGTACACCTAACCATGCCCTCCTCTCAATTTTCACACCAGGATATGTACGTCTGCAACATTAGATTTGAGCCTATAGCTGCTCAGAAAACATAATAGCCTTATTGCTTACCATCTTTCCACCAGTGAAAGACAAATGAGCGCATGCGTGACATTTCCAACTATTTAGCATGTCCGTTACTCGCCCACATTCAGCACCGTGGACAGCCATTCGGGGCTATGAGAATATTCGCTGATTGTTTAGAGAATCTCTGGGTCAGTATCTATCTACAGAGCGCAGAGTGAAGACCCTGATCAGACTGTGCGGATGCACAGGCTGATCTGAGTCTTTACTCAGCGCATATGTGTAATGGTTGGAAATGTCACGCATGCGCTCAAATGACATGTGTAGCAATGACGTATTTTTCTTTTTATTTTCTTTTTTGCAGAACTAGGAATCATGCGAAGGTCAAAAAAATTGAAAACGTCATGTAGTACTTATTAAGTCAGCCGGATTAGGCGACACGTTTTGCTAAAATCAGAGTATCTAAATGAAAAATACCATTTTCTACACCAAAATGGGCATATAACTACTATGACTACAGAGACTTTCACCATCAGTACTTCTCACATATTTGCACAAAATGTACAAAAATAACTAATATACCACTTTTCGAACATATTATTTTTGAATGTGATACAACAGCCAATATAAGGTGTTATTTATTTATACGAGTAGTATACGGTGAAACACTTTTCAACAGGTTTTTAAAACTCTCGGACTCTTTTAAGATAATTGGTCTTGTATCAGGCTTTGAAAATATTATAAAGAATGGTTTCTGGTCTGAAAACTCATTATTCTTTGTTCTACCTATTTTGAGTAAACTTTGGTATATTTATTATTTATCTGTAACATAATTATGGCATATTTATAGTATTCGTGTCGTTGTTTGGCGATTGAAACCTCGTAGCTACAGCTTTGGTTGTGGGCTTTTGGTCGTCTACCAACGATATGCGATATACAAGCTTTAAAACGTCTATTCAATAAAGTTTAAGAACAAACAGTAAGGTCAGTTATAATTACGTCAGGTAGAGCGACATATGATGTTCTCAAGCCTTTTTAGGCCTTTTTGTGTTTTCTGTTTATCATTATTATTTTGTTTGTTTGTTTGTTTTTAACTATATGTATTTGTAACTCTGTTTACCGTTTGAGCGGTACTTTTGTTGTTCGCTTTCGGTTGACAAGGGTACGTTCTCGTTATCTCGCTATTTTCAATTTGTGTTTACTTCATTCTTGTTTTGTATTCTTTTCGATTTCGCAATTAATACAGCAAGTATAGGTGAAGGAGTGGCACACCAAAAACCTTCCGGTTTAGATCGACAGACTAGTCCAAATTCTAAAAAGTTCGTCATAAGCAATTTCAAATTACGTTTCTACTGAAAAATTACAGATAAAGGTCATGAGATCACGATTGTACTGGAAAGGGTTCAAAATTTCGATGTTTGTTTCAATGTTTGTATCTAAATGTCTTTCTTTTCATTGTGTTGTCTTTATTGTGCTCTTTTCTGTATATCTATGTATTTTGTAGTTTTGCTCGCCTACATGGCGGAAATAAAAGATAATGATAGTACCCTTATATAAATCCTCCACTCGTCTGGACACGTCATCCATTTTCTCTATGACGTCATAAACCGTGTCGTTACATCCGTAGTTCCTGTGTTCGATCCCAACGAGCTGACGTTGAATCTTTCTTGAGAGCCGCCGGATGGTAAAAAGGCGCCTATCCGTCAGGTCTTGCGATTTGATGTCTCCAAAAGACGCCATTAGGAGTAAAGCGGTATAAAGATACAAACTGCATATCGTTACCATTTTAAAAACCCAACGACTGTAAAAAGAGAAAAGGTGTTGAATAGCCATAAAACCTTATCGATAGGGTTCTCAAACGTATAAACTAAATTCGAAATCAAAATGTTTTGGTTGTTTAAGAAGAATCTAAACTAACCCATTACCAGACGACAAAGTTTTAGACCCGCTCAAATTCAAAGAAGCTACAGATGTGCCAATTTTGGGAAGCAAGTGTCAAATAAGGCAGTAAAATTGTGGGATCAGAAAAAATGTTTGTAACAAGGAATTTGTCCTTTTCACAATAAGTTTGTATATGGAATATTTCATGAGGGGGGTCAAAAACCGGAGTTGTGTGGAAATGTGTTAATCGCACATGAAAAAGATTTGTGGTAAAGTAGGGCCTACCTTTTCACAATTTCCACCCTAGAATGAACTTAACTAATCCCAATTACTTTTGTTCTTTAATAACTAGTGCAAATTTACGTATTTGTAGTTTTATGGTATTCAATAGTCAATTGAAATGAAATTTCTGTAAAAATGGTTGTTGTTAATAAACTCTGTATTATTATCAACCAAATTTATTTGAATTTAAAATAATTTAATTTTAAGTTTTAAAATAAAAAACGAGCGTTCTGATTGGTCGAAAAATATTATTCATAACTCAATTAACAATATTTTGATCACGCAGTGATTTTGTATACTTCCGCACAAAATAGTCCCATACAAAAAGGTATCAAAATTTGTAAAGCTTTTTTTTTTTCGCTTGATTCTATTAAATTATAAGAAATGAAGAGAATATTTTTTGTTTTCATGGAGGTATGAACCGAAAAACCTAATCACACAATGTATGAATTAGCTTCGCGTATTCAAACAGTGTGATTAGTTTTTTCGGTTCATACCTCCATGAAAACAAAAGTATTCTCTTCATCTCTTAAATGAGCGCATGCGTGACATTTCCAACCATTACACATGTGCGCCAAGTAAAGACTCAGATCAGCCTGTGCATCCGCACAGTCTGAACAAAGTCTTCACTCTGCGCTCTGTAGATACTGACCCAATGCTCCTTTAAACATTCAGCGAATATTCTAATTGCCCCGAATGGCTGTCCAGGGTGCTCAATGTGTGCGAGTCACGCACATGTGAAATTGTTGGAAATGTCACGCACAGACTCAAATGATTTTTGTATTAATATGGTATTTTAAACATATAAAATGCCTATCTGTTCATAAATTACTACTGGTACGTACCGCGAACATACTCGTTTACGAAGATCTTGTGAAAATCCGGCCAAAGACCTGAAGTTTATGCTAATCCGCAATAAAATTGTGAGTAGGTTATATGTAACATCCGGCTTGAATCGTTAGAGCGAAGCAATTTTCTCTTCACGTCATAATTTGAACCTAAACACGACATAATGTAAGATGATGAGCCGAGTAAAGCTGAGTAAGTGAATGGTCGGAATTGAACTTTGAACTCCGAAATGGGAAATTAATATATGTAAAGCATTATTGTTTTAATGTCGCGACTTAAACGTAGTAGCTGCTGCTTATTTAAGCTGTAGTTACGATGTTTAGGTCACCAATCAGACATTTTATATTTTCGTTACATGTTACTTGCCAGAAAACTTTGCTAAACGACGCCGTGTAAAACCGAAGTGGAACTTCCCACTAGAGCTCAGTTGGCTTGACCTGCGGAGTCAATGGGCGGGGCCAGTTATCCATTAAAATAGCCAGTTTTGAAATCCACTAAGCGCATTTAAGTACACATCGAATTTCTCAAGAAACTTTTGGCCAGTACCTAACAGTAGAGCTTAACCCTTTACCGTACAATCAGTTGTTTTCACGACCCATAGGTTTTGTATTGGGGAAAACATTGCAGGGAAAGAAGAAATTGCTTGATACAAGCAATTTCTTCTTTCCCTACAATGCTTTCTGAACTTTACAGTGGTTATTTTTCAATTCAGATGCAATTTGATTTTTCGTCTACAGCCTCTTTTAAATTGGAGCAGTCTAAAATTGTGTTGTATGGGAAAGGGTAAAAGCGAAGACGCTGTTTAGAATGCGCGGGTTTTTGATGCTGATCGGGGTTTTAGTTTACATGTGTATTTTACGGATGGCGGTTGTCAATGAAAATGCGAATGACCAACCGACTCGTTCAACTAGACCAGAAATGAAATTCAACATTTATGTATTAGCATTTTCGCCGCTTTGGGGACAAAACGTCGTTACTACAACTACAACTAATTCGTGCCGTATTTACGACGTTTAGGCCGACAGCCACGACAGTCCCTGTCCACATATTTTACAAAATAATGTCATTTTTACCCTAGTTAATCTTTTGTGTCGGAGGTCAATGTACGTGGCCAGCGATTGGTCAATCGTAGAAATGTTGTGTACAGACTCGTGTACCGCTTGGTATATTCCCATAAGCTAACAAGTAGAAAACTTACTGGCGAATTCTCATATTTTAAGCACGCTGCTGACCTCTAGAGCATTGTTCATTTCATTCTCTCAAACCTTTTTCCATACATTAACGCTTTTTGACGAACCCTAGAAAAACAATTCGGAAAACATTGTGTAAAATGAAGAAATTGCTTGAAACAAGCAATTTCTTCGTTTTACATTATGTTTTTTAAAAAGAAAATTAAAAAAAAAAAAAAAAAAAAAAAAAAATAAATCTTAAATTAAAACTTTAAAATGTCATCTGCAACTCCATTCAACTTGGATCTGTCTAAAAGTTTGCAGTCTGGTAAAGAGTTGGAGGTTGTCTTTATATTTAATGAGTCTTCGTGTAACTTTTGGTATTCGTGTAAGTGCTTTAAACTTTATAATAATATTTATAATAATAAAAACAATAAGGGTATTAAAAGAAAATTGGTTTTGTTGACATTATTATAATACCACAAATGGTAGGTAAAGCAGGGATAGTGTTCGGCTCGAGGTCATGCATTAGTATTACAATTATGTTAATTTATCTACTTTTGGATTATAACAGCTTGTAAAGGATCATAATCAGAGAGACAGCAATAACAGACAAACAAGAGACACACGATTGACTGTATCGCTCGATTGTAACTGTCAGTTTATTTAGTTAGATACCAAGGAACATCTAGTTCTTACAAATATATTTTAATCTTTAGTTTCGTCTATCAAAAACGGGCGTTCTGATTGGTCGGAAAAAAAATCATAACTCAACGAACAAAATTTTGAGCACGCAGTCATTTTGTATGCTTCCGCTAAAATTAGTCCCATACAAAAAAGATATCAAAATTTGTAAATGTGTTGCCTTTTTCGCTCAGTGCTATTACAAGACAATAATTTTTGTTTTCATGAATGGAGGTATGAACCGAAAATCCTAATCACCGTTATGTATGAATCCGCTTCGCGTATTCCTAAAGTGTGGTTAGTTTTTCGGTTCATACCTCTATGAAAACAAAACAATAAAAAATCTCTTCATCTCTTAAGTATCTTAGCTCGATTGCGACGAAAGCTTTAATCTTATAGAGTCGCTCTCAAAAGTTCACAATCCAGATATGTTCACGTTCCAGAAAGGTAGGCAGTGGCTTAAATTCATTATTTTTATTAAATTCATTATTATTTATTTATTTTCTTTTTTTTACAGTTTGGTAGACTGATGCTGTCTATTAAGTATCTTGCCTATTAACACACCCCAGTGACGGTTATGCTCAGAACTAGTGACCTCCAGGTCTCGTGTCAAACACCTATACCACTCGCCCATCGAGGCAGGAACATTTCGTAAAACAAAAGCGTTTACTATTTTTAATAAAAGCTGTTCAAGTTAGAACGTAAAAAAGAAAAAAAATCAATCCATTTTAACCCTTTCCCACACAATGGCGACTTTTGATGCCCCGTGAGTTAAACATTGGAAAACATTGTGGATATTGAAGAAATTGCTTTTCTTCAATTATGTCTATCCCAAAGAACAGAGACGTAAGAAGTTTCATCGACAAAATTTGTCGTCTGCAACTTCTTTCAATTTTGAAGAGTATAAAGTGTTGTCGTCTAGAAATGGACTAATGGGAATTGGCGCCGCTTTTAACAGTATTTCAGTTATCTCGCGGCGGCTGGATCAACTTACTATAGATTCCTGGTATTTCTCACAACAGTATTACTACAACATCCTTCACGAGTCTCCTGCTGCCCATCCTTCCTAGATTATCCGCACATTAGAGGGAGACAAATGTCGGGAAGTATTTTTGACGCAACCGGGGATCGAACCCTGGACCCCATGATCGAGAGTCAAAGACGAGCATAAGATTATAAAAAAAATCTTAAAAGCACTGATAAAGAATTTGACAAAAGAAATTTCAAGCCAAAACTAAAGGAAGACGAATATTTGTCATTTCGACAGTGCGCGTGTCCATATATATGGGGTATGTTGAAACATAATCCGACAGGCGAAAATAAATATCCACGATTCCCGTAAAGCAAATATTTGAAAAAGAGGTCGTATCCTAGGTCAATCATGATTGATTAAATACATTTACTAATGATAGACTGACAAAACCAAAAACATTTCCTAGGCAGCATGGATTGTAAGCTACTAATAGGAACTTTCTACACTTCCGAAGTTTTCTTTTAAAAAATAACACTAGTTAAAAAATAGATGTCAAATTTGGGTATCGTCTTCATCATCATTTAAGAGATGAAAAGAATATATTTTGTTTTCCGTCTATCAAAAACGGGCGTTCCGATTGGTCATAAAAAGTATTCATAACTCCACGAACAAAATTTGAGCACGCAGCTATGTTGTATGATTCCGCACAAAATTGTCCAATGTAAAAGGGTATCAAAATTTGTAAAGTTGATGCTTTTTTCACTCTATGCTGTTAAATTATAAGAAACGAAGATAATACTTTTATTTTCGTGGAGGTATGATCCGAAAAACTTAATCACACTTATGTATGAATCCGCTTCGCTTATTCAAACAGTGTGATTAGTTTTTACGTTTCATACCTCCATGAAAACAAAAAATATTCTCTTCATCTCTTAAATGAACCGAAGAACCTAATCATACCATGAATGCACGAGGCGGATTCATACATAAGTGTGATTATGTCAAGTTTAATCACACTTATGTATGAATACGCTTCCAGTATCCATACATTGTGAGTAAGTGTTAAAGTACATGCCTAAATGAAAAAAAAAAAAAAAACATATTTATATATATATGCGTTTCATTTCTAATGTAAATCAAAGTTATTTGTATCTCCGAGAACGATATAAGCGTTTTTCTCGAAAAAAACTGAGATCTCTCTTCAAAAATTATTTATATCCATTATGGCATTCATATGTTGTGGTTACAGGAAGCAAGACTAGATAAAAACACAATTTCAAATTGAAGAGAACTTTTTTGTTTTGTTTTCATTGAAGTATTAACCTAAAAACTATATAACACTGTATAGAAACGAAAAAGAGGATTCATACATTAGACGATAATAAAACTAAATTATGAAGTAAATGTGTGATAATTCCAACCGTCTAGCAATAATATAATTTCACTTGAGGAATAAACCTTGATTGGTTTAGTATATGTTCGTATAATGTGCCGGAGAAAACTGACCTGGAAGAAGAAGGCATCGAAGAAAAAGAAGGAGAAGAAGAAAAATATTTTTCATAATTAACGTTTCACTCTTGCACTTGTTGTTTCTAAAGCATTGTCTGTTTTTATACAATAGTTTTCTAGTCTATAAAACTGTATTTCTGTGGTGATTTTTGTCATCTTATTCCATGGCATGGGACACACCTGAAAAATAAACGATATTAAAAAAAGACAAAAAAAAAAAAAAAATCATTTACAAGTAACAAAACAATTCATATAATAGTACACGAGTACGCGGCATTCCGTTTAAACAACGTTGTCGATAGCGCCCTTTTCGTTTAAAGGAAACTTCGCCGAATGATAATTTGTATCAGTTAGTTAACATAAATGGACCAAAATCCAAAAGGCATCAAATAAAAACAAAACAAAGATAAAAAAAATTAATATACATAAAACTCAAACAACAACCAAACAAAATAAACAACAACAACCCATCCACCAAAACCACTCACCCCTCCAATATCCCCCCCCCCCAAAAAAAAAAAAAAAAAAAACAGAAAAAGAAAAAAAAAAAAAAAAAAAAAAAAAACACTAAAGTTAAGGTCTACTCAAAGAAAGTAAATCCACCTGGATATCAAGTGTACCACACAAACTACTTTAAAAGAAAATATTCACAAAAATACCTGGGAAGCCCACCTGCTTATTTATCGGTCATTATCATTGGCAAACATCTTTACAATAGTAAACAATATCAGTTACATTGACGTCCCAATGTCAAAAGATCGTTAGTATCAATGCATTGAAAATGTAGTAAACAATATCAGTTACATTGACGTCCCAATGTCAAAAGATCGTTAGTATCAATGCATTGAACATGTACTTACGAGAATTAAGCACTGTAATGTTTACCTGATGTTACCGGCTTAATACTGGTCATCGCTTCACCCATTCCTACATTATGGCGCTTTTGGACATCCCAGAAGAAAAACAATTGAGAAAACATTTGTGGAAAATCAACAAATTGCTTTAACCAAGCAATTTCTTCATTTTCCACGATGTATTCTACACGGAAAGTTGAAAATTTCTAAAATTTCACAAACTCTAAATTGCCGCTTGTATTTCCTTACAATTTGGACTAAAGAAAGAATAATGTACATAAATCAGAGAGTGAACAAAGGTCTATTTTGTTTATACCTGTATCGACAAACTTGACCTTTGATCACTTACTTTAACTTGTACTTCAATGCTAATATACCTATAGACGAATTCAGTTTGTTTCCTTTTATATTTAGAATTTTGGGAGCAGTCTCTTTTGTCAAATTAAGATACCATTATTTTTTATTTGTACATTAAACGTCCGCGTTGGTAGTCTCTTATTGAAGAGTATGTCATTCTCGCTATCCAAGGGTTCTGTCCCCATATTGTTCTCACGTTCGTAAGGATCAAAGTGGAGTTAAAACGCTTTGCTCGCGAAGACGAGGCAATGTGTTCTTATGTACTTGCTTCTCTTCCTGACGTGATCCAAACTAAGTGCGTTAGTGCTAGATTTTGAATTGAATGCTTAGGCAATTCAAGCCAAGTTTCGTGCTTCTATGCAACTCGTAATGTATTCTGCTTGTTGACAAGAGGAATCTCACACGGTAAGAGCTAACGAACCACAACCGTATTAAATATGAAACACTCACGATTCATGTCCATCTGGTTTATTGTAGGTAATTGTAGCTCCTCGTAGCAGACCCTTTTCAGCACATTCCCTCCGCTGATTGACCTTTCATCCCAGACACAAATTTCATTAAAGTGGAAGTCGACGCCATCTTGATTTATAATTGCCATCTTTCCCGTCAATTCATAGTGGGTCATATCAACTTTCCGTCCACAAACACACCTTCGGAGCCATACGAAGCATGTACGCCCGTCATCAAGCTGAACGGCGAAGCGAATGTACCTGCAATCTGTGCTCAGGTGTTCTTCGGCTAAAGGAGAGTCCGGCGGAGTGATACTAATATACCTCTCAACAGAGTTGATATCCATGATTCAAATATGGCGGCAAGAAGTAGAACCTTTTGATTGAAAATATTCCTGAAAACCTTTTATTCTCACTTTTGAAATGTGAGGTCCTAGTTATCACTATATGCTGTTTTGATGGTGTTCATTGAAGCATGACTTGAATCTACATGTATCTGCGTAGTTGTTACACAGTGTCATTGAAGATAACACATTGAACCAACGTGTCTCTACACAATAAAATTTTGATTCATTTTAATAGATAGGCAGTATTTTGCAGGTTCATATTTCTTTTGTTACTACGTTAATTAAGATACATCCGAGTATAGATGACCTCAACCGAATCGAGGGATAGCTGGCTACGCCCACTGACCCCGCTGGTCCCGCCCTCCTACTCCAACAGGAAGTTCTGTATCGATACCAAATTGGGTACTTTTGCAAATTTATGACCAGCAAATTGTGACGAAAAAGTAAAATGGTTTGTGTGGGACTTTAACGTCGTAACTTTACCTTGTATTATAACTCTCGCGTGATATTTCTTTGGTTATCTTGTATGTCTTATCATTTGGGTAAGGGAATTAGGTATAAAATAGCAAATATTAACGACGTAATGATGAAAACTTTATCAGTCACAGTGCCGAAACTGGCCGATTAAGAAGTGAGGTTAGATTTCGGACCATGACCTAGGATCGAATCCCGAACGCAGATCAGAAATATTTGAAATGTAAATTTGATTAATCTTTCTTTTCGTTGGAGGGCGATCAAAATCTCATAACTATAGCTTGATTATTTTGTTTCATACATGTACCTACAGGCACGTTTAATTCATAGTGGTAGGACCGTATCTTGTACACAAACGACGATTTCTTTTTTATTTTCACTACTTTTGAAACTCCAACGCATTTAAAAGATTGGTTTCATGTAAATCATTTTCTACCTGTAATTTACCGAAATAAAAAAAAAAAAAAAAAAAAAAAAATCAATGGATATATCAAAGTACCAATAGGGCAAGGGAATTTGATTTATTCATTTTTTCATCATTTCGTAAAAAGAAAACAGGCACTCCAGAAATTGTAATGACACTATCTTTTTCGAAAATTATAACTGAAAAATTACAATAACAATAAAAAATGATAATAATAACATTAACACAAGTAATGATAACAATAATGATAATAATGCTCGAAAGGCAAAAGGTACTGACGTCACAAAATACCGGCAAAACAGATTTTCTAAAGTAACCAAAAGAAATGTGTTTTACAAACGGAGCTGATGAAAACAAACTGGTTACATATATTTCATATGTAAGGGATTTAACTATATAACGCCATCTCTTATATCTCCCTTTAAGAATGAAAATATGTGAAAGAGAATCAATCTAATCTATACAACGCAAATTTTGCTATGGACATTTTTTTCTAGTTAAATATTTTTGAAATTACACAACTATTATTGTGTTTCCTAAAATTTTAGTGCTTTAGGTTTTGAATTTATAAAAGATCGAATGTTTCGTTGGTATTTTGAGAAAAAAACTTACACAAAGGACGTAATGTTAACAAATCAACATTTTTTGTGCTACCAAAAAAAAAAAAAAGAAACGGGAATCTCCAAAAAGTAGGAAGCCTTATGCACTATGATAGCGTGTTTGATTTCCCCGTCCTTCTATCACCGTCTGACAACGCCTCTACATACTGCTGAGAAGCCTCATGATCTTAAATTTTTCAGTTTGATCTTATTCGTCATGGAACTTAATAGAAAGGCCAAACTAATTAATAGCGCATATCGATGGAATGAATTTAGGATTTTTCGAAACGAAATGATTAATCTTACCCGAAAAAAGAAGAGAATATTTCGACAATTTAGCATTCAGTTGAATTCTAGCCCCTTATGGCCACGTGACCGGTGGTAAAAACTACTAGACAATTAATGCAGCCTTCATAGGTAAAAGCCTCACAGTCGTATAGCCTACGTGGTTCACAAAATCACCGAAATCCTCAGTGCAGAACAGAACATTTTAAAAAAGTCCTTCCTTCCCTACACAATTGGGGAATGGAATGAACTACCAATGGAGATACGTAATCAAACCATATTGTCACCTTTTAAAAATTGTTTTTAAAGGTGAAAGAAAGCTACAAGTCATCAATGTACGAATAATTTAATTGTTAGTTTCGTCTATCAAAAACGAGCGATCTGATTGGTCGAAAAATTTAATTCATACCTCCATGAACAAAATTTTGAGTACGCAGCCATTTTGAATGCTTCCGCACAAAATAGTTCACTACAAAAAGGTATCAAAATTTGTTAAGTTGTTGCATTTATCGCTCGATGCTATTAAATTATAAGAAATGAAGATTATTTTTTTTTGTTTTCATGGAGGTATGAACCGAAAAACCTAATCACACAATGTATGAATACGCGAATCCGCTTCGCGTATTCATACAGTGTGATTAGGTTTTTGGTTCATACCTCCATGAAAACAAAAACTATTCTTTTCATCTCTTAAATGAATAAATTGCAGCTATCGTAATCAGCATCTTTTTGACATGAACATTGTTGACCTCCCTCTCTGTAATAGTGGTATAGCCGAAACGGATGAACACTTTTTTTCGAATGTACAATCTATGATACTATTAGGAATAGACTTCTAAACTCGCTTCAGAATTTGATGGCATTGACCTAACCATGCTATTTTTTGGAAAAGAGGGTGACATGTACCTCTACATTGAATATATATATATATATATATATATATATATATATATATATATATTTTTTTTTTTTCTGAAGTCTATAATTTTATCCGCGAAAGTAAAATATTCTCGTAATAAAATTGTTCTTTTCCAAACTTGGTTGATAAATAGAAATTATAGTAGTGGTACACAACCTATTCTATTTGAAATAAACACTCCCTTGTTTTACTTCTTCCATTATTCTTCTTTACTTTTTAGTCCTCTCCTCTTTCTAAATCTTTTAATTGTTATAATGTCTTTTTTTCAATGTTTATTTACTTTCGAGGAATTGTATTAATGAAATGCAATCTTTATGGAGAAGAAATCTGTAAGCTTTGCTTTAGTTCTGATCCAATTCCCTGTAAATTTAAATAATTTGTACTATGTATATCTAAAATATGGTTAAACTAGTACTAATCAAGTTATCGATTTCAACATAGGCTATGAAAATCTCCCAAAAATGGAGAAGTTTTTACTCTGGTAAGATCTTGATAATCCTCACAGACTGACCAGGGACGATACATTTACAGATTGATGAGATAGTCCCTTTTTGTCTGGCGGATCAGATTATGTATGTGTGACACATATTCTGATGGTATCCAGTGACAAACTTGATTGCTGCTAATTGCGTTTCCAGATGCCACCATAGGCATGAATATTTGACGGTTAAGCTTCTAAATCGGTTTAGATTTAGGGCATAAAGCAAATAATTTACTAAACATCCTTGAAAATTGCACTGCGTCAGGGTATTTCTAACCTACATCTGAGGACAAAGCAAAGTCTTTTCTTGTCTGACTAAACATTCACATTAACAAGTTACAGAGTCACCGAACTAAGAGAGGTTTGCTGAATCCATTTAGAAAATCTTGCAAAATGAAATGCTTTAAGGCACTTATTCTTGGTTGCGATAGATCCTAGAACATTTGTGAACATTGCCTGAGGAAGACGTATCTATTGTTTAAGAAGGGTCTGAGGTAAATTGAGTTACTGACAGATACGGCCTAACTCGCCCAAGATATACTCAATCGGATTGAGGTAGGACTGTGTGAAGGCCAGTCTAAGACTTCAGTACAGTCGTTTCTCAGAAATGATGTATATGGCATAGCACTATTGTAATGAAACGTAAGACCAGGGCCATTACTTTGCATAAAGGGAGCGAAAGGGGCTGCAGAATCGGATCCCTGCACTGGTGAACGGTTGAGCTGCTTTTAACACAATAATGGGGGATGTCCTTGAGCACAAAAAAATCCCTATACTATATGACTCCTACCGCCTAATTTGTCCGCCTCTCTGAAACATGCTTGTGCATGACGTTCTTTATGCCTGTGGTACACACTTACCCTACCATCAGCACACCACAATATGAATCGCAATTTTTCACTAGAGACAATCGAGTTCCATTGTCTTCGATTGCGCTGTGTGGCAAATGCCAATATGTTACAAAATTTAATTTAGTTACAAAATAGTATATCGATTATATATTGAATTAATCCTTCCAAAGCCCAAATTTACTGTAAAAGCAAGAGAAAATATAATCTGATAACAAGAAACTACAATATATTCGCCGCAATTTTTGGTTCACGTTCAAAGCTACCCACACGAGCTCAACATATTATCTTACCTGCAAAAGAAGCCTACGACCCGAAGTTAACAGGAGTTACGGTACTCAAAACTTCTCATTGACGGACTCTGACCATGCCATCTCCCTTCCGACATGACAGTCTCAATGACTAAAAACGACGCCATTTTGTTGGAGATATATTCAGGGAAAATAAAATGGAAGGCAAACTGTTGGTTTGCGAACTAAACATATATTGAACATTTGAATAATTGGAAATGATTATAATGTCTAAAGGTGACTTCCACTGAAAATAAACTGATTGTTTGGTCAACCGATCTTCTGACTGACAGCGGAGATCCGTCAAATTCCAAAAGCCTCTGTTGTGGGTTCTGAAAGATGTGAGTAAAAATAAACACCTACAACACGCTGTAAGAGGCAAGATAGAAAAACCACATCTTAATGGCATTAAAATCATTCCCTCTTACTGTAGTTCTTAATGATCTTCCGTGATTTGGATAAGTGATATTGTATAACATTTAATTCATTTTTTATTATTGAATTAAGATAAACATTTCGAAATGTGTTTTGTAAATGAATTTATATAAATCGCGAATAACAATATAATATTCCTTTTTAAAGTGAATTCCATTTTTTGAATTAAAAAAAAAAAACAACAACAACAACAACAACCCCAGTGCCATGGGTTTTATGAAAAATTGAATCAATCTTGGAGTGATATCGAAGGAATCGTTACAAACTGGGTCTTAGCAATAAACTCAGGAAAGACAGGAATATCATTTAGAGATAGGTGGCTCTTATAAGACAGAATTAAATACACTTCATTTTCTTCCACAAACGGCGGACAAAGACAAACGCCGAAATGAACTAAAACCATTTACATTTGAAGTTGATATATTCCAAAAGACATTGGTTTCTTAATAGGACACATCTTCTTGTGATTTATCTTGCAGAGTAGCAAGCATTCATACCCCCTCCAACACCCCCCCCCCCCCCAATAACAATAGAAACGAGAACAACAATTCAAACAAACAACAACAAACTATTCTGGTTGTTTTCCTTTCTTTCCTAATTTCCAAACAGTTTTTGAATGAACGAAAAGACCCACTTAATTCATCAAATATATAATTTGTTACAAAAAACTGCATTTACACTACGACTTACTCGTTTTGAACAACTAAGATTACTTTAACGGTCAATCGATACTCTTACAACGAGTAGACAAAAATCTATGAACATTTTATCCAAATCTGAATAAAGAATACTTTTTCCTGAATACCCCTCCCCCTTTTCGTAACAGCATAATATGAAAAAGCCATGGTGGTGCTAGAAGGCCACATGGCACATCATGTGGAAATTTCATCCGAATCACAAAAGAATCAAAGTACTGAAAAGTGCTGTAAGCTAGCAAAGCATTGTTTCGTGCAAAAGTCTTCTTTGTCAAACTTTATTATTATGAAGAAATGAGGTTAAAGTAACCAAGGAGGTTACCAATTCCCACTCAATCCATCATTTTACGCCCCCAAGAAAATAGTTGTGGAAAACAATGTGGAAAATGAAGAAATTGCTTGTTACAATCAGTTTCTTCATTTTCCCCATTTTTCTATAGATAAAGAAATAATTATTTTAGATTTTTCAACAAATTAAAATCGTTGTCTGCAATTTCTCGAAGACTCTGATCAGCTTCATTTTGAACACGTTATGCTCAAGTGAGATAAAACACGTGAAGGAGATGAACTTGCATGCAGAGTTTGCAATGTTCCTGAAACATAGGAACTACTTTTCATGGCGTAGGCATTTAGTGGTTAAAACTCCAGTGGCAGTTTGCAGTCGTTGAGCTTTGAGACGACCTCAAAATTTTGTCTGTTAACTTAAGCTTTCAAAGCTGACGCTTTGCTAGCTTAAAAGGCTTTACTTCACAGGGATTAAACTGACAGGGATATGGATAGATGGAGAAGATTCACCTTTAGTCCAGCGTCCGTCGTGCGTCGTCCGTCAACAATTTCTTTAAACGTCTTCTCCATCAAATCTACTGGGACAATTTGCACCCCCTTTAAAAAATAGCTAATAGAATTGAAATCCGTTAAAATATCTGGTTGCCATTGCAACAAAAGTGAAATTTTAAAATAATCTTTAAAAATCCTTTCCTCCTGACCCAGAAGGCGTAGAGCCTTGCTATATTTTGCATGTAGCATAAGTATATTGGCCTCTTTCAAATAAAAGCTAAAATCATGATCCTCGGGGTTGGGGTTTATATACAAATAAAGAACGATTCTTAAACGACATCTCCTCCCAGCCACTTGGCCAATTTGATCCAAATTTGGCAGAAATGTTACTTATGTGGTCCCCTAAAAAAAATCCTTAAAAATTTAGATCCGTTAAAAACTCTGGTTGCCATGGCAACAAAAGTGAAATTTTAAAATAATCTCTCCTAGCCCAGAAGGCGTAGAGCCTTGATATTTTGCATGAAGCTTCAGTATATTGACCTCTTTCAAAATAGCTAAAATCATGATCCTAAGGTCCGTAGGGGCGGAACCCGGGAGGGGGGGTGTTATAGGAATGAAGCGTCAGTTCACTGAGTTTTCTGAAATCCATGGAACCAAAAGGAGGAAAAAAATTCCCTTCTTTCAAATTTGCCCTAAAGCCTTGGAATTTGTTATTTATACTTTTCGATCCCCAGATACATAGTCTATTTATGTTTAAAGTATGGCCACTTGAGTCATAATCCTAACCTTAACATGAAATTAGACTGTTGAAAGAAAGAGAATTTTATCTCAGGTGAGCGCCTCAGGGCAAACGACCCACTTGTACCAATATACGCCTGCTTTTTGGCAGTGTAAAATAGCACACACACTACAATACTAAAGTACAAATAGTCAATGGTGGCATAGAGGTTGCATGTGCAGATTCATTATTTAGACCTATCACGTAAAAAAAAAAAAATAAATAAATAAAACAAAATGAATTTCAAAAAGGAAATTCTTGAAAAATGTTACATATCATAGTTTTTCTTTAAAAAGTGGCTTCTATGCCACCGTATAAAACTGCTTTTATTGAAAGTACTGCAGCTCTGTTGGTTATGACTCCGTGTTTTGTCTTAAAATATTCAGACTGTTCTAGAAAGAAATATTGACATAACATGGTTGTATAGGCTGCATTTATTGACCATATCCTGACCTATAAGCAGAATAAATTATCAAGCTCTTGTCTTAAAATATTCAGACTGTCCTAGAAAGAAATATTGACATAACATGGTTGTATAGGCTGCATTTATTGACCATATCCTGACCTATAAGCAGAATAAATTATCAAGCTCGTGAATTCGATTCCGACTATATTTCGACAAATGTCTCTCATATTCGCTTAAGTAATAGAACCCTGGCATTAAACAAAACACCACATTTGTGATATAGTTGTGTACTAGTTGTTATAGCGAAATAGGTAGAGAACCTGACTGTAAGCTTGAATATCTGCATTCGAATATTTGCTAGGGTTGATTTTCTGTTGTTGTTGGTCAATGTTTAACAAAATTGCGTTTTTTCACTCGCACATGTCACAAAAGACCTTCAATAAACAACTATCAAACAAATTTCACGGATTTGCCTTTTTTCTAAACTTATCATAATTGCATTATGTGAATTAACCTTATTAAATGTAAAGCGGTCAAATACTAGTTTAAATGGAAGATGAAAAAACTATTATAGATTAATAAATCTCGAACTAGATTTTGAAAAATGAATATCGAACTAGACAGAAAAAGGTATAGACACATAGTAGATCTATTTCAATCTAAAAATTTAAAAATATAAATACAAAACAAAACAACAACAACAACAACAACAAAACACACACAACCCCCCCAACCAAACAAAAGAATTTTTTTTTTGATAGCAAAAAGGCGGTTCGTGTGAGTCTCGAACTATCAATATTACTTTAAGCCATTCCCACACAAGCCATCCTTTTTACGCGCCTGAATAACAAATTTTTTGAAAACATTGAGGACATAGAAGAAATTGCTTGTGTCAAGCAATTTCTTAAATGTCCACAATGATATTTACCTCAAAAGACAAAGATTTTAAAAATTTCATCAACCTTAAACTATTGTCTGCATCTTCTTTCAATTTTGACCAGTCGAAAATTTTCTCTTGTGGGAATGGGTTTTATCATTAATTCAATACAAATAGGAGATGTTGGACATCGTGCGGTTATTCATTACCTTGGCCTTTCTGGCTTATCGCCAAAGGTCATGAAAGCAACATTAACCCTTTTATGTTTTGCAATATTTTAGACCTGTCCAAATTCAATGGTTTTGTAAACGAAAATTTAAAGTGGGTTAAAAAATATTGTGAAAAAAAGAAGAAATTGCTTGTCACATGCAATTGCTTCTTTTTCTACCATGCTTTCTCAATTATAAAATCACAGGGACGTAAAAACCAGGGATTGAACAGGAATTGGTTAAGGGAGCAGCTCTGTTTTATAGCACGGTTGAGAGATGTGCCACTGAATTTCAACGATTTTGAGAGAGCCTTGCAGATGACCCTGACCTGGCAGACCAGCACCTGTCAATCACCTTCAATACAATTCCTGATAAGATAATGGCAGGTTACGGTAGATTGCTACATGGGTATGTATACCACAGGAACAAGTCCATGAAATTATCATTTATGATTTGCAAATGATAGAGGTTTCTGCTGCATGGGTCCCAAAGCTTCGTAGTATTCACCAAAAATGAGCTCAATCTAACACCTCAAAGGAAAAACTTGCCATTTTTAGCGGAGATTTTTTTCCACGTAGATGAACCATTGGTTCATCATTTCATTTCTGAGATAAAACAATCGTAAAATCAGTAAAAAAAACCTGGATCACTGCCCCCGAAAAAGGCCAGTTCAACGACATCCACTGGGAAGATGATTGTCACAGGTTTCCAGGATGTAAAAGTCGTACTGAATTTAGATTATATGGAAATAAGTCACTCTATCCTTGGGAGGTATTATTCTGACCCAATGGGACAGCTTCCTGAAAAAGTCAACGAGAAAGGGCGAGGAAAACTCTCATTAGGTTTCTATTAGAGCAATGTTCCAGCACCAATGATGCCACGGATGCTATTCGGGAATGTGGATTCAAAATAGTTTAGAAACTAGCTTATTCACCTGATTTAGCACTCTCTGATCATTATTTATTCCACCGGATGAAAAATGAACCCAATGGTCGCCAATTTCGTACTGATGATGACTTGAATAAGCTCTTGATGCTTATTATTTTGGGGATGGGTGAAGGTTGGGATGGGGGTGATACCCCCTTCTACAGGAAATGTACCAAAATGCTTCAACACCGCTGCACAAAATATATCATCTTGCAAAGTCAATTATTTGAATCAAAGTACTGAAAGAACTGTAAGCTAGCAAAGCATTGTTTTGTAAATTAACCTTCTTTGTCAAGGACATCATGATAAATAAACAAGGTTAGAGTAACCCAGAAGTTTACCCATTATAACATGACAAAATCTTAGACTAGTTCAAATTGAAAGAAGTTGTAGACAACAATTTCAAGTTGGTTGAAATTATGAAATATTTCTCTTGTTGGGTGGAAAACATTGTGGACAATGAAGAAATTGCCTGTTATTTTCTTGAGAATCTTAAAAGGTGGGAAGAGTGGGTATGGGTTAAAAATAATGCTTCAAAGAGGGCTGTACAGTTTGAATAGAGTTTGCAATATTCATGAAATACATAAGAACTACTTTTTATGACGAAGGCATTCAATGGATTTAGTAATTAAGCCTCCAGTGGCAGTTTGCACTCATGAACTTTAAGAAGACCTCAAAATTTTGTCTGTTAACTTACGCTATCAAAGGTGACGCTTTGCTAGCTATAATGGACGAAAGTATTTAGGTTACACCGCTTCTTCCTGCCTTAGCCTATGAACTTTTCAACTACCCTTCGTATTTATATAAAGCTATGATATTCATTTTTTCAGCATCAAGGTAAATTTTTCCAGATCCTAAAAAATAAAATTACTGCCAACACCGATGCATCACTGTCATTTTTCTTTCGCAGGAAATGACAAATTTAATATAAATGAATACAATAGGCAAATAAACAACTTACTGTAACATTTAGAAAGAAGAAGAAGAAAAACTGATACGTATGTAGGGTAAATTTCGAACATGAAGGTCATATTTCCCAAAATCTCGATGGTGCGGGGGCATTCGCGTATAAGAAAAATAAATTATGTTAACTAAATCTATATAATCGGTTTAAAAACAACAGCTGCAAATAGCGCAGATAATCTCAGTGTGGCATGTCCGATTATGCGAGTTGGCTAATCATCCAAAATGTTCTCATAGGAGGGAATTTCGATAAAAGTATGTTAGCTGAGGGCCAAATGTGTGTTGGCTGTCTGGAACATATCTTCAAAACAAGGTAAGATTCTCCGGAAAACAATTTAATTCACCGAGCCTCGACAAAATCTGAGCTAAACAAAAATCTTCAAACTAGTATTTGTGTTCAAGCATTCGGCTATCCTTCCCTTACCAATCTATTTTCATGTAAATATTTATCTAAAGTAAATAATCCACCTTTTGTTATAGCAAATTAATATTTGAACAAAAGTTTCTTCACCTAAAATTTCCCTATAATCTATTTCTTTTATTTTTTTTCTAGCCCAAACGATTAAATAGGATAATTTGCTTCCAAATGTGTGAGGAAGATGTGCGAGAGTAGTATATAGTTTGTTTGTTGTAGTTGGATTTAATGTCGCTTGTAATATTTGAAGTTGAAGTAGTGATAACTTTTCAGTCATATCGCGGTTACTGGAGCACCTATATCTCTCACCAGTACTATACTAGTATATCCTTTCCTATCCTCCAGCTGATATCCCAGTTAAGTTTACGATTATCTAACCATTTGAGAGAGACAAATGTCGGAAAGGCTATGTGCCGCCGCCGGAGATCGAACCCATGACACCCCCGATTGAAGATTTGGAGACTGATGCGCTATTAACTGCGCTATTGGGCGGCTATGTGTCGTAAATTGCTTGTTAACCCTTGTTATGCTGAATATAATCCTCATCTAAATATAAATTAATAAAATAATGGGCCTAAAAGCACTGGAAGAATAGTTTAGGGTCAAAATTAATTTAAAAATGAATTTATGACTAGAATCCTTATCTAAATGCACATAAAAATCAAAGGCCTAAAAGCACTGGAATCACTAGTTTATGGTCAAAAATTATTTTTAAAGATGAATTTATCAACATCACTTTGTTGAAAGAGTCAATCAGGAGGTGTTGACTCAGATCAGACTGCACATATGTGCAGTGTGAAATTTGTCTATATTTCTTGCCAAAGTGGGACTATTCTGTGTTCAGCATGACATGGGTCATAGGATTCAGTCGCAAGAAATATTATATTAACAAGAAAAAGAGTTCATCAAGCACAGCTCAATTGACCAATCGCGACTGTTAATCAAGGAATAAACCGACCAATCAATCGATTTATTCAGCCCGGACCCTTTATTGTTGGTCTGGCGACTTAAATGTCGTAACCACAGCTTATTCAAGCTGTGGTTACGACGCCCGGTTCACCAACCAACCATTTCACTTTTTCGTTACATGCTACTGGCCATACATTTTGCAAAATAGCGCCATTAAAAGCGGAACTCCCCGTCGGAGTTAATGAGCGGGTCCTTGGGAGTCAGTTGTCGAGACCATTGTGTTTGTATTTCAAAATAAGTAAAGGGATTTCTACATTGAGAAAACATGCAAAAAGTGAAAGGAATCATATATCCTATCCCGCACAATTTGACGTTTTCAGTCATCTATTTGATGTATCTTATTGACGTGTCGCTCGCCACACCTACTGATCTCCGGTAAGGAGCCCTGACATGGGTTATAAACGTCATTCCTTGAAACATATATGTTTTTATGGCATGAGACATAAAAAGAAAGATGTTCGTTCGTAAATGACCTAAACGTGATAAGCTGTAGTTTACGGAGGCTTTAGACAAATGAAAAATGTCTATTTAAGAGATGCAGAGAATATTTTTTGGTTTCATGGAGGTATGAACCGAAAAACCTAATCACACTTATGTATGAATCCGCGAAAACTAATCACACTGTATGAATACGCGAAGCGGATTCATACATAAGTGTGATTAGGTTTTTCGGTTGATAACTCCATGAAAACAAAACATATTCTCTTCATTTCTTATAATTTAACAGCATCGAGCGAAAAAAGCAAAATCCTTACAATTTTTCAATCCGTTTTATATGAGACTATTTTATGCGAATCATACAAAATAGCTGCGTGCTAAAAATTTTGTTCATGAAGTTATGATTAATTTTTTTCGACCAATCAGAACGCACATTTTTTGATAGACGAAACTTAACTAAATGACGGTGGGTTTAAAGCCAATCGATTCTTGCTTACGTGTATTTTAGATTCAAGATGGCCGCTAAATATTTGTTCACCAGTTTCTTAATTGGGCTAGTTTTGATCCCCAATGCGAACGGAAACGAAATCGGGGATAGACGGATAAAACAGCTACAGCGAAAAGTTGTAAAAATTGAGCGTTTGCTAAAGGGGATCGAACAAAAGGAGCTAGGCTGTAACAGAACAATCTACTCTGTGTCCGAAAAGGTAGACGAGGTGTCCGGAATGTTAGAGCATGTTTACAAAGGTATGCAATAGATTACGAGGTTTCTTACGAGGTAGGATAAATAAGGAATATTACAACAGTGTCTTTTTCTATTTGTTGTTATCGTGTTCGAGAATCGTGTGTTGGTATTTTTATTGGATGAGACCGAAGGGGTTGATATAGAAGTAAATACTGATTTTTAAACAACATCTCCTCCTAAACCATTTGGCCTATTTGAACCAAATTTGGCATAAATGTTTCTTATCAGACCCTGTATAAAAATAGCTAAAGTAAATTAAATCCGTTGAAAGCTATAATCGCCATGACAGCAAATATAAAATTTCAAAATAACCTTTAAAAATCTTCTCCTTTTGACCCAAAAGGCGGAAAGTCTTTGTATATTGCACGGAAATATCATTGACCGATTTCAAAATTGCAAAAATCATTACCCTTGGGTTTCTAAGGACGGAGCTCTAGAAGGGTGGGGACCTGTCTTGAAATGAAGAATGATTTTTGAATGAAATCTCCTTCTGAACTAATCGATCATTTTCAACCGAATTTAGAAGAAATGTTCCTTGGGAGGTATTTTTTTCACAATAGCTAAAATAATAGAAATATTGTGGAAGAACTCTGGTTGCCATGGCAGTGAAAGTTAAATCTTTAAAAATCTTCTACAGTCCTGACCCAGTTAGCCTTCGTTCTTGATATTTAGCATTAAGCAACGGTTCATTGAATTCTTTCATATTTCTAAAATCATGTTCTCCTCCTTTCATATTAGTTCTAAAACCTTGGAATTTGTTATTAACCCATCCCCACATTAAAACGCCTTATTGAAGCCACTCAAGAAAATCAATGGGGAAAACATTGTTTAAAATGAAGTAATTACTTGTTACAAGCGATTTCTTCGTTTTTGCACAATGTCTTCTACCCAGAACGCTAAAAAATCTAAGTTTATAAACTTTAAATTGTTGTGTGCAACTGCTTTCAATTTGGACCAGTCTAAAATTTTGTCGTCTGGTAGTGGAATCAGACTTTGGAATACCAAAGTACAGAGCCTATCTATGTATAAAGTACGGTCAGGCCCACTTATATCATAATCCTTTGGTCAATTATGCATAATCACTCTAATTTTCAATATTTCGGCAAAAATGCCTTTAACAAGAAAAATATTTCATTTTCTTTTTCTTGAAAAAGGCATTTTTGCCGAAATATTGAAAATTGGAGTGATTAGGTATAGAGTTTAAACAGTTCCCTGAGGAACTTTGTTGTGATAATTTGGTCAATTATTTCCTTGCTTACAGTTATCAATTCGGTGCTATTCATTTACATATCTACTCCTTAGGTCCCCTATATACGAGAATGGACCTATCCGATGGATACAAAAACTACGACAAAGTACTGATAACGCTGCCTGACGCCATGGAAAAATGTGTCAACTCCTATAGAGGAACTGCAGTAGAGATCGACAGGGCGGAAATTACCTGCCTTCAACAGGTATGAAATCTCTTTCAAATGATTGACGGGTCGCTTGCCCCGCCCACTGAGCTTCTAATCACGCTTATGTATCAATCTGCTTCGCGTATTCATACAGTGTGATTAGTTTAATTCGGTTCATACCTCCATGAATATAAAAATATTATCTTCATCTCTTAAATAATTTTGAACGAAAGAATAAGGAATAGGGTAGAAAATAAATATTAAGTAGCATAGTACAAATAACATATTATCAAACTGTTCCTTAAATGAAAATAAAAAAAATCAGATGGCAAATCAGATGGCAAATCAGATGGCAAAATCAGATGGCAAAATAGTAGTGTTAAAACTCGACATCAAATAAGTGCCAAAAGTGTATACAACTTAGTCGAAATTGCCTCCTTTTCTCACAAAATTCTGTTTACACTACAATAGTTACACCTTGTAATTACATTTCTCATGAGTACAAAAGTCGATTAAAAAGAAATAATAAAGAATAAATGTTCAAATATAATTTTATTTCCATTCAAGAAATATTTATACAAAGAGTCCTGTCTGTGAAATTTATCAGAATAAAACGTCCATTGCTAAAACGTCTTGGTCAGAAGCTCCGTGGTAAATACGTCCTACATTCGACGGAGAAAGTATTTAGTGTTTTTAAAACTAACGAAGAGTAATGTAAATTTCAACATTCTTATGAGATGAAGAGTATTTGTCTTTACTTTCATTGGAGTTGAAACGAAAACCCTTAAGCCACTGATTAAATCTGCAACGAAAAGAAACACAACATTCTTTTCATTTTTTGTACTTTAATCAATAATTTTTTTTTTATTATTGCATTTTATTACACCATAGCATAAATACACTTATTCCGGAAAAAATGTCCAAATTTCAGTCGGTTACGTAATACGTGTAGTGAGATATGGTCACAACCCTTTACTCAGTGAACGGAAATTCATAACAGAAATGTGTTGAGATATAAAATTCTTCCTAAACAGAAGAGACACCTTTAGCATTCAAAAAGTGCAATGAGGTATAAACTTATACTCTTATATATTGGCAACTTACATATAAAAATTAAATGAGTTTGGTCGAATAGATTCGGCATAGATAAGCCCGAACCCTTCACACTGGTCGGGTGATGCAATATGCATGTGCGCATGATAAACATGGTATACGCAACCAAGTAATATTAAAACCTGAGGTTTGTTCACGTGATTGTGTCTGTCTGCCTGTAATAAACATTCTTAGGTCATATCTTTCTATTGAAATAGTTTCAAATGAATTCTAAAGTGCAGATAACCCTTATCTTTGAAACAATTTGTATACCTGTCTTACGTCTTTTTAGACTGATAGACCAATTTTTATCGGAAAGATTCCTTTAAAATATCATTTTCTCACATAAAATTATTTTTTGCCTTTTCCCGGTGATTCTAAAAGCGTTAGGTGGAACAGATTTGTGTCAGATAATCGCCTACCCTTTACATTCGTATTGCGCAAAATTGGGGTTCCCGCACTAGAAAGCCGCCGAAAGTCACATAGAAATAATGAAATCAACGTTTTTCTACTCGGAATCGTGTTCTCCTTTACACAATGAAAATTCCACTGGGGCATTTCACTATTTGAATTATACACAGACGAATTTCAGAGTAAAATAACCCTTTTCTTTAAAACAATTGAAGATTTTTCCCGATTTCTTTCTGATAAAATGATGCTATCTAATTAAAAATGATATTACAAAAATCATTTTTCTTGCATGGAAACACGTCTTGGATATGCATTAAACTTCATGTTAAATTATAAAGCAACTTTGTGAAATGGATATTGGGTAATAATGTGATTACGCTTCACACCGGGCAACGGAGGAAATGTTATTGTATTCCGTCCGTCGTTGTCGGGTTTCACCAAGAAAATGACAAAATGATATTTTCTACTCCGAACGGGGCTCCCTTATTACTAAGGAACATTCTGCTGCCGAATTTCATACACCAAATCTATTTTCACATTATTTAGATTAAAGAAATAACCCAAAAAATCCCTTATCCTTGTAACAGTTTTGCCACATTTTCTATTTCTTTTAGACTGAATACCACATTTTTATCCGTAAATTTTCTTAAATAAATCATTTCATTTCACGTAAATAGATTTTACTCTTCGACATAAAAGTATTCAGATGCATTTGTACCCATAAGCCTTTATAAACAAGGACATAACCCTTTGCATCGGTTCCTAATAAAAGTCATGTCCGTGTACACTATACTTACCGAACGACGCATGTGATATTAAGAATTGGACTTATTCGCTTTATTTAGGTCTCGGTTCTATATTAAACACATTTTTCTGCCTGAATTGAAGTAATGAGAGTCACGAAAGGCGAAAATTTGAACGAAGAGGGTTTTAAAACAATGCAAAATTATGACGTCAGCGTGTTTTTAACAGCTGATCGACAGTTACTGTGGGACGAATGGTCCCTGTTTGCTTGACATCCCGTTGAATTATCTGTTTTTTCCTGGGCCTTTAAAAAGGAATTGTTAAGATAGATTACATCAAAGAGAAGAAGAAATAATTTAGAGGTCAAAAAGTAGATCGACCGTAGCTACCTAATCTATGACATTAAAATTATTAAAACATTTTTTTATTATTGCATTTTATTACACCTTAGCATAAATACAATAATTCCGGAAAAAATGTCCAAATTTCAGTTGGTTACGTAATACGTGTAGTGAGATATGGCCACAACCCTTTACTCAGTGAACGGAAATTCATAACAGAAATGTGTTGAGATATAAAATTCTTCCTAAACAGAAGAGATACCTTTAGCATTCAAAAAGTGCAATGTGAAATCAGTTTAGAATTTATTGTGATTCAAATTATCGTTTATCAGTTTCTTCTTAATAGATTAGATATCGATATTTACAAGGAAATCGGTATTTCGATTTTTTATGATTTTTTTTTTAAACATAACCCTTATCCTTAACAAAATTTCAGTAATTCCAGGCATCTAATAGCCTCCGGTACAATTGTTTTCCAACAATATTTCTTAAATAAGGTATAAACTTATACTCTTACATATTGGCAACTTACATATAAAAATTAAATGAGTTTGGTCGGATAGATTCGGCATAGATAAGCCCGAACCCTTCACCCTGGTCGGGTGATGCAATTTGCATGTGCGCACGATAAACATTGTCGACGCAACCAAGTAATATTAAAACCTGAGGTTTGTTCACGTGATTGTGTCTGTCTGCCTGTAATAAACATTCTTAGGTCATATCTTTCTATTGAAATAGTTTCAAATGAATTCTAAAGTGCAGATAACCCTTATCTTTGAAACAATTTGGATACCTGTCTTACGTCATTTTAGATTGAAAGACCAATTTTTATCGGAAAGATTCCTATAAAATATCATTTTCTCACACAAAATTATTTCTTACCTTTTCCCGGTGATACTAAAAGCGTTAGGTGGAATAGATTTGTGTCAGATAGTAGCCTACCCTTTACTCTCGTATGGCGCAAAATTGGGGTTCCCTCACTAGAAAGCCGCCGAAAGTCACATAGAAATAATGAAATCAACGTTTTTCTACTCGGAATCGTGATCTCCTTTAAACAATCAAATTCCATTGGGTCATTTCACTATTTGAATTATACACAGATGAATTAAAGAGTAAAATAACCCTTACCTTTAAACAATTGAGGATTTTTTCCGATTTCATTCTGATAAAATGATGCTATCTAATTAAAAATGATATTACAAAAATCATTTTTCTTGCATGGAAACACGTCTTGGATATGCATTAAACTTCATGTTAAATTATAAAGCAACTTTGTGAAATGGATATTGGGTAATAAAGTGATTCCGCTTCACACCGGGCAACGGAGGAAATGTTATTGTATTCCGTCCGTCGTTGTTGGATTTCACCAAGAAAATGACAAAATAACATTTTCTACTCCGAACGGGGCTCCCTTATTACTAAGGAACATTCTGCTGCCGAATTTCATACACCAAATCTATTTTCACATTATTTAGATTAAAGAAATAACCCAAAAAATCCCTTATCCTTGTAACAGTTTTGCCACATTTTCTATTTCTTTTAGACTGAATACCACATTTTTATCCGTAAATTTTCTTAAATAAATCATTTCATTTCACGTAAATAGATTTTACTCTTCGACATAAAAGTATTCAGATGCATTTGTACCCATAAGCCTTTATAAACAAGGACATAACCCTTTGCATCGGTTCCTAATAAAAGTCATGTCCGTGTACACTATACTTACCGAACGACGCATGTGATATTAAGAATTGGACTTATTCGCTTTATTTAGGTCTCGGTTCTATATTAAACACATTTTTCTGCCTGAATTGAAGTAATGAGAGTCACGAAAGGCGAAAATTTGAACGAAGAGGGTTTTAAAACAATGCAAAATTATGACGTTAGCGTGTTTTTAACAGCTGATCGTCAGTTTCTATGGGACGAATGGTCCCTTTTTGCTTGACATCCCGTTGAATTATCTGTTTTTTTCTGGGCCTTTAAAAAGGAATTGTTAAAATAGATTAAATCAACCAGAAGAATAAATAATTTAGAGGTCAAAATGTAGATCGACCGTAGCTACCTAATCTATGACATTTAGGTTACAGGGAACTATTCCGTTTTCCATAGGCGACCATTATAAGAAAATAGCAAATAGCTCATCCCCAAAAATTGCAAGGGGTCAAACCATATATCAAATTCAAGAACAATCATTCATCCGTCAAAATAACTGAATTGTGATATGGCATGACCCCTTTTATCAATGAGTTATGACGTCATTTTTAAGATAACCCTCTTCGCGCAGCTAGTTTTACTTCATTTTTCGAAAACTACCCTAGGGTATAGAAACCGCCCCTCAAGGGCCGAAATGCATTAAAATGTTATCCTTTTTACTCCTAAGTTATAAAAGAGTATCAATTGATCGGATCAAATCGTTAGTTTTCGTCTTGATATTTTATGGACCAATCAGAGGTCACCTTGATCTTTGTTTACATGCCCGTACTTTCCCTATATCTCTTTGGTATTTGATTTCGTTACGGGTCTCGATCATAGGAAAGTGAAAGAGATATAAAAATCCTTTTCAGTTTATTTAAGAAATGGAGCGAATATGTTTTGTTTTCATTGCGGTATGAGCCTAAATACTTAATAACACTAAATGATTACGCAAAGTGTATTTAAGGTTCGTAAATTAATAAAAGAAAAAAAATCTTCATCGTTTTCATTGAGGTATGGACCTGGAAACTTAATCATACTGTGTGTATAAGCAAAGAATGGTTAAGTTTCAGGTCCATACCCCAATAAACAGCAACAACAACAACAACAACAAAATCCGTTCATTGTTTTCATTGAGGTATGAACCTAAAATTGCAACCACACTGTATGAACACGCGAAACGGATTCATACATATGTATGATTAAGTTTTAGATGTACAGTATATATCAATGAAAACAAAAAAAAAAACCTCTTCATTATTTTCATTGAACTTAAAAACTTAATCACATTTTGTCAATACGCGAAGCGTATTCATACATAACTGGGATTAAGTTCTTATATTCAAGCTTCAATAAATTATTTTTTAATTTTCGTCTAAGAGTAACGAATAATCTGCTTGGCCGAAAAAATATTCATACTTCCAAGGCTAAAATTGTGAGCTCACCGCAATTTTGTATGCTTGTGCACAAAATAGTTCCTTAAAAAATGTATTAAGATTTGTAAAATGTTTGCCTTTTTCGCTTGAGGTCATTAAATCATGAGAAATGAAGGGATTATTTTTTTGTTTTGTTTTCGTTGTTATCATTATACTTGTTAATATTCATGTCCTTCAGCTCTTTGATATATAATGCTTTTCTCATTTACAACCTAATTCTTAGAGCATAGGTTTTCACAATTTCCAAAAAGACATTTTTTTCCCGTAACTACTTAAATACTAATAAAGAAAATGAGATATTGGTCGCTAAAAGTAACCATCCTTTTACTCGCATTTTCTTTTATCAAAAGTGGTATTTATTTTCAATTTTAATTCATTTTAATCAATTCCCAAACGCCTTTTGACGTGCCCGTAAAACTAAACTAAGGAAAACATTGTGGAAAAAGGAGAAATGGCCTTTCACAAACCATTTCTCCATTTCCTACAATGTTTTATACAATATTCAGTCATTATTTTTCAAATAACAGACACGTTGAAATGTCGTCTGCAACTTCTTTCAATTTTGACCAGTCCAAAATTGTGTCGTTTGGGAATGGTTTGAATTATTATCTGCACCCTCTTTTGAAATTCGGACCAGTCTAGAAGATGCCGTTTCGTGATTGGTTAAAATGCTACAATAAACTCTTTTGGTTTGAATGAAATTGTTACCAGTAGCAGTGTAATTAACCCTTTCCAGGTTAATCCCTGGATTTTACGTCCCTGAGATTTTAGACTCAAGAAAATATTGAGGGATAAGAAGAAGTTGCTTGTAACAAGCAATTTCTTCTTATCTCACAATATTTTCTACCCTATAGGTTGGTTACTTTTAAAATTGCGCTCACTTTTAATTGTCGTCTGCAACTTCTTTGAAATTGGACAGGTCTAAAATATTGAAAAATCGGAAAGGGTTAAATGTGTAATTTTTAATTCAGATCATGTGGCGATATGAGGAACCTCAAAAGGCTAGACAAATGAGAAGGTTCAGACAGATTATTCGAAAGTTTGTACCAAAAAAGATCACAGGCCTGAGGCCGCTCCCCCGAATTAGAATCAGGAAGGAATACAGAACCTTAACTGACGTAGAAAGGCAAAGATTCCACAATGCTATGAATAATCTTTATGAGGTATGGGGGTTAACTATGAGTGTATTATTTTTGGAGAGCAAACAGCTCTCCTTTAATTTTACTCGTATGCAAAGTGGCGTGGGACAAACAATTTATAAACTACTCTCAGAAAATAATTCGGGGAAAAATAAGGAATAGAGACGAACAAAAATCGAATATTCTCTTGATTCAAATTTATAGTTATACAGAATGCATTTGTCCGATATTTGTTTTACTCAAACAAGTCTTAAAACAATGAATGAAAACGATGAAGCAATTTGCCAGACTATGTTCAGTGAATTTTATTGAAAATCAGGTCATACGATCGAGTTCACTCAACGGTGCATTATTACTGCTGTTATATGTACATTGTACTTTTAGTACAATATGAAAATAGTTTATGCTTAACTTATTCCCACACAATAGCGTTTCCTAACGCCCTCAAGAAGAAAACCTTTGGAAAACACCTTGGAAAATTAAGAAATTGCTTGGTTATACCTAAAAATTTTTTTATTAACATAAAGTCATCGTCTGCAACATCTTTGAAATTGAACCAGTCCAAAGTGACTGGGCTACTGCCCCTACATTTCTTTCGATCGATACTGTCCCTCATGGACGACGGGCTACCAGTTTAAGTCCTAAGTTCAAAGTTTTGTCGTCTGGTAATAGGTTGAATGGAAGTAATACCAATGTCATCTAGATATTTTATACTGTTAATTCCTTTACAGGGTGAGATACGATAATAAAGTGTCACTTTATGAACAACCCATTACCTGATGACAAAAGTTTAGATTGATTCAAATTATTGTCATTTCTTTTAAGTTTATATAATTTTAGACTCTTTCACTTACCGGAAAGAAAAATGTGGGAGTAAGGAATGAACTGTGCAAGAATGACAACTTAATCATTTGTCATTTGGAGAGAAAGTGATCGTATTATTGAACTGTAGACGCAGGCCAGAAATTGACCAATCGCGACTGTCAATCAAATAATCTGTGAACCAATCAACTCATTCATTTTGACCAAAAGTGAATATTGAACTAAAACATCGGCGTTTTTGGCAACTTAAACTTAATGCCAACAAACCGTTTTGCTTTTTCGTTACATGCTACTGGCTATATATTATGCAAAATAAAGCCATTTAAAAACGAAGCGAAACTTCCGTGTTGGCGGGGCCAACGGAATAAGTTGATGGTACAAGGTCGGATCTACCGTCAAATTTACAAGACGGAGTTCAGTGGGCGTTACCAGCGATCTATAAGTTATTAACCCTTTCCTGTTTTTTAAAATGTTAGACCTGTCCAAATTCAAAGGTTTTCCAGACGGCTGTTCAAAGTTAATTTTGTTTGAAAAATAATCATTCTGTAGGGTAGAAAAAATTGTGGAAAAAGAAGAAATTGCTTGTTACAAGCAATTTCTTCTTTTTCCACAATGTTTTCTCAAGTATGAAAACACAGAGACGTAAAAACCAGGGATTGAACAGGAAAGGGTTAAAATAACAGTACGATGTAGCCTTGCATCAAACATTTAGCTCGATGAATCGAAGTGCGGAAATATTCAAGTAATTCACTGAACTCAAAAAATTTGACATGACAAGAAACATTGAAACTTACGTTTATTTTTCTTTTCATAGGATGGAATAATAGAAGCTATTGCAGAGATTCATAAGGCAGCAGATCCTGGCGCTCATGGTGGACCGGCTTTCCTACCTTGGCATCGGATTCTCCTTTTACTGTAATGTTTTTATTTTATCACAACTTATATAGTTTTACCGTAAACACTGAATTTCAAAAACATGATTGGAACATCCTGATTATACATATACTAAAATGGTATTGAATGGGGTTTAACCTCGCTTTTAACCGTGTTTCAATCATATCGCGGCGCCCGGAGCACCTAACAATGAATTCCTGGTATCTCTCACACCAGTGCTACCACTACATCCTTTCCTGGCCTTAAATGCTATCCCACTTAGGTTTACGATTATCCACCCCTTGATGAGAGACTAATGCCCGAAAGAATATTTGCCGCCGCCGGGGATCGAACTCATGGCATCCCATGTTTGAAGATTAGGAGTCTGACGCTCTACCGACTGCGCTACGACGGCGGTTAAAATAAACTGGTCATTACCATTTCATACCAGTATACTAAACTGGTATGATATGTTAATGGCGTCATTTTTTATGAAGTGACGTCAAGAAAAACAAGAATAACGTTGTTATGATTGTAAGAAAAAAAGCAAAATCTTTATAAATTTTGATACCTTTTTGTATGGGACTATTTTGTGCGTTATCATACAAAATCACTGCGTGCTCAAAATTTTGTTCATGGAGTTATGGATATTTTTTTTCGAACAATCAGATCGCCCGTTTTTGATAGAGGAAACTAAAAATTAAGTTATTGAAATGTACACTTCACCTGGTAATGGTTTGCTCGTCTTGTGTATACAAATGACCTCCAACAGCGATAGAACTCAATAGATAGATAGATTTCAACATATGTCTCATAATGTCCATTTTAACTGTTACAGTTCTAAGATCTCAGTTATGTCATCTGCTTCTAAAGTTTTGTGGGTTGCTTGTTGTGTCAGTAGCATGTAAAAAACGGCCGCGGCCAAAGCAACAGCGTAGGACTCCTAGACTAGGGGTCGATCCCCTGCGACGCACATATTCTTTCCGACATTAGTCTCCAACCAATAGGTGGATAATCATAAACCTAAGTGGGTGAGTAGCTGGAGGCTAAGAAAGGATGTAGTGGTAGTACTGGTGTGAAAAGTACTAGGCATGCATGGTTGGGTGATCCAGCCGTCGCGATTTAACTGAAATACTGTTAAAAGTGGCGTTAAACCCTATTCAATCAATCAATTTAACAATGTTAATTATCGAAGAGAGACTGTCGGAGACCAGGGTGCATATCCAGCGGAATCATAGGGCGTGGACGGCGATCAATACTAGCTATATACTTCCATATAAGTCTATATATGAAGAGACAATACATTAAAACTGAGCAACCTGCCTGGGACGAATTTGTCTCCCTACCATCTTGAAATGGTTCTAGAGAAAACACCAACATGCAATAAACCCATTAGTAAATGAGAAAATTGTAGACTAGTACAAAGAACACAACAAATATTCTCTTTGTGTCTTAACTCTTTCAAAGTAACGCTTTTGACGCCCATTAAGAAAAAAATGCTTTGGAAAACATTGTGGAAAATCACAAGCGATGCTTCATTACTTGTCATCTGCAGCTTCTTTGAATTTGGACCAGTCCAAAATTTTACCAATAATTAATGTATATTGACCGCCCATATTATTTATTAGACTTGTTTTTTTTTTATTTTAGTCTCGAAGAGGCCCTGAGAATATATGATTCGAGAGTTACCCTACCGTATTGGGATAGCACGATGGACGACGCACGTGAAAACCCGACCAACTCTATAATGTGGACATCTAAACTAGTCGGCAATGGCGCGGGCAAAGTAGTAACAGGTTCGTTAAAAATCGTTCTCCTCTTAAACTATACAAATTTTACAATAAAATAATTCAATTTTAGCATCGTCTACTAAGATTCAAGCGTTTTGACTAGCTAATTTTTTTTCATAATTCAATGAACAAAATTTTGAGTAGGCAAATATTTTGTATGTTTGCAAACAAAGGAGATCCATATAACTTTACTCAAAATTAGTAAAAGATTGCTTTAATTTACTGGATTGAATTAAATTACAAATAAATTTTGGGAATACTTCTCTTTACTGTCATTGAGGTATAATTTAACTTTTAATTTCGTTTTTCATAATGCTTTTAAAAGCTTTTTTCTTGTGGGGCGTAAAAAGGAAGGATTGTGTGGGAATGGGTTAACGTCCCATCAGCAAGACCTTTGGCCAATCGCGGCTGTCAATTAAATTATCAGTCGACCATTCAAATCATTCATTTAAACTGGAAGTTAACTTTGAACTTCAACATTGGTCGCCATTCATGTGAAGCATATTTGCTTGTTTGGCGACTAAAACGTCTTAACTTCAGTTTATTCAAGCTGTAGTTGTGATCGGTCGTTGTCCTTCGTCCGTCCGTCCGTCTGGCCGTTTTCCGTCCGTCAACAATTTCTTTAAAAACTATCTCCTCACAAACCAGTAGGCCAATCAAGCTGAAACTTTGCAGGAATGTACCTTGGGCGAAGTTCTACAAAAGTTGATAGATGAATTTATTTTCGTCAAAAACTCCTGTTGCCGCGGCATTAGAAAAAAGGAATATTTAGTAAATCTTTAAAAAATCTTCTCCTACTAAACCAATAGGCCAATCATGCTGAAATTTTGCAGGGGTGGTTCTTGGTTGAAGCTCTACAAAAGTTGTTAAAAGAATTTCATTCCGTGAAAAACTCTGGTTGCCGCGGCATATGAAAATCGGAAATTTTAGTTACTCTTTGTTGTTGTTTTTTTCATAGACTACAAGACCATATGCATGTATATATTTCATATAGAGCTTACTCACATGGATCTCTACCAAGTTCTTAAATATTTGATCTCTGGGGGCAAAAATAGCCCCGCCCCTGAGGTCGGAAAATTGGAGAAATGCTTCATTAGAGCAATTTCAAAAGACATCTCCTCGTACACTGTACGGTCTAGGATATTCATATTTGGTATGTGGCATAACTAGATGGTTTTGTACTATATCTCTTAAAGTTGTCCTCCAACGGTCAAAAACGGTCCTTCACCAGGGGTCCAAAATTGGGAAAAACGCAAAATTTGAGTGAGTTGAAAAAAATCTTCATTTTAAGGTTGAGGGCATTTATATTTTGAGTGAACCATAGCCTGTCTGTTATCTTTCAATTATGATTAAATTATGCATGTAGGTTAACCCATTCCCACACAGCAAAGTTTTAGACTGGTCCAAATTGAAAGAAGCTGCAGACGACAATTTCAAGTTGATGGAATTTTAATTTTTTTCATCTTTTTGGATAGAAATCATTGTGGATAATGAAGAAATTGCTTGATACAAGCAATTTCTTCATTTTCCACAATGTTTTCCAAACCTTTTTCCTGAGGGGCGTAAAAAGGAGGGATTAAGTTGGAATGGGTTAAAAAACATCCCTTCCCTGGATGTCCAAAGTTTGTAAGAATGATCAATTAGACCATGTTCAACAGTTTTTTCCTCCCAATCTACGAAGTCTAAGACATTCATATTTGCTATATAGCATAACCAGATGGTGCTCTACCATGCTAGCTAAAACTTAGCCCTGGGATAAAACATGACACTGCCTCAGAGGTCCAAAATTTTGGAATACACCCAATAAGAGCAACTTCAAAAGTGTTCTCCTTCTGAAACATAAGATGAAAGACATTCATATTCGGTATGTAGCATGACTAAAAATATTTATACTATGATACAGGAAATATGCTTTTATAGAATAAAAAAATGTCTCTGCTCCTGGGGTCGAAAATTTCGTAAATCGCATTGAAAGAATTCTTCTTCTTAAATATAGGTCCTAGAGCATTAATATTAAAAACATAGGATAACATTATTGTTATCCACCATGTTTATATCCATTGGACAAAAATGACCCCTCCCAAAGCATCCAAAGTTATGAAAAAGCACTCAATAAGAGCATGTTCAAATATCTTCCTCTCCCAATGTATAAGTTGTAATGCATTCATTTTTGGTTTATAGTACATCCAGATAGTTCTCTACCAAGGTCCTTAAAATTATACCCATTGGGTCAAAATGGCCCCTTCTCAGAGGCCCCAAGTTTGGTAAAATGCTCAGTTAGGGCAATATAAAATTATCCGCTTAATACTGGTCCACATTAAAAGAAGTTGCAGATGTTAATGGTAAAGTTTGATTGAAATCTAAATACAAAGAATTTTTAGGGTAGAAATCATTGTGAGAAATGGAGAAATTGCTTGTAACTACTAAGTTCTCCCTTTCTCACAATTCTTTTTTTAAACCTATATTCCATTAGGGCGTCAAATGTGGGATAGTTTGGTATTGGATTAGACTATAGGGCCATAGGCATTAATTTTTAGCTCGGCTGTTAGCTCGGAGAAAACCCGGGGTATTGTCATCACCTTGGCGTCGTATGCGTTGGCGTTAGCGTTGGCGTGACAACTTTTAACCTTGGTCATATCTCTGTTGTTATTGAAGATATCCTCATGAAACTTGGCACGTGTATTGAACATCACAAGAGATATCTAAACTATCAAGGGGGATAGCTCTAAAAGCGTTTTTGTAAGAGTTATGCCCCTTTTTCGATTTTTGCATTATCCAGCACCTGCAGCCCAGCGTTGGCACCCATGGGTGGTGCTCTTGTTATTGTATAGAATTACTGGATAGTTTTGTACCAAGCCCAAAATTTTATACTTGTTTTATTTATTTTGCTCAAGTTGTGTCTTTTTTATACATAAAAGTACTGTATTTTGCAGATGCATCAGATGAGCGATTTAGGAACATCATGGACTTCTTGTTTTCAAAATAACGCCGTTTAAAATCGAAGTAAAACTTCCTGTCCGCGTAAGTTGGCGGGGCCAACGGAATTAGTGGGCGGGGCCAGCGATTGGTCAGTTAGTTTGTTAGTTTGGTCAGTCAGGGGATAGAACCCGCTTTCGAGTGCTTTACTAACTGAGCTAATCAGGTTGACTAGATTTAGTATGAAAGTTTAGATTATTTATAAAACACCCTGTCTTCATAATGCCTTTTCTTTTTAGGTGATTTTGCAAACTGGTCAACTAAAATGGACTTTCTGTCAAGGGCTTATGGAGAAAAAAGTAGGCTTGTACGTAAGGAAGACGTCGCAAACATGATGGCTCAATGTTCTTATGAGGTAATATGACATGTTACTGGAACGGACGGAGTCTCGAAAATACGGGAAGTGTCAACGCTCATCAGACTGCGAAAAATACGCAGTTTGACTACAGTTGACAGTGTGCAATCCTAAACAGGCGTCACAATTTATACTGGTTCAAATTAAAGAAGTGACGGACTTATTTCTGTTGATGACATTTAAAAAATCTTCGGATAGCGATATTGTTGGTAAAGAAGAAATCGTGAGAAGCAATTTCTTCATTTTTCACAATGTTTTCTGAATTGTTTTCTTTGGCGCGTCAAAAAGCGTTATTGTATGGGAACGGATTGATGTATGTCAACCGTGTTTAATCAACCATCTGCCTTGGCTTTGCAATGAACAGCGTTTAACCATTTCCCGTTCAATCCCTGGTATTTCCGATCCCGTGGATTTAAACACGTAACATGCAATTTATTCTTTTTAACACGTAACATGAAATTTATTCTTTTTTTACAATATTTTCTACCCTACTTAATGTTGTTATGTTTTTTTTTTTTTAATAAATTCAGCTTTAACCAGTCCCTTGCAAAACCTTTGAATTTGGACATGTCTAAAATTTTGAAAAACAGTAGAAGGTTATATCAGAATTGTTTGCGTAATAATGAAAAGTACTGTACCTCAAACTCTGACTGGGAAAAATGATAGATCGCTGGCCACGCCCCCTATCTCCGCTGGCCACGCCCACTGACTACGACGGAATGTTCAATTTCGATTTTAAACGGCGTTGTTTTGCAAAACTTATGGCCGGTAACATGTAAAAAAAGTTAAATTGACGATCTGCGACCTAAACGTCGTAACTTCATCTTGAATAAGCTATTATAACGTCGTTTAAGTCGCAAGGCCGACAAAAAGGCTTCTATTTAATGCCGGCCAATGCCATGGGTTCAATCCCCGGCGGCGGCACATATCCTTTCCGACATTTGTCTCTCACCAATGGTCGGATAATCGTAAACCCAAGTGGGATAGTAGCTGGAGGCTAGTTAGGGATGTAATGGTAGTAATGGTGTGAGAAATACCAGGAATCCACCGTTAGGTGCTCCAGCCGCCGCCATATGACTGAATTAATTAATCAATCAATCAATCAACCAACCAATCAATCAAAGTTAACTTACCTTTCTAAACGAATTAATTTATTAGTCGGTTGATTGTTTGAATGACAGACGCTATTGGTCAAGTAGATTTTTTGTCTACGTACCTTCCATTTATGAAGTCCTGCATGGTACAGAGCCCTGGGCGCTTCATCTGGGAGGTCGTTGCTACAAGATCCGGCCGGAACGTCGGCAAGATATATGTCCTTAGCAATTCTGGTAAACTTTTTATCAGACCTCACACTTTCAACAGACGGAGCATTATATAGCAAATCGGTTAATTTGGATGTGGTGTGGTGTATAAAAACGTAATACATAATCTCGGTAACCTCAGATAGTTCGGGGCCCGAGATTATAAAACTCTTTTCGTACTCAACTGAGAATTTACTCAAACTTCAAGTTTGAATTAATGTTGTTTTTCTACGTTATCTGTAAGTTTTTTGTTGTAACTCATATTTTACCAACATGTTGTTCCATTTTCTCATGCTTGCCGTAGAATTTAAAATAAGATACATCTTTAATTTCAAATCGAATTTAGAGTAAATTCTCTGTTGAGTAGGAAAAGGTTTTATAATCTTTGTCACTGAAGTCTCAATATGGCTGAAAAGCTTAAATTTTCTTTTCGTTATTTTATGTTTTGCCCTGTTTTCCCTGATATTAAGTTTCCTTTGAAGACCAAACAGAGGTGTTACAGAACCTTTATGAGATCCATTTTACCAGAGTTGCTTTTTTATACCAGATAGCGCCGATTTGGAAATTCTGAATGAGCGGATATACAGTGTCAAATACTCCTGATATTTGAGAGTCTGTAAAAAACTACTTGACTCACTCCTATGCAATCCCGTTTTTTGACGTCCTGAAGAAACTTCTGAAAACTGTATGGGAAAAGTAGTGGCCCATCCTACGAAAATGAATAATCTACAGGGATCATTCTAATTCAGAATATTGTGTGCAAAAATATATCATTTAGCCAAATCTAATGAGAAATTAAGATCTTTTAGAGAGAAATTTTACCAAATCCTTCACTAAATAATATTTTGCTTTGAGATTTTTCTGTCATTTAGCCAGTTTCAATGAGATTTCTGACAGAAAAATAAGAGAATCTCTCAATATCTCACCCCACGTAAAGTATAACCCGATAAGTCCGAACATACCCTGCAGGCCAAATAGGATCTAAACTTTTATTTCTTTGAAAATTTCTTAGATATAGTACCCTTTCTTGCCATATGTTTATTTTCGCTATTTCCAGTTGACCTCAGCAAGCCAGTTTTAAATCGTTATTTTTGTACGGTAGTTTTTTTTACGGTCAGTAGAGAGATTATGTCGTCTGTAAATTGATTATGTTTTATTCCGGGTTTTTGAGACTTTGGTAATTTTTCAGAGGAGTAATAAACTTTTAAGGCTTTTCAGTTCAATTCCTAGTTTTTACGTCCCTGTATATTTATAACTGGGAAAACATTGTAGAAAAAGAAGAAATTGCTTGTAGCAAGCAATTTCTTCTTTTTCCACAATATTTTCTACCCTACTTAATGGTTATTTTCCAAATTAAATCGACTTTAAATTTTTGTCTGCCAAACCTTAGAATTTGGACAGGTCTAAGATATTTCAAAACAAGAAAGGGATAAATGTATTTCTCTATGAAACCACCTTGGTGGAAATCCATTTGAATCCTCTAAATAGTAGAATTCTAATCCGTACCCTTTAGACACGGTTTCGGTGTGGAAAGTTTGAACAAATTGATAAATCGTGAATACCTCCCTTACGTTATGCGCACGTGGAATGAATGTGGAAGGAACCCGTGGACAACCCATTTCCAAGATATATTGTAGAAACTCAGAAAACACTGCATAGCTACTTACAGTAGACTGGAATTGCATACTTGGTGTGTACATACTCTTGGACTTTTGTACATACCCTTGTGGTGTGTACATACTCTTTGACTTTTGTACATACCCTTGCACATGATGGATAAAACCCTCATTAATAACCCAACGTTTAAGTAGGTCCAAATTGAAGAAAATCTAAACGGTAGTAGAACATAAGTAACTGCTTGAATCAAGAAATATCTTCTCTTCTCACAATGTTCTTCAAAGCCATTATTATTCGAAGCATCTAGATGCAAGCAATCTAATTACCTTGATAAAATGAACATAATCGAATTTCAAATTTCATTTTGTCAAGATTGCAGATTATATCCACATGAACTATCAATTGGAAATGAAGATAAAGAAGTATTATGCTGAATGAGCGTAAATATTTATGTTGCAATCTGATGGACACTATTTGATAAACAATGCTAGTGCGTCGAATTTTCGAAAAGAGAAAAGTGTTTACAAGCTTGTCAAATTTATGAAACTATCAGACTAATCTTGAACAATTTTGTTAAAACCTTTTATAGACTAGACAAGAATACCTAAGAACAAATCCAGTATTTAATATTTTGGGTACTTACCTATTTAATTAAAATAAATAATAAAAGCATCTTCCGCTTTTATCACAATTTGAATTGCTTAAATCTCGGAAACAAGCATTAACTCCAAAATCTAGATATATTTCAAGTTTTTGAAAGTATATCAGTTTGTAGACTGGCTAATGTTTTCACTTGTTCTTTCTCCGTTTATTTTTATTGAACTTCACCAATCACTTGTTGTTTTCACTTGTCTGATTCAACTTTCATTGTCCAAACCTTTAACAAGTTCTAGGTCATAGGTGTTTTATTTTTCTATTATTATGTTATCTGATTAAAGGTCATTGCTATCATGTTTCGTACGTCGTCATCCGTCGTGCGTTTACTCTTCACATTTTCGACTTCTCCTTAGGCAGAACTAAACTTGGCAGGAAGCGTTCTCATCGAAAGGATCTCCAGATTTGTACAAATAATAGAGTTATCCCTCTTGTGACAATATGAGGGCCAACATGGGGAAAATTAGGTACATATGAAAATATCTTCTTATCATGAACTAGGTACATATGAAAATATCTTCTTGTCATGAACTGCCAGTTGGATTGGATCCACATTTGGTATTTCAAGTCTTTAGGACAAAGACTACAAAGATTGCATAAGGTTACATAGTTACAACTTGGAAAACAACAACAACAACAACAAAAACACAACTTTTTCTACCAAACCAAAAGGTCTACAGCTCTGATTTTGGATATTTGGCATCATCAAGTTACCATGATTATTGAACTTAAGCCCCTCGGGTAAAAACTGACCCTTCCCTGAGGTCACAAGTTTAACGTATGCCTTATATAATGGAAACTATAAAAAGATATTCTTTTCTAAACAGAAAGGCCTATGGCTGTGATATTTCGTGTACATCATCATCCGGTAGACATCTTTCTAAAGTGTTCATTTATGGCCCTAGAGTCAAAATTTTCCCGTCCCCGGGGGTTACAAGTTTAACATAGGCTTATATAGCGAAAACTTTAAAATCTTCTTCTCCCATACAGCTAGTTTACCTCTATCAAGATTGTATAGATTACGACCAAGCAGTCATAAGTCATAACTTGCCTGTCCCCGGGGTCAAAAGCTTATTTACTGATTTTTTTTTTTAAAAAAAAAATCTCATCTGACACAAGATTCCAGGTTCTGTATTGAAGGTAGGTATCGATTTTTTTTCATGTCGCAGATTTTGACTATTCTTATTCCCTTTCATGCACTGTTTTAATACAATGTTCTGAGAAGTAGTTTTGCGAAATGTCAGAATAAACAAGGATATTTCCCTAATAGCCTACGTAGGCTGTTAATTTGTTTTTAAGTTGGAATGCGCAGCAATTCCAACTTAGATTTAACAAAACCGAAAAATGAACATAAGACATTTTCATTTCGGGTTTCTTGATAACAATTATCACGTGATCTCTTAGATATGAATACACCTCGGGTTACTTCTAATCTCAACTTGCCACGGACAATCAGTTAGTTGTAGCAGAAGACAATAATAAAGCACATGTAAAGGATGATATAAAAAATTCGTATGAAGATTTCTAAACATGCTTTAGTTTGATTTAATTTATTGAAAAATAATATAATAATCAGCGCAGTATTTTTTTTGTGTGATTTGCCGTCCCGTGTTTGGTAATCACGTGATCTCAAGGGACATGTGGTAGTCATGTGACCATAGATAGGCAATGTTTACAATTATGGCTCAGGTCGCAAATGCATTTTTACAAAAATCACGCCGCTCAGTGCTTTAAAACATTCTAGTGCGATTAATGGCGGTCGTGGGCTTCAAGCAAACGCGATTATTGTGGGAAATACGAATTTTACTCGATAAAATTCAAATAGATGCAAAACGAAAGTATCAGATTTTGAAAATTAGAATGTAAACATATCAACTTCCGGTTTCTACTTATTTACTAAATAATTACGCTTTATTATGTCGTTATTTACAAGTTTAAATCAATAAAAACATTTAACCTTTAACAAGTGTCATCTAGCTTTCAGCTTGGTCCCTTTTCCTCAAGATTTTTGCGGTTCTAAAGCCGAATAACGAATAAAGAAATCGCGCAAGTACAGGACGCCAAAGATAATTATACACTATCTTCATCATATTGTAGGATTTTTTAAGAAAAGGGCAAAACTACCATGTGCAAACAATAACGTTACAATAACGTTAACGTCTATTGTCTTTTGAATTTTCTCACAACGCTTTAAATATTCTTTTTTCCTAAGTCTAAACCGGTATTTCAAATCGATCATCCTGAAACAACTTTCCGTGCATTCCCACAAATTTCCACGTATACTCATAAACTTGAAGTGAAAATTTACGTGAGTATAGTATGATAGTTACAGAATTGGCCGAGTTGAGGGTTAAATAATCATCGAGATCATCGATTCCTTACTGTAGAAGCTGTTATTCTCTGTTTCCAAGATTCTAAAAGGAGTTCACGTATTACAGTTGATAAAAAGGAGAATGTTATGCTTGAAAATTCTAATTTGCTGTGCAAGACACGAGCTTATAACCCATTCCAACACGATAATATTTTAGACCAGTCCAAATTCAAAGAAGTAGAAGACGAAAATTGTAAGTTGACGAAATCTGTAAAATCCGAGTCTGTTGAAGCCCAGAGTACAATGGACGCGAGTAAATCAGCATGAATTTCAAAAAAGTGTTTGACCTGAGTTAACAACAGTGGCTAACATATAAAGAGAAAGGAAATTCATATAATGTTGTTCCTGTATTTCTACACGAAAGCATAATACCTATGTAATAGAATGCTAGGGGTTTTAAACTAGCTATTTACCTTCATCTTTACATTTTAATTCATTACTCGATAAAACACTGGCTGAGTATCACATACAGATATATGCAAAGGATCGTCATCTAAAATTCCGAAAATAAAAGATAAACGAATGCATTATATGAACTGTCACAATTGGCCCTTCATCGGGGTTACGTTTTACTTAGGGCTTACATAGTGAACAGTTTAAAAATCTTCTTCACACACACACACACACACTCACACACACAAACAAACAAAAAAAAAAAAGCTTACGGCTCTGAAAAAAGGTCTTCTTTTCATTAGCCAGGAATTTGATGATATCCCCATTTAGTAACTGGAGTATTTATAGCAAATATTGCAAAGTTTATATTAGAAAAAATGGATGCGGAAAATTTTGCAGTTTTAAATGCTGAAAAAGTATTCAGGCGGTAATTTGCTAAAACCGCCTAACAATTTGTATTTGTATTTGAAACCTATAGGAAATGTAGAAATAACTCTTTTAGACTTAAAATGATTTGGTATCAAGACCCCGGGCCCAAGGAGTGGGACAGAACAGTACAAAATCAGTAAAATGCCACTTTACTTGAACGGTTTTTCGTATGGGGTGTGTATTTTGAACTTGTAAGGTCTGCAACAGCAGCGCCTGATCGACACCTTTGTGTACAACACAAAATATGATTTTTGTCAGATAAACTCTTCCGTGTGTACAAAATTTGTCCGGATTTAAATCAGTAAATCCTTGAAAAACTACATGAGCTGTTGTGATGGATCAATGTCTTGCCTTTCAAAACGATTGATTTTCAGTTATCCTAAACTTTGCTGAAGGTGTTCTGTTATGACCGCATTTTGTTTGTCGTCCATTAAACTTCTTATTCCTTTCCCTCAATGCACTCACAGTGAATGTAGTATATGCCTAAGGGTTTTGTGCGGTTTGGACTCAGGTGACGTATAACGCTCTATGGGCTCTTGTTTCTAACCCTTTAGTCTTGTTTGCTAAGACGGTCCGTTATATTTAACAGAGGAATGTATGGAGCATACCTGTCATATTTCATCGAACTTCGACAAACTTTTCCATCACTCTATTAACTTGATCAGAAGCCACTGTATTTACTGGTTTACGTTGTTGAATACCGGTGTTTAAGTCGTTAACGGTTCATGATTTCCACATTGGGTATACGAGTAAGTCTGATAGCTTTGTGAGGGGGGGGGGGCGAAGGGGTGAAATATATTTTGGTACCGCTTAATTGAATGTAGAATTCTGCTAAAAGTACCGATGAACTTTGCATATTCACTTCCTTGACCCTCTTGGTCCCATAAGACTGGAAATAGATGGATAGGTGGAACGCCGACAGTTTTAATTTCGCTAAAGCTTAAATAAAAGATAAAAAGGCGTGAAAACCAAGCTTTCACAGATCAAACCTTAGTTTCTGGGAACCCGATTTTGAAACAAATGGTATTTTCAATGGGTTCAAACAGGGTTTATTGGATTGATCGATTTTTTGTACCGTTTGAACAAAACAGTAGCATTCAAGCGGAAAGAGGATCTTTGTAATTCAGCTGTATCGGGTTTGGTGGGCGGTTAGTATCGGGCGACTTTTTATATTCTCTCCCCCTTTTCCTATTGAAATAGACCATATACATACCCATAGTTCGACGAATTCTTATGATCTCATCAATGATTTATTTTCAAAGTGTTTACACGTTGTCAAACAGAAAAAAATCGAACATATTTTGAACTTTATCCATTTACACGCGCATTAAAAGTAATAAGAAAACATTGACTTTCGAATTTGCTAGTTTAACCCATTCCAACACAAGAAAATTTTAGACTGGTCCAAATTGAAAGAAGCTGCAGACGACAATTTAAATTTGATGGAGTTTAAATTTGCCAGTATTTTTGGGTAGAAAACATTATGGATAATGAAGAAATTGCTTGATACAAGCAATTTCTTCATTTTCCACAATGTTTTCCAAAACTTTTTTCTTCAGGGGCGTAAAAAGGAGGGCTTGAGTTGGAATGGGTTAAATGTTTATTTGTGTTTTTCAAAGGTAAATATCACGCTTAGAGGTAACGTTATTCCATTGGACCACCCCTCTTACGTATATTGATATAATTTTAACTTAAAGCAGCATACTTTGGAATACTTCTGGTTCGCCGTGAGTTGAGTTTAGGCAATCTTTCTAAATTTACAGGAAATCTCATTACCATTCGGACTTGGAAAAAATCGATTGGAACAGTTCCACAATAATGTTCATCGCTGGGTGGGGGGAGACATGGGAGCCGTTGGTACAGCCCCTTACGATCCAGTGTTTTATCTACATCACTGCTATATTGACTATTTATGGGAGAAGTTTAGAGAACACCAGAGAGATGATTGTGAAATTGACCCCCAGTATGATTATCCAGCTGTAAATCAAGGTTTGTGTTAAACGTCGATCCTTAGGATTGGTAGTCACGTGTTTTACTTCAGAAGTATAACTCTGGACTGATAATCATAAGGCCAACGGTAACGAATTTTTGACTTGAAAGGTTTTTTCATATACACTTATTGCTTCCCAACTACCTTGAGGTTAACCAAATTCCCGGAATTGCTTTAAAGTAAAAGGACTGACAGCACAGGTAGGTCTTAATGAAGGTCAATGTTCCCTTTGAAAATTGATATTTTAAACAACTTTGGATTAAAATGAGACAAGCAGGAGGTGTAGACCAAGATAAGACTACACTTATGTGCAGGCTGATCTTTGTCTATACGACCTGTCAAAACATGAATATCCCGAGTTCAGCATGACAAGGGTTAACTGATATAAAACCTTAAATTAGATTTGCATTTATTGGTGATGACCTAATGTTTTTTCCCACGAACCCTCTGTTTAACTAGGCAGCGGTCAGGGTGAAAACACTAGCGAACGTTTCTCTTATAAAAAATATAATGACAGATATTTGAGTAATTATAATGAATATGCCTTTCGATTTATTGATATTCTTTACCCTTGTCATGCTGAATAAAATCCTTTTTAGAACTGCATTGAAATTAAAGGGCTGACAGTGCTGGATGTAATCATTGTGTGTTAATAGTTATTTTGAAAAAGTATGCTATAAACAATTCTGGCTTTTAATGGATAGGCAGGAGGTGTGGACTAAGATCAGACTGCACAATTGTGCAGGCTGATCTTTGTCTATACCTCCTTCCAAAACAAGTTTATTCTGGGTTCAGCATGACAAGGGTTAACTTGTATTACTTATGGCAATACTTTTAACTCTTGTCATGCTGTTTAAACTACCTCACTGAATTGCTGTAAAATCAAAGGACTGAAAGCAATGATAGAACGTATTGTTCAAAAAATCAGTATTTCTTTTCGAAATCAACTTTATAAACAACTCTGGCAGGAAGAGTACAAGCAGGAGGTGTAGACCAAGACCAGTCTGCACTTATGTGCAAGCTGATCTTGCTCTACACCTCCTGTCAAAAGCGGAATATTCCGGCTCAGTATGACAAGGGTTAAAAAGCGATATCTGGATCCCTTTACCACTATTCTCGGAACAAAATAGATATGTTTTGGTTTTGACATACTTTGATTTGGTAGGTCTATCGTGCAGAGGAGCTCTTATCAAGTTATATTCAAACAGAAATTCTGTTCATCAATAAAACGACAATGATAACGTAGGTTGGCGTGCGAAATGTCGTGACTACAGCTCTGTTCAAGCTGTAGTTACGATTTCTTTCAAGCCCAACCACGATAACATAGTGCAGTAATGACTACAGACAAATATGAGATTGAACAAGATGTGTTTGTGAAACACCATGCCCCGGAAACAGGAATTCTTTAGAAACGGGTGATTTTTATTGTTTTTTCTCTTTGTTATAGGGAAAAGGGTTAAATTTGACCTTGACCTTGATGAAATGACCTTCCCCAGTTATGCCTTATTGAGACCTATCTACAAACCAAATATAAGTATTGTAACCTAATTAGGGATGAAGTTATAGAAAATGTTTAGTTTGCAGGTTCAGTTTTTGAGTAACGTTTAAGGGAAAAGGGTTAAAATTTTGACCTTGACCTTGAAGAAATGAATTTCCCCAGTTGCGCCTTGTTGAGACCTCTCTACATACTAAATATCAGCATTGTAGCTTAATAAGAGTTTAAGTTATAGGAAAATTGGCAGGTTAACTTTTGCAGCAGACAGACGGACCTCGGTAAAACAATATGCCCCCGATCTATCGATGCGGGGGCAAAAAAAGCTTAGCTAATGTGTCACGAAGATACTCCCTTGTTCTCGTGGCACTTCTGGCTCTCTTCTCTGGTTCTGTGGTATAGTGCAAATTGTTCCAAGGAACAGTCTAAATTGATCGGTTGCGCTCGTTAGTCAAAACATCAAACGACCAATCAGCCCATTGATTCAAACAGGAAGTAAATTTTGAACTTCAACATTGACCGACGTTTATGTGAAGCTTTTTTGTTTCTTAAGCGACATAAACGTCATAACTACAGCTTGTTCAGGCAGTAATGTTATACTGGCTGATTGTCGATCTTTACATCGTTTCCAACATTTTTCTCTCACCAATGGGTGGATAATCGTAAACCTAAGTGGGATAGCAGCTGCAGGCTAGGAAAGGATGTAGTGGTAGTACTGGTGTGAGAAATACCAGGAATCCATTGTTAGGTGCTCCAGCCGCCGAGATATGACTGAAATACTATTAAACCCAATTCATTCAATCAATCAAACTGAAGCTTTATTGACAACCGCGGTCAGCAACTTGTAAGTAAAGATGGCCTTTTATGTTCCTCTAATTGTTTTTAGGAATGCATAGAAAGATTATTCTCGAACCTTATATTTTTCAATAACATGAAGACGTATCTTTTTATTATATACCTATAAATAATATGAATTAAAATCTGGCTATCTAATACAACTCGACAGAAAACAAGAGGCCCATGAGGGCCTGAGACGCTCTACTGGTTATCAAGTTTTCCGTTAAAGAAATCTTATATTTTAGGAAGTTAATTGCTCAAAGAAGAATGCATAAAGAAAAAAGGGCTTTATCCCCTTTATCATTTTAAGCAACAATCCTCAAGGCCCCTTTTCCCATGTTTCATGACGGATCCACTCCATTTCCAAAAGAAAGTTACCTTATGACCCTACAATCATTCTGTGAATATTTCATCAGCATCTGACAATAATTGTGGACTTTATCACATAAACAGGATTGTTTTGAATGAAAATCAGTAAGGCCCCTTTTCCTGTGTTTTCCGATGGATCAATTTTATTCCAAAAGGAACTTTCCTTACAACCCCGACAATTGTCCTGTGAAATTTAAAAGACAATTTGATAATGATTGTGATCTTCACCACATACACAAGAATGTTTTGAATGATAATCTGTAAGGCCCCTTTTCCTGTGTTTTGAATGCCACAATTATTCCATGCATCTTTGAAGAGAATCCAATAAAACTGTTGACTTTATTGTGTTAACAAAGATATTAAATTCAAGTTCTCATAAGGCCCCTTTTCCCATGATATTTTACTGGTCGTTTTATCTTTCTGTGAAAGTTAAAAGTGAATCCGATGAAATATTGGGAATTCATTATGTTTACTAGAATATTTAAAAAAAATCATATGGCCCCTTTTTACATGATACTTGATGGATTGTACCCAGTTCTGAAAAGAACCATTTAAGTATTTGTACAATCATTCTGTGAAGAGATTTTTTCATAAGGCCCCTTTTTATGTGACACTTGCCACAGTCAGATCCACTGTCAAAATCAACAATTGGAATGATGGTACAATCAATCTGTTTAATCTGTGGAATTTATTGTGTTAATGAGTTTATAATGAAATCTTCAGAGGGCCCCTTTTCCCATGATACTTTACAGAACAAACCAAATTTCAAAAGGAACAATTCTAATGAAGGTAGAATCATTCTTTAAAAGTTAAAGAGAATCAATGAAAACAGTGGACTGAATTGTGTCAAGGAATTTTGTAACAAAATTTTCATAAGGCCCCTTTTTCCGTGAAACTTAACAAATCAGACCCAATGTACAAAGGAACAATCCTAATGATAGTTTGAAGAAAATGATAAAGACTGAGGACTTTATTGTAATAATGATGTTTTGTAATAAAATTTTTATAAGGTCCCTTTTCTTGTGTCACTTAACCAATCAGACCTAATTTACAAAGGAACAATCAAAATGATGGTACAATCTTTCTATTAAAGTTTGAAGAGATTCTGATAAAGACTGAGGGCATTGTTGTGTTGATGAGGATTTGGTAATAATTTTTCATACAGCCCCTTTTCCTATGATACTAGACAGATCAGGCCCAATTTGGAAAGAAACAATCCTTATGATGGTACAAACATTCTGTGAAAGTTTGAACAGAATCTGATGAAAACTGCAGACTTTATCTTGGTGTAAATTTTTTACAATAAAATTTTCATAAGGCTCCTTTTCCCGTGATACTTGAAGGATCAGGTCTCATGTCAGCATGATGATTATTGTACAATGATTCTGTGAAGGTTTTAATTAAATCCAATGAAAGCTCTGGACTTGGTTACAAGGATTATTGATTTAATTCTCAAAAGGCCCCTTTTACCATGATACGAGACAGATCACGCCTAATTTGAAAAGAAAGAATCCTCATGATGGAATAATCATTCTGTGAAAGTTTTAACAGAACCTGATGAAAGCTGTTGACTTTATTGTGGTACAATGGTTTTAAAATTAAATTTCATAATGCTCCTTTTCCTGTGATACTTGACGGATCAGGTCTAATGCAAACATCAACAATCATTATTATTGTACAATTATTCTGTGAATGTTTGAAGAAAATCCGATGAAAGCTCTGGACTTTGTAACAAGGATTTATAAATGAAATTTTCATAAGGCCCCTTTTCCTGTGCTTCTTGACAGTTCAAACCCTGTTATGAAAAGAATGATAGTTATGACATTCCAATCATTCTGTGAAAGTTTCAACAAAATCTGATCAAAGCTGTGGGCTTTATTGTGTTAACAGGGTTTTATTAATTGAATTTCCATATAGCCCCTTTTCCCATGTTACTTGATGGATCTGAACCAATACCAAAGGGAACTCTTCTTACAAAAGTATAATTATTCTGTTTGAGTACAAAGACAACCCCATCTCATCTCTGGACTTACAAGCATTAATTAAGATTCTTTTAATTGAATTTTCCTAAGGCCCCTTTTCCTATTTTTCTCATTGGATCAGGCCCAATTTGAAAGGAACAATCCTTATGATGGTACAATCATTATGTGAAAGTTTGAAGTAAATCAGGTGAAATCTATGGCCATTATGTGTTAACTAAGATTTTTTTTATTAAATTTTCATGGGGCCCCTTTTCCAATGAAACTTGATTGATCAAACCTTCTTCCGAAAGGAACAATCCACATAATGTAATAATCATTCTGGGAATGTTTGAAGAGAATTTGTTGAAAACTATGGACTCTATTGTGTTTACGAGGACTTTTTCAATCCAGTTTTAATCGGGCCACTTTTCCCGTGGTCCTTGACTGATCAAACCAAATTTTGAAAGGAACAATTCTTATGATGGTACAATCATTCTGTGAAAGTTTGAAGTCAATCAGATGAAAACTGTGGACTCCAGAGTGTTAACAAAGATCTTTGAATTAAATTTTAATAAGGCCCCTTTTCCTATGATTCTTGAGGAATCATATCCGATTCCAAAAGGTACAATCCTTAAGATGGTACAATCATTCTGTGAAAGTTTGAAGAGAATCCGTTGTAAATTGTTGGCTCTAGATTATTAATGAGAATTTTTTATTAAACATTTCATTAGGCCCCTTTTTCCTGTGTTTCTTGAAGGATCATACCAAATTTCAAAAGGAATAATCCTTATGATAGTACAATCATTCATGTGAAAGTTTGAAGGGAATCCGATGAAAACTATTGACTCCAGAGTGTTAAAGAGTATTTCTTAAAAGATTTTTCGATTAAATTTTCATAAGGCCCCTTTTCCCGTGTTTCCAGATGGATCTGACCAAGTTCCCAAATGAACAATCCTTATGATGGTACAATCATTCTGTGAAAGTTTAAATACAATCTGATGAAAACTGTGGACTCTAGAGTGTTAAGAAGAATTTTTTTATTAAATTTTCATAAGGCCCCTTTTCCCCTGTTTCATGACAGATCAGACCCATTTTCGAAAGGAACAATCCTTATGATTGTACAATCATTCTGAGAAAATTTGAAGAGAATCCGATGAAAACTGTGGACTCTATCGTGTAAACGAGGATTTTTAATGGAGTTTTTAATTGAATTTTCATAAGGCCCCTTTTCCCATGTTTCTTGACGGATCATACCCAATTTCGAAAGGAACGATCCTTATGTTGGTACAATCATTCTGTGAAAGTTTGAAGAGAATCCATTGAAGACTGTGGACTCTATCGAGTAAACGAGGATTTTTAATGGAATTTTTTTTATTAAATTTTCATAGTGCCCCCTTTCCCATGTTTCTTGACGGATCATACCAAATTTCGAAAAGAACAATCCTAATGTTGGTACAATCATTCTGCGAAAGTTTGAAGAGAATCTGATGAAAACTGTGGACTCTATCTCGTAAACGAGGATTTTTTAATTAAATTTTCATAAGGCCCCTTTTCCCGTGTCTTAACGGATCATACCCATTTCCGAAAGGAAAGATCCTTATGTTAGTACAATCATTCTGAGAAAGTTTGAAGAAAATCCTATGAAAACTGTGGACTCTATCGCGTAAACGAGGATTTTTAATTGAATTTTTAATGAATTTTCATCAGGCCCTTTTTCCCGTGTTTCTTGACGGATCATACCCATTTTCGAAAAGAACGATCCTTATGTTGGTACAATCATTCTGTGAAAGTTTGAAGAGAATCTGATGAGAACTGTGGACTCTATCGCGTAAACGAGGATTTTATAATTAAATTTTCATAAGGCCCCTTTTCCAATGTTTCTTGACGGATCATACCCATTTTCGAAAGGAACAATCCTTATGATGGTACAATCATTCTGAGAAAGTTAGAAGAGAATCAGATAAATGTGGACTTTATCGCGTAAACGAGGATTTTTAATTGAATTTTTAATTAAATTTTCATATGGCCCCTTTTCCCGTTATTCTTGACAGATCATACCCATTTTCGAAAGGAACGATCGTTATAATGGTACAATCATTCTGTGAAAGTTTGAAGAGAATCCGATGAAAACTGTGGACGTTATCGCGTAAACGAAGATTTTTTAATTAAGTTTTAATTAGGCCCCTTTTCCCGTGTTTCTTTTACGGATCTGACCCAAATCGAAAGGAACGATCCTTATGATGGTACAATCATTCTTTGAAAGTTTGAAGAGAATCCGATGAAAACAAGGAAAAGTTTAACGGACGGACGGACGCACTGACGCTCGGACGCCGGACGGGAAAAAGCCATCGCTATAGCTCTAGTGGCCTTCGGTCAGTAGAGCTAAAAATCAATATTCTGCGTGTACTAAAAAACTGTATTCGTCGAGTACCGTTATACACGGACAATCTTTTTGTGTATTGACGTTCGTTTTTTTTTTTTTTTTTTTTTTCATGTGCTTAAGGTATATAATAAAAGGACTGTTACAATAGTGTGTTTTTCTTTGTGTTGTTATCGTGTTCTCGAAACGTGTGTAGGTATTTTTTATTGGATTCGACCTTCGGTCTCATCCAATAAAAAATACCTACACACGATTCTCGAACACGATAACAACAAACAGAAAAACACACTGTTGTAATATTCCTTATGTATTTTGTTATTTAAGCCAATCACAAGTTCAACGACGAAATGCTCGAGTTTGATTTTTTTAGAGTATCCGCTGGTATGTCTGACGTTTGGACCAAGTATTTCTATCGGTGAGTATTATAATCTCAAGGATTATGTGACAAAATGCTATTAAATATTACATTTCCTTATTTATATCCAGCGAGGCTGTTTTTAAGGTTTGGTTTCCGACATGTGTACGCCTGTGTGTCCGCGTGTTCAAACTTTAAACATAAAAATCATCCTCGGATATATTAACGCGGAGTTCTATCTTAGTTCAAATTAACGGGGATAATTTCCATATGGAGATAGTTAAAATATAGATGGAGATACACACACTCTCTCTCCCTCTCTCTAACTGTATATATTTACACAGAGAGAGAGAGAGAGAGAGATGGAGAGAGAGGGACGGAGGGAGGGAGAGAGAGAGAGAGAGAGAGAGAGATGGAGAGAGAGAGATAATCTTTCCCTTAGACCACTAGGAGGATTCTTGTGCCTGGGTTTTTGTCCCGTATGTAACAGGATAGATTGGACAGCTGGCCTCGTTCACTGACCCCGAGAAATCCATTTTTTAAATTATTTTGCAACGTTTATGATGAGTAACATGTACCAAGGGAATGGTTGGTTGTAACATCGATACTACTGCTCAAACTAAAATGCTTCATAGCACTTCCGGTCCAAATGCGTGATTTGATTGGTCGATAATATCCTAGATATACTGTTTCATCTAAAAGGTGAATATTTCCTGTGGAGCTGCGAAACGAACATCTCAATCAGACGGTACAAATACTTTTTTATTTTGCTATTATTTTCAAAAGTGTACGCAACGAATTATTCTTCCAATAAGGATGCTTGACGAAATTAAAGTCAAATTCGCACATAGAAAAAGACATAAAAAAGGTCGTTAATTTCATGGGTAAAATGGTTGATGGCAGATAATTTCACTGATATGTAAAGGTCACGGGTTCGAGCCCCACCGTCACCGAGATGCGTTAATTGGCAACTTAATAGCCAGCCCCAGTCTGCCTAGCTGTAGAAGTGTGTAGCAGTGGGTTAAGCCAATGCCTCTCTTTCAGGGACGTTTAACAATGTGGTTTGTGTGTTCGAGAGCGACTCTGCAAGCTTAAAGCTTCCACCGCAATCGATCTAAAATAAATTAGTATAAACTAGAACAAATGAATATTCCTAATAGGTACGAAGATAGCCCAACATGTGAGGATAACTGTGGTGGTAGTAACCTCCTGATATGTGAACCCATTAAAAATTGCTGTATTCCAAAGGGCCGCTTCCAGGGACCAACACAAATCCAAGCGTTACCTCTGCCGGGGTTAGACCAAAAGACACCGAAGGATTTGGAACGTTTATCTGCAGTAAGAATACTTTTTAAAAATTTAATTGTAAGTTTCATCTATCAAAAACGAGCGTTCTGATTGGTCGAAAAATTTAATTCATACCTCCATGAACAAAATTTTGAGCACGAAGCCATTTTGTATGCTTCCGCACAAAGTAGTTCCATACGAAAAAGTATCAAACGATGTAAATTTTTGCCTTGTTTGCTCCATGCTATTAAATTATAAGAAATGAAGGGAGTATTTTTTTTTCATGGAAGTATTAATCGAAAAAACTAATCACACTTATGTATGAATCCGCTTCGCGTATTCATACAGTATGATTAGTTTTTCTGTTCATACCTCCATTAAAACAAAAAAAAATATTCTCTTCATCTCTTAAATATTTCTATTCTTAGTCCCCTTGCCGAAGTCTACCGGGCCCTTGTAACGGCCTCTCGTTCGACGTGAGCCCGTCCGTGCTTTCGACCATCAGTCCGGTCGTTGATTTTTAATTGAATTATTTTCTCTGAAACGTCTGGATGGATTTGAATCAAATTTTGCAGGAATGGTCCATCGGCCATCCTAATTCTAATCGGCCGAAAAGATCATCAAAGTAAGAAAAAATAGGTTCCCAATAATGACATAAAAGTTTCTTAAGCTACTCATTGAATATGAATGAATCGATAGGAATATTTCTTGAGTTACCCTCTATCGAATTTCACCATAAAGTTTTGATGGGGCAATAGAAACAGGGAAGGGCTTATCAGTTCCATTTGAATGTAAAGCATAACTTTTAAGAATCTTCTCGAAACCTACAATTTGCATATGCATATTTTTTGCCGGAATGTCTCTTGGGTAGACAGACCTCTTTCCGATTTCATTAAGAAATCTTGTCAGAGAAAACATAAGGCAAATGTTATCAGCACATATTAGTATTATGTTAGAAATCCCTCTTTTCAGGGAATGATTATTGGATATAAAATGATATTTGGCAGAAATGTTATTTGGTGGACCTCTTTCAGATTTCATGAATAAGTTTTGATCAGGTAAAAGACACAGTTGTTCTGGACATTTTTTTTCTTTCTTGCTTAAGGCCGCTTTTAACACTCTTCAATCATATCGCGGCGGAAGGAGCACCTAACAATGGATTCCTGGTATTTCTCAGACCAGTACTACCATTACATCCTTTCCTAGCCTCCAGCTGCTGTCCAACTTAGGTTTATGATTATCCAGCCATTGGTGAAAGACAAATGACGGCTCTAAGCATTATGGCGAATATATAGTGAAACATTGAGTATTTATTTTCTCTGACAATCATTATTAGAATTTTTTTTCGGCAGGGATGTTCCCTAGAAGGACCTGTAACATATTTCATACATAAGTTTTTGATGTGAATAGTTTTTAACCCTTTTCTGTTCCAACACGGGGTTTTACGTTGCTGTGATTTTAGCCTTGAGCAAACATTGTGGTAAAAAAGAATTTGCCTCTGACAAGCAATTTTTCGTTTTCCACAATATTTCATACACATATAGGATTTTTCCCCCCAATTGCATCCATTTTTTAATTTTTAATGTTGACTGCACCCTCTTTCACTTTGGAACAGTCTAAATTAAAAAAAAAAAAAAAAAAACAAAAAAAAAAAAAACGGGGAAGGGTTTAAAGGTATGGTCCTTTGGTGGCTCTCTCTTAGATTTCATCTCATATGCAAGTCACAGTATTAATCGCGGAGATTTCATATATATAGAATATATATGGAATATTGTGTTACGATAGAGATACAACATCTTGTATTTGCTTTGAGCTTCGGGGGGAAATTTGAATATTTCACGAGACCGAAGGGGGTTTCAAAGTACTTCTAACAGTGTTTCCGTCATATCACTGCGGCTGGAACACCTAACCATGCACTCCTGGTATTGTTAATACCAGTACTACCACTAAATTCTTTTGAAGCCTCCGTCTGCATATCCCACTTAGGTTTACGATTATCTACCAAATAGTGGGAGACATATCGAGGGTTTAGAGCAAAAACATGGCATGGGTCTATACAAAGGGTTTAGAGCAAAAACATAGCATGGGTCTATACAATGTATAGACCCATGCTATGTTTTTGCTCTAACCCATCGATATATCGAAGAGGACATTTGCCGCGACCGAGTATCTATCACTGTACCTCATGATTGAGGGTCCGACGCGCTACCGACTGCGCTCTGGCCGCGGTCCTGTAACTCCTGGAATGAGTGAATTGCACTTTACATACATATTCCTCATAACAGTACATCAATGTACCTCTTTGGTATCGCTATCTAACAATTCTTCGTGGACAAATTGGACTTATGTCTCTAGCTGACTTCAAAATTGTATTTGTACACTGCTGGCCCATTTTTCTTAATTTTGATATTTTACAAAGTATTAGACAATGTGCACTTAATTCGATGATGTCATGCCCTGTAAAAAAGAGGTTTACGGTACCGTTACCTAATTCTAGTGTATGCTTAATTCTGAAATTAAAAATTTCCCTTTATTTAATCATGTTGTAAGTTTACAACGGCCTATGTTAGGTATTTAGGCTGCTGTTATAATAAACACGGACTTATTTTCATATTTCACTTTTACACTTATATGACTAAGAATATGATAATTATAAAACTTATATGTGTGGATAGAACTCATCGACGAAAAGTAAAGTGCAAAAAACTTAACCTCGTTGAACTCACTAATTTCACTTCAAACTTAGGTGTGGTCTATTTCAAGTATAATAGACATCGCTATGATCTAAATGCATTATAATCTAATTTTTAGTTTCGTGTATTAAAAACGAGCGCTCTGATTGGCCGAAAAAATTATTCAAAACTAAAGAACAAAATTTTTAGCACGCATTAATTTTCTATGCTTGCGCACAAAAATACTTTCATCAAAAAGGTATCACCATTTCTAAAATATTTGCTTTTTTTCGTTTGATGTCATTAAGTTATATGAAATTAAGATAATATTTTTTCTTGTTTCGATGGTGGTATGAAACGAGAATAATAATCTCTATGTATGAACCCGCTCAGCGTATTCATATATACGTGTGATATGGTTTTTTTTGTTGTTTTTTTTTTCGTTTGAAACCTCCATGAAAACAAAAAAAATATCTCTTCATCTCTTGGAAAATGTAGTTGTACCTAGGAAATTTTTGTTTTTTCACAGAAGCAAAAAAAAAAAAAAAAAAAAAATATCTCTTGTCATTTTTATCTTATTTATATCTTCTATTGTATAATATTACACGGCGAGCATAATCCCTTTCCAATAGGTCTTGTTCATTTTAATTTACTGATTTCTACATTCAAAGGGACCATCTTGCAAGTGGGAACAAAATCGACCACGGCCTGAAAGAGAAGAGTCTGCCGATTGACGGGTTCGAAACATTTTGCATTGGGTTGATTTTCGGATTGTAAATATGTCTTTCTAGTATACTTTACCTTATTTTCTTAGATTTAAACATTAAATGCGATGTTCTGTATCTGATCTTTTTCAAATATAACGAATATTGCCTGTTTCAGTCACCCCAGCGCTGTGATCTCTACATGGATCCCGAGTGTCAGCTCGCGACCAGTATCTTGAAAGAGAAAGCTGGGCTCCAGCTTCAACCGGGGGAAGAGCTAAGAACTATAGAACTAATGGTTGCCGTCAACAGAGGTCGGCAATTCTCGTCAGATCCCGGCGAATTACGGAACTTGGAAACACTCAAAGAAGATGTAGAACAGTACGAGAGGCAAGTGTTAGAGTATAAAGCTGAACAAGAAGTTAAAAGACGAATGGAAAAGGCAAGAGAAGAAATAGAAAATGTGAGAGGGAAACTAGATATGTTGAGAGAAAAAATAAATGTCTGAATACCCAGTGGCTTTTTTCTTATTGTTTAACAACGAATTGTCATGCCAAGTTCTGAGAAGCCTCGTGAGGCTCAATGGTTCGGGATGCAAACAAGTATTCAAAATTGAGGTTTATCGAACCCGATTGTCACTTAAATGGTTTACTTGGTAAGAAAATTAGCACCCAAGCCGAGGACTTGTGACACGTGAAAAACAGGTGAAAACGTTGATATGATATAAAATTGGTGTTCACACAAACACACACACCAAAAAAAAAAATAACCGTATTAACAATTTGCAATTTCTGGCAATTCCCTTATGTCTCAGATTGTAATGTTGTTGTACAAGTAATGCCATTCCGAACCATGAACAAATAATTTAATGTTTAGTTTCGTCTATCAAAAACGAGCGTTCTGATTGGTAAAAAAATTATTCATCACATCATGAACACAATTTTGAGCACGAAGCGATTTTGTATGCTTCCGAAAATGATAGTCCCATACAAATGGGTATCAAAATTTGTAAAGCGTTTGTTTTATTCGCTCGATACTATTAAATTATCAGAAATGAAGAGAGTTTTTTTTTTTGTTTTCATTGAGGTATGAACCGAAAAAACTAATCACACTTATGTATGAATCCGCTTCGCGGATTCATACAGTGTGATTAAGTGTTTTGGTTCATACCTCCATGAAAACAAAAATTATTCTCTTCATCTCTTAAATGCAGTCATCGCCAGTCCAAAACATGACCAAGGACATGGTTTTTTATACTGAATTCGGTCAAAAACAGGGTTCCCTACTCCATATTCGGCCAAAAATTGATACGTAAGTAACATGTGTCATTGAAGATTGTGACAGTTCGTACATGGTTTCATTTTTCAATGAAACGTGGAGTAGAAATAAATATAAAAGAAATAACAGTCCTGAGAGGCGCCTGTTATATTAGCAAGTGAACATGATTAACCTTGGCGACCAGTATTCAACTTGACAAAGAAAAATATTCCTGTAGTATTTCAACTTGAAACTGCGGCATTTAAGGTTCTAATAAAGCTTACATTTGACTTTGTTGCACTGTTTTTACACCAAAGTACCAATTATCGAATGTTACTACTGTATCGTAGATTAACACTGTAACTAAGCGTCAAGACAACGAGAGATTCTAGAGTGCACACTACCAAGACTTGACGTAGTGGCACAGTTTAGGACTCAGATAACCAAATATTGACGTGACTCGTCCCAGACATTAAACGATCAAGTTTTAAAGCGACTCTTTCACAGTTTATGAAAGAAAAGTTACAACTCTTAATTTACTAATTTCTTACTGTAATACTTTCAGACTTTTGTCAGACAGTGGTTAAGCCGACTTTGTAATAAACGTTACTGTTATAACTATAAAAAAAGAAAGAAATGGAGCAAAAATATTAAGCGTTAGGAGACGCCAAAAAAGTCAGCGAATTACAGCCCGAATGAAACCGAAACTCTTCGGTGAAATACGTTTTCTGAAGATTAAACTGAAAATTGCCTTATTTGTTGTTTCCATGACGTATCAAATACGTCATTAGCTGGCCATGCATTCGTTATCGACGTAATCCGAAGACAAACGTCTTTTCCCGATAAATTCCTATGTATCAAAGTAGGGCATTGAATATATACCACTTTAACCCTTTCCCGTTTTTGGAAATTTTAGACCTGTCTAAATTCAAAGAGGTTGCAGACGACAATGAAAACTTGATGCCATTTGAAATGAAACCATCCCACGTGGTAGAAAATATTGTTTTCTCAAGTATAAAATCACAGGAACGTAAAATCCCGTATTTGAACGGGAAAAGGTTAAATTGAATTTTAAGTGAATTTAGACGATTTAGCACAAAGAATGAATATTTATCGTGAAAATTACATTAATAACTATTGGAAAAGCAGATAATTTTCCTTAGGCTAGCAGAGAGGTTTTCTAACAAACAAGCCTTAGGTTTATAAACGAAGATTAACCGCTTGAACGAAACAAGCAAACAATTAAGAACAATACAAGTAATGGTGATCATGATTACAATATAGGGATGAGTGTATTTTTCACTGCGTTTATTGGAGTATAAAGTGCAATTGCCTTAGCACATGGCAAATAACGCCCGTAGGGCGTTATGTTTAAGCCATGTGCTAAGGCAATTGCACTTTATACTCCAATAAACGCAGTGAAAAATACACTCGGCCCATATAATTGCAATACGTCTATTTTCAAATCCGAAACGGATAGAGAGATGAAAATAAAAACAAATAAAAGAACTATGGGCGGAGCTACTTTTTCTTTGACAGGCGTATGGGTACATTGACACAGTTTATCGCTCGAGTCGTTGTAACGACGGACATTTTATTTCGTCGCTTGGGTTTTTTGAAATGGAAATTCGAACATTCGTTGGATTTATTTGGAATTATTATGATGAAATACTAACTTTAAACTCTGTAAATTATGATATCTGGGTCGATAACAGTTAGAATTATGAATAGATGCTTTGTAATAGACAAGAAATATAAACCTACCACATGGACACGATGCATGCTGATGTGGCGAAGCCGATTCGACATCTCGGATTTACGGCTAATAAAGGTGAGTTTTTCGAAATCTTCATGTTTAAAACGAACACTAAAATTGTTATAAGGACACTATTTGTTTATCAATTTATTGAAAATCCATGGAAGTATAAAGGAATTCGAGGAAATCGAAATTCAAAGGGTGATGGCTATAAATAGTAACAAAACAAGTTGGCCATTTCTTGGAAATGAATTCCCAATATCGGAAATCCCTGACCGTGTTTTTGTTTCTATTTTTGTCGAAAATAGTTCTGTCTTTTATCGAGGTATAAAGTGCAATTGATTTGATCACGTGATACGATTTGGGCCAATGAAAATACTCTATTTTGAAGTATTGCAATTATTGATAAAATGGAAAAAAAATGGGAAAACCATATTCATATAAGGAAAGTGAACTTCTAAAGTCAATTGAAATGTATGAGATTCGTATTTTTACTCTAAATCAGAGGAGACTCTGGCTAGTCCAGCCCCTTTTATAAAAATCTACAAAATTTCCGTGACGATTGCAGATTCCTTCCTGGTATGTAAATATTTATATAGGGCATTATGGGGCGGAACTAAGATAAGTGTACCCAGCCCCGTATCTCTGTTAATTATGACATAATATTCAGTCGTGTCGAAAAGACCGAACTTACCCCGTACTCTGGAATTTAGCCCTTTTATGCTCGATCCCTAATTCTACATAAAAATGAAGAACATAACTGTTTGAAAATCTTCGCCCAAACCATAAAGCCTAGAACTTTAATTTTTGGTACGTATGTAAACCTATTGATCCTCTACCAAAAACTTCAAAGAATTACTGTACTATGTAGCCCTTTTCTCTGCAATCTTTAAGTTAAGATATGAATAAAGAATATCTTTGAAAATCTTCCCCTAAACCATTAGGTCTAGAGCTTTAATATTTGGTATCAATGCCTTTTGACCCTCTAAAAAAATACTTGAAAGACTTACCATACTCTTGAATTCAGCACTATATTGTCTGGTAAAATATATACCTTGGATTAAAGGAGAAAATCTTTATATATCTTCTCCAAGATAATTAGGCCTAGAGCTTTGATATATATCATAAAGCCTTGAGTCATCATAATCAGGGGAACGATATAGGACTATCAATTTGAGTTTCTCAGGAATCGGACTATACCTAATGGGACCCGATAGACTATATCAAAACTATGTATGCATGAACGTGTTATTGATTTGTTATATTTCTATAGTTAGGAAAATGTTCACCAAAGATAATGTTATTCAAAATAAACCACAGCTGGTAAAGTTTGGTACCATTCAGCATTTGGTATGTTCTTCGTCGGCTATGAATGCCGTTGGCTATATTGCTTCGATATTTCAAGATAATATTTTAAGCTCCTTGCTTATTTTATCCTATCATGACGAATGGCTTTCGGAAAATGGAATATTAACTATTAATTATCACGCATTTCCCCCGCATTTAATTGTGTAATACTTTATCAAATTATTATGGTTTCTGTATATAGACCACCAGATGGAATTTGTTTACAACAATAAATGGAAGCGCAGTTGAATTCAAGGGAAGCTAATCTGCACTTCATATCGGCGTTTGTTTCTCATGGATAAGAACACGTTTATGGTAGATTTTGAATACCGATAATTAACCACTTTTCTGCTTTATTCTGCACAATGAATAATCCACAACTTTGTTATATTTTTCATTACCAACGGTAACTTGTTATTCTATAGTTGATCTATCAATTGCAATATAGTTTGGCAAGTTTGTTCCCCTTAAAAGAACCAGTGTCATGCGAAATTTTGCTTGGATACGCACAAGTTTAAGGTCACTGATGAAGGTTATGTGACAGTATTGACCTTGTTCCTTTTCAAAATTAGGCGCTCTCAAGGTCAAAGACACTAATGAGAGTCAATTTACAATAGTGTCTTCTTTAGAGATTATAAGTGACGGTCAGATTTTAAAACTGACATGGCAGACTATTTTATATACATCATATTCTGCACACTAAAGACATCCGTGTCTATAACATATTTCTAGCTTTCAGATAATATGCATCACCACACTGTGTGTCAAATAATGCAAGGAAGTGTTCTCTTTATCCCGTTTTGTCGGCATAACATAATAACGCTATAGACTTCATTTGACTAAAACTACACGCACTTAACCCATACGCCCCTCAGGAAAAAAGCTTTGGAAAACATTGTGGAAAATGAAGAAATTGCTTGTATCAAGCAATTTCTTCATTATTCACAATGTTTTCTATCCAGAAAGACAAAGAAAATTTAAATTCCACCAACTTGAAAATATCGTCTGCAGCTTCTTTCAATTTGGACCAGTCTAAAATTTTGTTGAGTTGGCATGGGTTAAAGTACTAAAAAATGACTTAAGGCGACAGTATACCGTCGGTTGCCGACCCAAATGTCGTCAATACAACTTGAATCAAGCTGTATTGACGATATTTTGTTCAACCACCGACGATAGGTTTTGCGTTATAAGCAATTGTAAATAATTAGGAGATGAAGAGAATATTTTTTGTTTTCATGGAGGTATGAACCGAAAAAACTAATCACACTGTATGAATACGCGAAGTAAAGTATACTCTTAAATCTCGTGCATCTTAATAAGACTCTTATCCGAAACAAATTTTGATTAGAGAATATTCTTTCAACGCAGAGCTGTTTTCTAGAGTGCTACGCCAATCTTGGATAAAACAATCTATAACTCTTTGTTTAAAGATATTGGAAAGCCGTTTTAGATTTTAGATTTATTCCGTGAAAAATATCCGAAAAACCATAATCGTTTAAAAGCCTTTTCTATGTTGCCGACCCAGTTAATGCAATCATTTGAGAAGTATTCAAGTTATTGATTATCTACTGTTCTCAAAATAATATTATCACACTTAATTTTGCATCAGTATTTTATCAGACTACAATATCTAACCACATACAAAGGATAACGACCTAAATCATTGTAAACGGCGGATGAACAAGTACTGCTTTTAACGCCTAATATTCGTTTTGAAAATTTCAAATCGATGCGCTCAATTTCTTTAGATTTAGAATAGTCACAAATTTCAGACCTGTATCCTCTACCCTATTTTTGTTGTAAAACCATTTCTCATCGTATTTAAATTTACCCCGCTTGTAAAAACACATAATCTTTGTTTTTTCTTCGTTGACCAGTAAACCCCAGTTTTTACAATAATTATAAAGGTTATCAAGTTTTATTTGAACTTTGCACGAATTGCCATATCGTCGGCAAACAAACAAACAAAAAAAAAAAAATAATAATAATTAAAATCGTCTATGGGTTAAATTTAATTTTATTATTATTTGCCGACGATAAAGCTGTATACCTGACGATTATCTTTTGAAATCAGTAAAATCTATCCTGGAAACGTTGGGATCGGACGTAAGTACTTCATTTGAAAGCGTTTGCATTTCTGATGAAAATGTTCTCGAATTTATGTGACTACCCCCAATAGTCAAGAAGTCATTGTTCAAACGAAGTTACAAAAGGGTTGCTTACAACTAGTAAACCTGATCATGGCCTGCTTTCACTTCTCACACACATACAGCCAAGAACTTCAATCCGAGACAGAATTCGTACGTCTTGAAGAGCAGACAAAATACTATTTGTGAATAATGCATTTCCTATTCGACAGTTAACGCGACAGACAGCAATTCGGATGTATAAAATGATTAAATTATAAAGGTAAAACAGCTTTCGTTGAATGTTAATAGATGGTTATAAATTCAAACTGCATTTTACAACAAGATCGAAGAGAATCTTTTATTGAATAGAAACTGAGGAAATGATTTATTTTATGTTGAAAGCATTTCTCTTTTTTATCACATTGTTTTATAAATCAGCTTTTATAACGCGAGATTGTGTTTGCACACCTTTCAATTTGTTAGAATATTAATAAAAAAAAGTGTGTGAAAAAGCAGGAATCACTATATCCCGTTGTGTGTCTATATGTGTGTGCTTACTCAAATTTCGTAGCTAGGGGTTATGTTTGGCCATGGACCTAGCCGAAAAAAAGATCGGATATATTTCGCGTCATCAGAACAGCAATATGTTGCTTTTTCCATTTACTCCTTTCATCAAACTGTTTTCAGGCGCATGTCCTTCTTTGTAGAAAGAAAAATAACGTTATTAAAAACTCTTGCTATATACAACACCAATAGAAATAAACTAACAGTGTTACACCATTTGGGCGTTTCCAACCATTCTTACTTTGCCCCTGGTTCTACCTTGTGGAAAGACAATATACGTTAGAGGCGAAATACGATTTTCTGGAGAGCCCAACAAGTTTCGTTCTTTCTCAGTCCGGGCGAACTGTGCATGCTAACCAGAGCCGAAACTAACCTTTAGTCGGCGAGTCAAGAATGGCAACTCTACCAACCTATAATATATCGTCTTTGTTTTTCTAAAATCTCGGAACTATAGCGGGGTCACATATTTGAGTTTCACATTTAGCATTAGTATTGGCGTATTTCAAATGGACATTCTATAAACACTGATGTTGTCACTATTTCCACTTGAAGGGTCAAAGGTCAAAAACATAGTGCTTGATTTAGGATCACACGTCACTTCCTGTGGACCCATAATTCCGTCTGACCTCGATAAAAGATCTCCAACGAGGATTCCATTTTCCCCTATTACCTGTACGTTGTCACTCCCAAACCCGCAGATTAAGATTCGGCCGTCAGGTAGGACGAACAGACCTCGTGGTGAATTCAAACTTGTATCCTAAAATTTGTATAGAAATGATATCATTCACCATGTAAAATGTACAGAAAATCAATAAGCTAGGTAATTAAATTCCAAAATAGCGTCTTATGAAACCCAGAAAATGGCATTCTGGTATCATATACTTTTTCTTAACCACAACAAATAATATTTAACAACACTGAAAAACATTACAATTCTAAATTGATACCTAATTGATACATAAATGTAGGAAATATACTAATTGAAAGTTTAAGAATTTTTCATTAACTTACGAAAGGCCGGTGTTGACCTCATAATTTCAAAACCAAAATTCAAGCTTCAAACATTTCAACTTTGAAATGTGAATTCTGACGTATTAAATATGTAGAGTTAAGTTAGAAGTGTGAGATACAGTTTGAAGTGTGAAAATTGAAGAATGAAGTTTGAATTCTGAAACTTCACACCTAATGCTCAACACACATCCTTTATTACATGTATGGCGCTTGAAATATTGAATTTGAACCTGTGAAGACAATCTCGATCTGCTTTACCCTTTACATAATATATATTAGGCACATACAATCAACAAATTTATCAAAAGGGTTTGGCCACAAGTTCAAACAACTTAGTTTCGGCCAGTCCCTTTGTTAAGCCTACATATTTTTCAATCTTCTGAGTGTCTATAATATATATCTTTTTAAGATCCGAATCGAAGTACCAACGCTGAAAGGTTGCCAGTACCAATACCGTGCATATGCACTTTGCACCGTCCAGTATCGGTACTTCGAAATGTTGTGGCTAGATAGCTAAGGAGGAAAAGATATTTCTGAATCGGCAATAAAATTAAAGGATAATAATGACAATGTAACATATATACATGATCCCAAAGGATATATAGAAGGTTTTATGGCAGAAAAAAGGGGAAAGGCAACAATGTAAGTTAAACCACAGTGACAGTCGGTTAATGGGTCAAAGGAAAGAGTATTTTTTGTGCTACAAAAATCAATTATAGAACCTTTTCGAATCATGCATAAAACAAAGATTACACTATTTTCCTCGGAAGTGAGTTCGTCAGATCCAAAAAAGGTAAGTGGGGAGAAAGAGGGTGGTAATGACGTAGTTCTTGACACATACGTAACCTTTGTAAAGTGTATCTATTACAATTAAAAAGGAAATGTTCAGCATCCTTTAACTCGTATTCACAGCTGCATGAATGATGATTTATATAAAAATCAGAATTTAAATTTCTACAGTTATTCCTAAGTCTGGCATGTACAACCGACAATCTTCGCTTAACGATAACATAATGTTTCGGAACTAATGGCACCGAAAAGCGTCTTAAAAGGTGTGATTTGAAAAGAGAATGGGATTGGACAGATTTTATTTCCTCGGGATGCTCATTCCAAAGATTGACAGCTGACAGTATAACGGAAGTTGCTTACAGCTCAGTTCGACAAGGAAATGTATCAATATTTTGTACGCTACGCAACTTATAAGATGATCTTGTTCCGACGTTACCAGGGAAAATATCAGACATGTACTCTAGAGAAAGCCCATTCAGTATTTTGAATACATAAAAAAGGTTTTTGTATTTGCGTCTACATTCAAGAGTCATTCATCCAATTTTCCCTGTAATGACTGGAGAGTTGTGCTGATCCGGTGATACCTGTTACTATACGGGCAGCTTCGATTTGAAGCTTTTCTAGTACTTCTTTCTCCCGAACAGTACAGTTATCCCAGACTAATGAAGCATATTCAAGAACTGGCCGTAAGTAGGATATATAGATCTTTTGAAGACGATTGATTTTGAATTTCAGGTTTCTCATCATTCCTAGTAGTTTAGATGCCGATCTGGATATGTTATCAATGTGTTCGGCCCACTTTGCGCTGCTGTTAATAGTCAGTCCTAGATGTTTGTGGCTGTCGACAAATTGAACATGAATATCATTAAACATTAATACTGTTTGTTGAACTTTCGTTTTCGTTGGATTGAATTTAACAAGCCACTTGTCAGCCCAGCGTGAAATCATTTGGAGGTCATGATTAAGTATTCCTTCAACATCAGGCATATATGAAGCTGAGCATGCACGAGAAGTGCCGTTAGCAAAAGAGCCTAGAGATATTTAGTAAATATTCAGAAATATCGTTTATAGACTAAAGAAGTAATGATCCAAGGACCTTTAACCTTTAATTCCTAGTTGACAAAGCTTAAATGAAAGACCCTTGTACCAAACTATGTCAAATGCTTTAGATATATTACAAAAACTAGACAGGTACTTTGCTTTGCATCAAGTGACATTACAATTTGATGATACGTCTCCAGCAATTGACCTACAGTTAAGTGACCCCACAGAAAACCTGATTGTTTATTGGTAATTAGCTGGTTGGAGAACAGATCATCATACACATGTTTATGAACACATCTTTCCATTATTTTACCAACGCAGCTAAGTAAAGATATAGGTCGGTAATTAATTTTTATCCTTGTTTAAACAATGGATATACCATTGATTTTTTCCATTTACTTTGAAATTTCATATTTCTTAAGGATTTGCTACAGAGTTTTTCAAGCGGTCTTCCGATATTCTCGTTTTTACTAACCTGAGTAACCAGTGACTGATAAGATCCGGTCCTACTGCGTTATTAATATTAATATTACCGATAATATTTTCAATATCTTCAAAGGTTATATGGATATGATCAAGCTACAAATGGTGATAAATTTGAATTATTGTCACTTACTGTAGAGATAGATGAAACGAACTGGTTAAGACACGAAGTCTTTTCTTTCTCGGAAGAACAAAAATATCCTGATCATTTTCTGTGAATTTTAAAATTGGTATCAAGTCAGATTTCTTGCTCATATTAATCAAAGTACGAAAATATTTTCAAAATTGTTAGGATTCTGATTGTTAAAGTTGGATAAAGTTTTATCAATGTTACTAAAAATCGCTGCTTATCTTCTTTTTAGGATTGTTAGCTTTGTTACGCGCTTGATTGTACTTTTGCCAGTCTGACGGTCGTCCATTTTTATCCAGATATCTTCAGTCGTTCTCTTTATTAATTTCCTTTAACGGTATACATCGTGTCATTATATTCAGGAGTCTGTTTATGAAGTGTTCAAGGGCATCGTCAATACTCAAAGAATTAATGAATTTCCAATTTTCGGTGTCTATAAGTCTGTTAAGTTACTTATTCACTTCATTAACCTTTACTGAACGAATAGTGTTTTATTTTGAAAGGAATGCCCAACGCTTAAATTATCAGTCAATGAAACCTTTCATTCGGACTGTAAGTCAACTTTCAACTCCAACATTGGCCGCCATTTATGTGAAGCGTTTTTGTTGGTTTGGCGACTTAAATGTTATTACCACGTTTAAGACACAGAAAAACCATTCCAAGAAATTGTACTTTCTACTGTTCATAAACTTTTGAAAATTTAAGCCGATTATTCATATCACAGGAAAACTTTCTTTCGGATTCGATTGGCGGGACCAATACAGCTAGTGCTCGGGACCAGCGATAGTTATATTACATTCAAACTATTTTTTTTGTTTGATCAGTGTAAACATCATATTAGTCAAATGTACCTTAAAATTTTATTAGGTAACCCTATACCCGATAAAAGCGTAGCGGAAACAACGAAAACAACTTAGATGCCCGAAAAATAAACAAACGCTTGTCCTTCCAATTGATACCCTAAAAACCACCCATTTACTCCACAGGAAGTTCATCTTCGATTTTTAACGGCGATTTTTTTCTACAAATAACATGACCAGTAGCAAGTAAAATGGTTGGTTAGAGATTTAAAACACGCAACTACAGCTTGAATATGCTGTAGTTAAGATGTTTAAGTCACCAAAGTTAAAAGTTCAGGTACGGGCTGAAAAAATAATTTGATTGGTCGGTTTATTCCGATGATTCCGATGATTCAATTGGACGGTGTAAGCAGTAAAGTCTGGTATAATTGGAGAGGGTTTCCATAACATCTAGATATAGATTCTACTTATTTTTTAAATTTAAAATCAACGTGGAAATAATTTAATTCTGAATACTTTCCAGATTGATTACAAATTCTGGACCCGTTTATGTTCCCACATTGGTCCTAAAACGGCCTCATAGTTTTTTGCTGGCCTAGCACTTTATTTCGAATGTGATAGAAATAATTTCCGAAAGTTACGGAATCATTTCTACAGTTTCAATCGGCAATTTGAAATCTCATAAGGCTGACTTCTCCATTTTAAATATCTGTCCTCTTTACAAAAGAATTGTTCTTTTTCTATCTTGCTAATTTAGTTTTTTCATCTTTTTATAGGGAATATTATGTTACGATAGAGACACAACATCTTGTATTTGCTTTGAGCTGTGGAGGAAAGTTTGATATTTCATAACCGAAGGTCAAGTTGAATATCAAAATTTCCTCCGCAGCGTAAACCAAATATAAGATGTTTACCTAAAATTTTTATTGAATGTATTCGAATAGTGTTTTATTTTAAAAAGGAATGCCCAACGCTTAGCCAAAGACCAATCGCAGTTTTCAGTCAAATAATCAGTCAATGTAATCTTTCATTCGGACTGGAAGTCAACTTTCAACTCCAACATTGGCCGCCATTTATGTGAAGCGTTTTAGTTGGTTTGGCGACTTAAATGTTATTACCACGTTTAAGTCACAGGCCAACCACTCTAAAAATGAACTTTCTATTGTCCACTTAATAACGCCGATTGTTCATATCGCAGGAAATTAATAAAATAATAAAAAAAATTCCTTTCCTTTTTTTCTCTACCATTCTGATAACGTTTCTTTGCAATATGATCTCATTTACAAAGAGAAAATGACATCATCTTAGACAACTGTATATGTAAACATATTCAGGCGTGTCCGATTTTGTCTGATTGGATTGTACATATTATACTAGTAAAAATTATAGGTATCTATGAGAGCATTTTAAGGTACTTATCTCTAATACGGGCACATTACAATATTAACCCTTTCCTGTACAATCACTTGTTTTCACGTCCCTGTGATTTTATTCTGTAGAAAATATTGTGGGAAAAGAAGAAATTGCTTGTAACAAGCAATTTCTTCTTTTCCCACAATATTTTCTAACCTGTAGGTTGATTACTTTTCAAATTGCGCCCACTTTTAATTGTTGCCAGCAACTTCTTTCAAATTGGACCAGTCTAAAATTTTGAAAAACGGGAAAGGGTTAAAACCATCCGAAGAGTTAGAGATTGATTAAGATCTAACCTTATACCGGTAACGCCTCAGTACGGATCCGGAAATGCAAGTCACATGACCTCTATGGCAGTCTGAAACGTAAACGTAATTTCCGGTTTGGTCCAATTTAGCATACCAAGGTCTGAAAAACATCGGATAGAAATCTTCTTCGGGACAGATATCGTGTTTTTCTTCCCCTTCGTCGGAAATGATCTGAAAATAAATGTAAAGCTATTTTTAATCCGAAATTCAAAAGGGACACTAACATAAAGTCTAATGGCTCTACACCTAACGCCGTTAACTCTTGTCATGCTGAATATGTGCAGGCTGATATTTGTCTACACCTTCTACCAAAACAGGGGTATTTCTGGTTAAGCATTGTAAGCGTTAATGACCACATTATCAGAATTAAAGCGACTTGATAATTATACATTTTAATGAAAGTTTGGTATAAACTATTGGACAATTAAGCAAGCTGGTGTAATAAATGAAAATTCGCGCCTGTCAATCAAATAACCAGTCGACTAATGAAATCGTTCATTTGGACAATAAATGAGTTTTTGAACTCCAACATTGGCCGCGATTTTTGTTTACCTCCTTTGTTGGTTTGACGACTTAATCGTCGTAACTACAGCTTATTCAAGCTGTAGTTACGACGTTTACATAGTCAACCAACAATTCCACTTTTTTGTTACTTGCCTGTTTCTTGCCATGAAATTTGAAAATAACGCCGTTAAAAATCGAAGCGAAACTTCCTGTCATGTTCGCAGCCTATGGAGTCAGTGGGCGGGACCAGCGATTGGTCGATTAAGCAATAGGGTGTAATGAATGAAACGATTGACCACCAGAAACTATACCATGTTTATAAAAGAGATGCAAAATCATATGAAATATTCGAACATTAACTTCATACTTGAACCGAAATAGAGTATATATTATCAACGGCACATGCTTGCAGTTTGTTGTTGTTTTGTATGCTGAATTGTTTAAAAACAGGGTACATACCTTTATTAATGGTGGTGAAGCGCAGGCACAGGTCACTGCAAACCGTTCTGCAGCATAGCTGATACCATAGCAACGGTCTGACGTCATGATGGTTTGTTTATGGACCAATTTCTTTCCCACGTTAAACAATTCGATCTTGTTCTCCCTTGGTATTGTTACAGCGATCTCGTTTCCTGCAACTAGAGTCGCTCCGAAAGGTTGATGCGAAAGTTTGTAATCTGAGATGAGAGTATGTTCTTTGTTGAATATCTTAATTTTGCAATTGTTTCTGTCAACGAGTACGAGCTGTCCGTTGGGAAGGAAAATAATGCCTGTAAACCAGCAAGCCTCGACATCACTTACAGCCCGACCACTGAATGTTTTAATAAGGGTTGCGGAGACTTTTCTAGACAGTTGAGTAAATTTGACGCTTTTCAAGCTTTTAGCGTCGGCTTTCAGGCTTTTTCTCGACCTTCTCATATCATATTCATCTTCAGGGTCAGAGTCTACGTCTCTTGGAATCTGAAGTAATTGTGACGAAGGCACTTCAGCGTTATTGGTCCGTACTTGAACTTCTCCAAGCCTGTTTATACCAGACATCAACCTACCGAGTACGTCTTCCACTACAAAATCAAGATTTACGGTTTTTATTCTACTATTTAGCGCTCCTAATTTTCTTCGGTACTGTTCACTTTGTACTTCCGCTTCTGGTAAAATCTGAAGAGCGTGACTATCAGACCCGTATCTAATTGCACTTGTTGAAAGACCAAGGAGCTTCGATGCTGACTTTCTCAACCTCTGAGCTTCTTTGACATCGGATTGTATTTCCGACTTTTCCTTGTTGTGTATACCATATATTTCAGTGACGAGTTGAGTCTCACATCTTGCTAAATGTTCATTTATTTTCTGTCTCACAGCTTTTACACTCTGCAACATATCCACCTGATCTTTATCTATTTTCTTATCCGCTTGAACTCTATCGTCAAAAATACTTTTAGCCAGCGAAGCTTCATCTGCCAACAGATCATTGTTTCTCTTTATGTCCTCGTTATTATGCATGGTAGCCTCTTTGAGTGGTTTGACATGCTTGCACACCTTATGGACATTGGCTGCACATTTCTCGCATATAACTTCTCTGTGAATCTCGCAGTACTTTGTGACAACTTCACCAGTATGATTATAACAATGCGGTGCAGCTATGATGTTTTCTATCGGTTGTTTTCGGACTTTGTCAATAGGAACTACCTTGTGTTTCTTGGTAGTCCTTAGAGCACCGTGTACGCCAAGACATTCTCCACACAGAGCGTCATGGCATGCAGAACACCAATATTCAGCAGCTTGCCGTTTCCCTTGACGACGACACGTGTCACACCTTCTGTTTGGATCCTTCAGAGCTACGACCTCTAAATATCCTGATAGAAATGCATTCGTCGGTAGATATTTAGCCCATTCATCAATCGACTTAGCTTCCTTGGGTGCGTCCGTAGTTTGTAAACAAAGTGGGCAGATTATAACATTAGCGTCGTTAGAGTTACCGGACGTTTCAGGAATATACGTCATTAGACAGCCCTGACAGTACGAATGAAGGCAGGATAACGTCTTCGGGTCGTCTAGCATTTGTCGACATAACTCACATGTTATAAAATCCTCTAACGCCTGACTCTCCCCAGACTTCAATGTACTGAAAGTCTTTTCTCTTTGTAGCTTCTGTGGACTAGAATGTCCCGACGACTTCTGGGGACTGGATGACCCCGATGGTTTCTGAGGACTTGTAGAATTATATCCCATTGTTTTATTTGTGCTTGGTGACGGTTTTGTGGGTGAAGGCGTTGATCTCGATGGCGATTTGGTTGTTTTTGTTCCACCTTTCTGTGCAGTCGGGGAAACAATATTTTTGCTTTTTATAGGGCTTTGTTGAGAGTTAAAGGAACTCTTTACGTCGGTGTTCTTCACAAAATTGCGTGAGCTCATATTGCTTACTCTGTCTAGTAGAAAAGGGTCTTTATGGGGCTACTGAATTAATCAAAATAAACCTGAAACATACAACGTGATTTTCGTGTAAGTGCAGAGAGCATCGATCCTAGTCAGACAGCGAGAAATGCACAGGCTAAATACGTCAGTTTTTTTTTTTCTTTCTTTTTAAGAATTAATCAAAATAAACCTGAAACATGAAAAGTGATTATCGTGTAAGTGCAGAGAGCATCGATCCTAGTCAGATAGCCCGAAATGCACAGGCTAAATACGTCAGTTTTTTTTCTTTCTTTTTAAGAATTAATCAAAATAAACCTGAAATATGAAAAGTGATTATCGTAAAAGTGCAGAGAGCATCGATCCTAATCAGATAGCCCGAAATGCACAGGCTAAATACGTCAGGTTTTTTTTTCTTTTTAAGAATAAATCAAAATAAACCTGAAACATGAAAAGTGATTATCGTGTAAGTGCAGAGAGCATCGATCCTAGTCAGATAGCCCGAAATGCACAGGCTAAATACGTCAGTTTTTTTTTCTTTCTTTTTAAGAATTAATCAAAATAAACCTTAAACATGAAAAGTGATTATCGTGTAAGTGCAGAGAGCACCGATCCTAGTCAGATAGCCCGAAATGCACAGGCTAAATACGTCAGTTTTTTTTTCTTTCTTTTTAAGAATTAATCAAAATAAACCTGAAACATGAAAAGTGATTATCGTGTAGGTGCAGAGAGCATCGATCCTAGTCAGATAGCCCGAAATGCACAGGCTAAATACGTCAGTTTTTTTTTCATTCTTTTTAAGATTTTCTGATGGAAGACTGAACGTATTTCAGTGCCATACGACTATTCATGCAGTTCCTCTGTTGTCTGAGCTTTTCTTCGGATCCGATCTGCTTTGCAATTTTTTTATTTTTTTTCTTTTTTACGGACACATGTCGTAGTTCAAATTTCACTTCCTGTCTTAATGAATATTTGATTGGTCGATTGATTCTTTGATTCACAGTCACTATCCGTCAATTATAGTATTAATGATAATGATCTTACAATACACAATTTACCTATCACCACACAATTGACCAATCGCTGGTCCCGCCAACTGACTCCTTTGGTCCCGCCAATTGACTGCAACAGGAAGTTTCGCTTCGAATTTTAACAGCGGTATTTTGCATAAATATGTGCCAAGTAGAATATTACAAATAAGTAGAATGGTTGGTTGGCGACCTAAACGTCGTAACTACAGCTTGAATAAGCTGTAGTTACGGCGTTTAAGTCACCAAACCACCAAAAATGATTCACCAAAATGGCGACCAATGTTGGAGTTCAAAATGATATTCTAGTATAAATGAATGACTGATTATTGTATTGACAGTCACGAATGGTCAACTCCGGATTTATAAAAGACCAAAGATGTCAAGCTATGGAATACATGTTTGAAAAAGACGAATTGTTACAAACGTAGGTCATAGCCTTCCGAATATCTCGTATCAAATTCCTAACTTTCAAGTGTCCTTTGAAATGAGTAACAAGAGGCCCCGACGCTTTACTGGTTATCAAGTTTTCGCTTTCGTATTAAAGGGACTTAATTGCTTAAAAGAGAATGCATAAAATGAAAACAAATTATTGGACTTTATAATCATTTTTGAGCAATACTCCTTAACCCTTGTCATGCTGAATAAATCCTTTCACGAATTGTATAAAAATCAAAGGTCTGAAAGTGATGGTAGCACTTGTTGTTCAGTTATCAATACTTCTTTTGAAAATTTATTTCATAAACAACTCTGGTTTCAAAAGGATAAACATAAGTGCAGTCTGATCTTTGTCTATACTTCCTGTTAAAACCGGAATATTGCTAAACCTTTTCAATATGTTTACAGCGAATTTAATGCGGAATGTGAGCTATGGCTTTGCATGAATCGAATAACCGATTAAACCGTGGTCTCATAATATACGAGACAAAAATCTGAATGGCGTCAAAATCATAAGATAAAAAATTAAGAAATGAGTTAATGAGGAAAAATGGTAAATAAACCAATTTGAAAAAAGAAAAAGAGGAAGAAATCTATAACCTTGTTTTGAATTAAATAGCGTCGAAAGCGACATTTCACGTGTAAATGACACAATTTACGAAATAAACCGATCAGAAAATCAATCTCAATCAAACGATCGACTTAGACCGGTAATGAACTATGAATTCCGACATTGGTCGACATTTATGGTAAGCATTTTTGATGGTTTGGCGACTTAAACGTCGTATCTACAGCTTGAATAAGCTGTAGTTACGACGGAAACTTCAGTTTGAATAAGCTGTAGTTACGACGTTTACGTCGCTAATCAAAATATGTTTATTTCATTTAACTGGCCAATTTACTGACCATTTCGCAAAAGAACGCCGTTTTTATGTTTTTGCCGGACTTCCTGTTGGCGCTCAGTGGGCGTTGCCAGCGATCCGTCAATTTAAGGTTTGGTCTTTTTCTCTGATTCTGAATAAATTTACCATTTCCTGGCCCCACCCACTGACTACCTAGGCCCCGCCCATTAGCTCCGACAGGGAGTTCCTCTGCGATTTTTAACAGCGTTATGGTCAGTAGCATGTAACAAAAAGTAAAATGGTTGGTTGGTGATTAAGCTGTAGTTACGACGTTTAAGTCGCCAAACAAACAATAAAGGAAAACACAAAAAGGCGGTCAATGCCGAGTTGATAAGCTCAGGCCCGGGCTGAGTAAATTATTTGATTGGTCGGTTTATTCTTTGATTGACAACGCGATTTGTCATTTACGTAAGAAGTCAACCATTTTTGCAGTGATTTAAATGAAATTCAAACTTATACCATGTAAACCAAATGGTTATAAATCTTAAATCTTATACTAAATGAAAATGTTACGTGTTTCAAATATGAAGAAATATCCATTACCATTATTTATCTTTAAAATATCCTTATATCTATATAAACAGTCGAGTATCGTTTTGATATAGAAGTTCATACGAATTTCAAAAGAAGTTGAAAATTTGAGCTTTTTAATAGATCGATTAGGGAATTCAATCGATTTAGAATCGATGTATTAAAAATCGATATCCATTGAAAAGATGTAGTGTGCGAGATTATTTTTTTAGCCAGATGACGATTTTACTTCCAATATATTGAATCTTTTTCAATCCGTTCCCACATACCAAAATTTAAGCCTGGTCTAAATTGAAAGACGCTGCAGACGGCATCTAGAAGTTGACGAAAATTTAAAATTCTTCGTCGTTTGGGAAGAAAAAATTGGACAATGAAGAAATTGCTTAAATGAGATTAAATTTGCTTTTCATCAATAATTATCTAAAATAATTCCCAAAACTTTTTTAAAGGGGAGTTTGGGGTGTTACCCATTTTCACACAATGACAACTTTTGACGCCCCCAAGAAAAAATGCGAATGTAAAAGATTGTGGATAATGAAGAAATTACCTGTCTCAAGCAATTTCTTCAATATCCACAATGCTTTCAACTCCAAAAGACAGAGATTCTTAAAATTTAATCAACAAAAAATTGTTGTTTGCATTTTTATCTTAAATTTGGACCAGTCTAAAATTTTGTCGACTGGAAATGGGTTAAGACTGGTGTCGGAATGGAATATATGGTAAGAAAACTTTGAGACGATTAAGAAAAATACGGTCGAGCTTTTCCAGGTTGGTTGGTTGAATGGGGTTTTACGCCACTTTTAACAATATCTCGGTCATATCGCGGTGGCTAGAGCAACTTACAATGGATTAATGGTATTTCTCACACCAGTACTACCACTACATCCTTTCCCAGCCTGAAACTGCTATCCCATTTAGTTTTACGATTATCCACCCGTTGGTGAGTGACAAATGTCGGAAAGGATATGTGCCGCCGGCGGGGATTGAACCCATAACACCCAATGATTGAAGACTAGGAATCTGATGTGCAACAGATTGCACTATGACGGCGGCGAGAGCGAGCAATTCCAGGTTAAATCTTTTACTTCCTATTATCCGCCCAACTGCAAAACTATTGCCATCGTATAGTGCGTTGAATATGTACTCTCAGTGTGTTTAATTATGTTGATTAGGAATGCGTTTTTTAACCCTTTACCCCATAATCCCGAAGACAAAGAAACTTAGCTTAAGAAAACATTTTGAAGAGAGAAAAAAAGCTTTAACAAGCAGTATCTCCTTTTGATGTTTTTCTCATGTCACAGATAAAATGTTTTTATTCCCTTTCATACACTATTCAACAAAATATTCTGAAACGTAGTTTTACGGAAACCAGATGTCGTTTATCAGAATATACCGGGGTATTTCTCTTAAAGCCTACGTAGGCTGTTAAGCTATTTTTAGATTAAGACGAGACAGTTGCAATGAATATTGGGTCAAATTACCGTTGGAATCTCGCATTAAGTTTGATTTTGCTCATACCTTCGTCATCGTTACGTCATCAGGAGTTATGTTCACTAACCGGTCTTCAACTCTGTAATGTTTAGATTTAATACTAATATAGACACTTACCCTAGTTTTGCGCTAACCGTTTGGTGTGACATAAATTGGTCGTTGGTTGTTTCGCTTGTCAACCCGCTAACTTTGGGTCTTATGCAAATAAGGTCATGCGGTGTCGACAACCGAACTCCGTGATATCTAAAAATAACCTGGAATTCCGCTGAATCTTTCCTAAACAACGACAAAAATCCACTTTGATACTATCAGAATACCGCGAAGATAACATCTGACTCAATTTAAGTATAAAACGTTCGTTTGAAGGTTTTTTTCGGCAACAGAAAATTTTTTTCTCATCTTAGTTTCAGAAACATCGATACCTCCCTTTAACCCATTCCCACTCAATCCCTCCTTTTTACGCATCACAAGAATAAAGCCTTTGAAAACATTGTGGAAAATGAAGAAATGGCTTGTATCATGCAATTTCTCATTATCCACAATGTTTTCTATCCAAAAAGATGAAAAAAATTCAGATTTCATCAACTTGAAATTGTCGTCTGCAGCTTCTTTCAATTTGGACCAGTCTAAAATTTTGCTGTGTGGGAATGGGTTAACACAACATACTCTATAACCAGTGTGGCATTTATTTCTCATCTTCAACAAATGTGAAATGTTGTCTGCAACCTTTGTCAAATTGGACGAGTCTTAAATATTGTCGTTTGGTTAAAAAAAACAAACAAACAAACAAAAATCACACACAATCCCTCCTTTATACGCCCCTCGAGAAAAAAAAGGAAAACATTGTGGAAAATGAAGAAATTACTATTATCAAGCAATTTCTTCCCTATCCACAATGTTTTTTTATCCAAAAATACCAAAATATCAAAATTCCATCTTCTTGGAATTGTCGTCTGAAGCTCCTTTCAATTTGGACCATCTTAAATATTGTTGTGTGGGGATGGGTTAAACATAACAAAATCACCTCCAATTGTGTGCCCCATTCCCACACAATCCCTCCTTTTACGCCCCTCAAGAAAAAATATTTGGAAAATATTGTGGAAAATGAAGAAATTGCTTTTATCAAGCGATTTCTTTATTATCAACAATTATTTTCTATCCAAAAAGACCCCAAAAATTAAAGTGGTAAATTTTCAAATTGATTGAAAATTCGCTAGAGCCTATTACGTATCGTTGTACAAGACGTTATACATCCAAGAAGCATAACGTCGTGACTGGAAAATAGCTGCGGTAATAGTCCATCAGATTATACTACAGGGAACAACGTTATAGCAACTAGGCGAGCACGGCGCGCCCTCGTAAACTACGTTAAAGTGAGAAGTGTTTCTGACCGATATCACCATTTTTTCTTTTATATTTTTTTCCTTCGGTATCCGTACCCGATCACTCTCTGGCAAGTACACTTCATCACTGTAAGGCGTCTAAACCCGTAATGTTGTTCTCGTGGAGTTCGCGTAGATATCAAATGCATCTGTCCAGGCTGATCTTAGTTCATGCATCTGCCACAGCTATTGTCAAAACAGAAATATTCCGGGATCAGCATGAAAAGGGTTAAACGGGTTTCTGCAGAGCGTAAATCATTTTAAAAATCACCTGTGTAACATGCTTTGTTAAGGGTTGCGAAAAAAATGAATTAAGCAATAAAGTTGGTATATTCTTGATCTTTCGAACCAGTGGTATGTAGTCTAAACCGCCCGGCAGCGTATCTATTGAATATAAATGTAGTTGATGGACATTAGGCCATATTTCTCCGTGCATCAACGAAATAAACGCACGAATTTTTTCGAGAATATTTTTTTTTTCAAAGGCAATTTATTAATTTCATAAAGGTCAAGTGATGTCAATAATTTCATGATATACGAGAATTTAAACAAGAATAAATAGTTTAAGAAAATAATCGCGTCTCATTGTGCATCAACCTAAAGTTAGAGAAAAAAAAATTAATCAACAAATATAACTTAACTATTGGACACAGATGGTATATAAAACCCGTCACAGTATCGTTAAGCGCTATCCGTTTTTACTCGCATGTAGGAAAAATGAACAAGAATTAGAAAATAAGAATTTAATTGTAAAATAAATACATCAAAATGAAGTTTTACTAACAACAATAACTTCTATATATTAAATTTACAATAACAAAAAAACAATATCTTTAGAATGTCGAATTAAGGCCCTACGTTCGTGTTAAAATAACTACAAACAAAGATGTATTTGTGGAAACACTAGCGCCTTTCTAATAGAAATGTTGTCTGAAGTTTTCAACAGACAGACAGACAGACAGACGCATAGACAGAAAGACAGACGGATACCGGTAAGATGATATGCCCTTGACCTATCGATGCATAGGCATAAAACAGACTGACGAAATACATCATTTAAACAATGTAATGTGTATGATATATTATTACAAGAATACTCTGTCTCAAATTTTCGGTCACTTGACGTTTATCAAGAAACTTCCTGTTGGATGTCAGCTGGTATGGCTGACAATACGTCAGTTCCACGTTCTGATTGATTGATTGACTGAATGGGGTTCAACGCCACTTTAAACAGTATTTCAGTTATATCGCGGCGGCTGCAGCACTTTAAAATGGATTCCTGATATTTCTCAAACCGGTACTACCACTACATACCTTCCGAGCCTCCAGCTGCACACCCGCTTAGGTTAACGATTATATACCCACTGGTGTGAGACAAATGCCGGAAAGGATATTTGCCGCGACCGGGGATCGAACCCGTGACCTCATTGTTGAGAGTCCGACGCGTTGTCAACTGCGATATGGCCGCGGCCCTCCACGTTCTGACTTTCCGAATCAAAAAAGCTGTAGGAAATACTGTAGGAAAGAGAAAATGTCGAGATTGGAGAAGGAAAAGTTTAAATATTGTAATTTTTTCTTACCTAACAATGACAGGTTCAAATAATTGCAGATATCTTATACATTGTTCATTCGACAACAGCCTTGCGTTCAGGATGACGAAACATGAGCACGCGCTTCACTTTTCATAAAGGTGCACGAGCAAAGCGGGGTACCATTAACTTAAGTTATCGCTTTGACATCTTGAACGAAAGACAGGTTTGTGCGAAGAATGGTTCCACAAAATGCTGACGTGGAACTACGGTTTAAACTTGTCAGGGAAAAATATTTTGGATAACACAAAAATGTAATCAAATTTTAACCCTTTCCTACACAGTGACGCGTTTAGACGCCGCCGAAGAAAACACTGTTTGGAAAATATTGTGTTAAATGAAGAAATTGCTTGTAACAATGTTTTTTACCCAGAAAGCTGAAAAAATCTAAAATTTCACAAACTTAAAATCGTTGTCTGCAAGTCCTTTCAATTTAGACTCGTCGCCTGGTAATGGGTTAAAATAGATTCCTATTGAATTTGAGTAGTATAAATTAAGTTTGGGGTCTTGAAGTTACACCTTAGCGGACTCAAAAGGCTCGTAAAGTTCGTTTTCAATCATAGATATATCATCCGAATCTGAGTCACTTGATAAAGATTCATTTTTTGCTTTTGGAGCGACGATTTTCTTAAAATCACTTGGTTTCTTCAAATTAGCACAGTCTACATACGGGGAGTTATGTTTCGGACTGGTTGGCTTATCTTTCGTTAAAATTCTTTTAGTCTGGTTCACTTTATCCTTTGTGAATTTTGAGATATCTTTGGAGTCTTTTGTAATATCTTTTGACTCTTTGGCAATGTCTTTTGTATCTTTTGAATAAGGCACGTATTGACTTTCCTGTTTATGTGTCATATCAATGTATGTCTTTTCATTTTGTTTATTTTGAACTTCTTCACACTCCGCGTATATATTACTAGCATTCGACATTTTCTTTTCATACTTGTAACCATATATACCTTTATCTTGTTGCTTAGGAACGACTTTGTCGCTTTTCTTCTTTTTGTTGCTAAGTGGCGCCTTTTCAGTGCTGGAGTCTTTTGCAGTGTCATCAATTTCGTAATATATTTTCGGTTTTCCGTTGTCTTCTTCAATTGGTTTAGCAGGTAGTTCGCGTTTTGAATTATCAACCAATGATCTTTTGTTTACAAGTTTCGGTTTTTGAATCTCTTTCTCTTCTGACTCTGAGCACTCGTCAATTTCCGCGTAAGTCGGAGACGCTGGACTTACGATCGGCCCTGTTCGGGGAATTTCGTCAGCAACGGCACTGTATCCCGGCTGCAGAAAAGGTTGACCCTCATCTGGAATGAATGAGATAGAGCATTTTTTTTCAGAAAAAAATATAGTCTGTTAAATTCTTAATAGTCGAAATTGCACTTTCGTTTTTATGGACCTCTAAAATATTTTAATACTCCGTTCGATTAAAAAACAAACATTTTTAGACCAGTACACAATTACAAACTGAATATTCATAACATAAAATAATTATTTCCTTATCCGAAACATTTTCGAAAGTAATTAGTTAAGATAATTAAATGAGCAGCTTCGTGCATAGTATATGAGACCCGTCAGGGGAAAGGGGACCTCTTGGGTGGTGTCAGATAGCGCGCACTATGAAGAGTCACCGGGGTAAAGACTTTCTGAATCTCGAATGACCATTAACCTTACTGTATAATTTTCGGAATGCGACAGCTGATTGATCTCTGTAATTTCCAGTGTTTTTTTAAATGATTGACCAATCGCAACTGTCAATCAAATAACCAGTAGACCAATGAAACCATTCATTTAGACTGGAAATTAACTTTTAACATCGATATTGGCCAACATTTAAGTAACTCATTTATGTTTGTTTGCCAACTTGAACGTCGTAACAACAGCTTATTCAAGTTTAAGTTGCGAAGTTTAGGACGCTAACCAACCAGTCTATTTCTTGGTTACATGCTTCTGGCCATAAGTTTTGCACAATAACGCCGGTCAATATCGAAGTGGAATTCCCTGTCGGAGTCAATGGGCGGGCTCACCGAAGTAAGTGGCCAGGGCCATAGATTGGTCAATTTGTGTCACAGAATTATCGGGGTCCCTTTAGAAAGACAGACCACAAATTTTTTTGGTCTGTTAATATATAAATGTCCGCTAAAATACAGGTGTATTAACACGTTTTGAAGACGTTACCCATTAAAACATGAGAAAACTTTAAACTGGGCTTAATTCAAAGAAGTTGTGAACGTTAAGATGAAATTTATGAATATTCAGATTTTTTTAGCTGTCTGGGTAGACATTATGTCGAAAATGACGAAACAGTTTGTAGAAAGTAATTTATTCATTTTACATAATGTTTCCCCTTTGCTTGGTTTGTGTGTGTTTTCTTTTCTTTTTCATGGGAGCCAAAATGCGTCATTGTGCGTGAATGGGCTTAATATTCTTAAATCTTGACATCTGCTTATCAAATACCGTACTTAAAATAAAGTTATTTTTGATCGGGGTTTAACATCGCTTTAAAAAAAATTAAGTCATATCGCGGCAGCTTGAGTACCTAACAATGGATTCGTGGTATTTCTCACACCGGTACTACCACTACATCCTTTCCTAGCCTCCATTCGGTTTACGGTAATCCAACCATTGGTAAGAGACAAATGGCGGAAAGGACATGTGCAGCCGGGGGATCGAACCCATGACACCCAATTATTGAAGATTGTGAGAAAATCAAGTTAACATGAGACGGCTTGTTATTGAATAGATATACTAAAAGTATTTAACCCTTACCCGTATGGTCGGTAGTTTCCGGTAGAGGTCTTTTCTGGATTTCGCTGCAGTTCGTCTGTGAATTGGAATTGGAGAGACTGCTTTTCTTGTCTTGGTCGGCATTAGCTTTACACCGTCTGTAAGATTAAAAAATATGCTGTTTTCTATCGTCATTTCAAATTATTAAAAGGAATTCTATCTGTTATTTTATTCAAATTAACGACAATAAGTATGCGTTATGGGAAAAGTCCAGGAGTACATGCGATTATTTAGGGTTTAAAGTTATGCTTTTTCAGTCTTATTTTCAACTGATCTTAATAACCGACGTTGCGCGAGAAAGACGTCATAAATACAGATTTAATTGATGCCTCGGGACGGATACCGTTCTTCGATCTTTCGTTGGCCTACGCAACCGGCGCGAGAACTGGACTGCGTTCTGGATTATGAAGCAGTTACAAGCGATTGCTGTTGAAAGCCTACTTTTGAACTAAACGAAGTATCATGGAGAACTTCGCGATAATGAACGCAGCGCTGGTTTAAGCCCAGGAAGTAGAATCAAGAGAACGTTTTAAAGGTTCTTTCTCAATTGATGTAAACTAAAAGGGTTGTTCAAATTTTTCACCTAACTATAATTAAGACCAATCTTTTGTAATAACGCTTGTCTGTACCAAGAAATCAAGACAGATGTGGACAACATGTGACAAACGGTGTATGGCGGAAAGCTGTTAAGTGGCAGTAAATCAATCGTATGATCCTTTCCCTGGCTGTAAAACTTGCATAACTAGCAGCATTTGTCAATGTTAACTTAAAACCACTCTTTTCTGACAAACTCTGGTCAAATATTGTAAGTTGTAATGTTAATACGTTGGATTACGCCCTCACCCAATCCTGTTCAAACACGGAGTTTTATATTACTGTGATTTTTTACTTGAGAAAACATTGTGGAAAAAGAAGAAATTCTTGAAACATAGCAATTTCTTCTTTTCCCACAATATCTTCCACTACATTGGATGACTTTATTTCAAATTGCATCCAATTTTCATTGTCGTCTGCAACCTCTTTCGATTATGACTAGTCTAAATTTTCGGAAAAAAAGGGAAAGGGTTAAAGCAAAACATGTGCGATGCACAGACCAAAGTCATGTGAAATCACCGAAATCTATTCGTTTCCGTATTCTTTTAGTATATACAAGCACTTTTCTTTATAGATCTAGTACCATTTTCTTTTCTCTCTCTCTTTTTGCAGTGCACCGGTGGTTATTACCATACCACCTTTTCCTGCGTTTACAATTGACGGATCAAATAATAAGTCGACCAATCAAATCACTCCTTTACACCGGAAGTGATCTTTCAATTCCGATATTAGTCGACATTATTGTGACGCATTTTTGTTGGTTTAGCGACCTAAACGTCGTAATTGCAGCTTATCTGCAGCTGTAGTTGCAACATCTAGGTCACCAACCAACTATTTTACTTTTTGTTTCATGTTGCTGATCATACATTTTTCATAATAACGCTGTTTTTTTATCGAAGTCGCACTTCATGGTGTAGCAATCAGTCAATTATCCCGACTATATTTTGACCTAAAGGGTGTATGGAATTTACTGTTCAAGATATCGTTTCATCTTGCTGAACAAACGTGACAACTGGCATGTTGTAAAATGCGACTTAAGTGTCTTCACTTATCATTTTTGTTACATTCCTCATCTATTGTTTTATGTATCGGTGTTGCCTTTGTAGTGTTCTGCATGTTTTTTTAATTTTTTAATTTCTAGTTTCGTCTATCAAAAACGAGCGTTCTGATTGGTCGAAAAAAATTATTCATAACTCCATGAACAAAATTTTGAGCACGCAGCGATTTTGTATGCTTTCGCACAAAATAGTCCTATACAAAAAGGTATCAAAATTTGTAGAGCTTTTGTTTTTTTCGCTCGATGCTATAAAATTATAACAAATGAAGAGAATATTTTTTGTTTTCATGGAGGTATGAATCGAAAAACCTAATCACACAATGTATGAATCACGATATTGTATTTTAGTTAAAGCTGGGTTGCATGATATGGCTGTAAAGTGAATGTATGAAGATCTTTCATTACCTGAGATAGAATTTAACGAGTATGATAATTAAGACCAGAAAAATGATTCCAACTGCCAGCCCAATATACAGCCCTGAAAATAATAGAGAGAGTAAAAAAATAAATAAATAAAGAATTGAATATGCCTATTGACAAATTGAGGAATAGACTTACATGGGTAACCAATTATATAAATTACATTATTACAATAAAAGTAATACAATTGACCAATCACGGCTATGAATCAAAAAATCTATCGACCAATCAAATCATTCATTCAGTCCGGGACTAAGCCTCAAACTCCAATATTTGCCACAGTTTTTAGCATGGGATTGCGTAGCAATCTGAGGCTAAAATTATGACCGTAAATTTCAACCAACGCAGAGTTTAATATAAACATGTAAAAACATCTAACGCAATAAATATAATATTCTGCCACATTGAAAGTAGACCAGACACGACTGCGAGTATTAATTAATACGCCCGATTGAGGCAAGAAGTACGAGGGCAAGAATATGACTCAATGAAAGCCGGCGCTTGATGTTCAGTACTTTCGTGTGAGTGTTCTGAATTTGGAAAAATCATCAAAACTTGATGAGTGAATGGAGAGAAAGAAAAGAGATATATAAAATATTTGACAAATATTAATCACGTATAATCATATCATACTGCTAAGAAAAAATAGGATGTTTGTTTTATTCTAAAATAATATTGCTTATTCTAGAGCTACAGTATTAAAACGGTCCGGTTAGACGAAGTTTCTGTATAAAGCTTATAAGAGAAGCTGTCGGTTTTACTCACGATTGGAATGTTTTATTTAACAAATTAATTGGTCATTCATAGGATCATAATCGCAATGTCTGCAAACAGTTTGGTCATGTTCGGATTTTGGAGCTCCGAATTCTACCCATAGGATGCAACGTCTGCATGTCGCTTTGGAGAGTTGTACAAAATCATGTAAACCTAGTAAAAGACCGCCCGCCCGCCCTCTGTCGATCTCTTTTCCTGGAGATTATAAAGCGCATATTTACATAACGAAGCTGTTCTGTGTTGTAGAATACTCACAGCTCCTTGTTCGAACCAGGCTATACACTCCATCCCCCCCCTCTCTCTCCCTGTCAAGCTCTCTCTCCCTCTCTAGATCCACTGCTAAAAGCCAGCGTGCTTTTTTCATGATGTGGTTTCCGTACGTACGTCCGTCATCTTTTAAACTAAAAAATCTTCTTCTCAGAAAGTACTGAACATAATTCAACCAAAATTCACAGGAATGATAAATATGTAACGATATATACATGTAAATACCTTAAAAGCGAGAAGAAAGTTATTGTGGGCAGGTTCTGTCCCATAGCGCACAAATTGGCAGATCTGCGCATAATCTACAGTAGACCAGGGTAAAAAGTGACACCTCCGATAGTCCGACCATCAAACCTTTTTTACCAATGTTATATATCTTATGTATAATTAACTAAGGCTTTCAGCGCATTCAGCGCTTTGATTATAAAACGTTTTTGTTGGTTTTGCGACTTAATCGTAGTAACTTTAGCTCATTCAATCTGTAGTTACGACGTTTAGGACACCAAACAACCATGCTACTGATTTGTCATATGCCGCTGGCCATGGACAAAATAATTCCGTAAAAATCGAAGCGAGTGTTCTTGTTGGGGTCAATGGGGTGACCAAAGAAGTAAGTGGGCGGAGGCAGATATTAACCAATAATCATTCCCCCGGAAAAACCAAATAAGGAATATTAGAAATAGGACCCTCCCTGTACATATTCACATGTCGGCACGAATTACGCATTCCGGTCAGCGAAAATATACAAACATTCAGTTTGTGCAGTGGCGATACGTCGACTTACAGATTTCCAGCTGCATGTTAATATGATATTTATTTTAACCCAGTCCCACTTGACAAAACCTTAGACTGGTCCAATTTGAAAGAAGTTGAAGACGAAAATATTAAGTTTGTGACATTTCAAGTTCTTTGTCGTTTAGTGTAGAAAACGTTGTGGGCAATGAAACAATTGCTTTTTCACGAGCAATTCATTTATTTTCCATAATGTTTTCCTCAGGTTTTTTCTTGATGAGCGTTAAAAGGAGGGAATGTGTGGAAATTGGTTAATTGATTTAGTTTAAAAGTAAACCAGTGAAACATTAATTAAAAAAACTGGCGGATCGTAAAGTAAGCTTTCAAACAAGAATGCTTGTTTGAAAGCTTACATTACGATCCGCCAGGTTTAGGCTCATCAAGAAAAAGCCTGAGGAAAACATTGTGGAAAATAAATAAACTCTTTTTCTCATGCTAGTTCCTTGACCGACCCTATTCTAAATCTACGATAGCTTTTGCCATGCTAGAAACTCTTTCATAGGCTTCAGGTGAGCGACCCAAGGCCATTTCGGCTCCAATATTATAGGATTATTGATAACTCTAAGTATTTAAACTGTTACCGTAATTCCCGTCCTGTTTAGGCCTTTGTATACCAGCAATTGTTGTGTTGGAGCTGTCATCGCCTGTCTCTGTTGGAAAAGAATTATAGAATAATAGTATTAAAACATTCACCAAGGTATTACCCAAATTAACCAATCGCTGGCCCCGCCCACTGACTCCTTTCGCCCCGCCCATTGACTACGACAGAAAAACCCGCTTCGATTTTTTAATTTCGTCGTTTTACAAAATGTATGACCAGTATCATGTTACAAATGAGTAGAATAGTTGGTTGGCGGACTAAATGTCGTAACTACAGGTTCAATTAGCTGTAGTTACGACGTTTAAGTCGCCAAATCAACAAAATTGATTCACCACAATGGAGGCAAATGTTGGAGTTCTAACGGAACTTCCAGTCTGATTGTATTGGTCGACTGATTACTTAACCCTTTCCTGTTTTGCAAAATTTTAGACCCATCCAAATTCAAAGGTTTTGCAGACGAAAATTTGAAGTTGATTTTATTTGAAAAATAACCATTCAGGGTAGGGTAGAAAATATTGTGGAAAAAGGAGAAAATGCTTGTCACAAGCAATTTCTTCTTTTCCCACAATGTTTTCTTAATTATGAAATGACAGGGACGTAAAAACCAGGGATTAACCAGGAAAGGGTTAATTGATAGCTACGAGCGGTCAAGTATCATCTATACAAATTTATACATGTTGACAATTTACTAACGCAACCTTCACCTAAAAATGATCAGTAAAATTGTTTTATCGTACATGTACTCGTTTTCGATGAAATGTCAAATATTTTCTTGAAAAAAAAAGTATTGTTTTGTAACGTCCATCGAGTCTGTTGGGATATTCAAAGTATGTAATACTTTTTCATCTGTTTCCATCCTTTGTAAATAGTACGTTTCAGATGGCGCCGGCTACTTTGAAAAAATATAAGTGTATAGATTATATATAAATATACAGGTTTTTTAACTTTAAACAAATCTATTTCACATTTTCATTTTTTCATGATTTCGTATCAGCAAATTTGCCAAAAGACGAAAAAAAAGTAAACAAACACTTTTAAGAGAAACCGTGTACATGTTTTCCATTTATAAAGTTTGTACAATTGCTAAGTTGACGAATATTAAACAAAATATTCTTTTAATATCAAATGGCGCATTTCCTTCAGTAACGTAAATATCTTACCTGTTTTATTGAATTCTGTGAAATATACATTACTATAAATCACACTAGGTTTAGCAGTTACTGTGCACGTTAAACCTCGATCATACAGGTGAACATATCGAAGATCGGGAACAGGAACAACTGCGATAATAAAACAAAATAAAACATCTATAGTAATTGACAGAACGCTAGTCCAGCCCACTGAACTCCAACAGGAAATTTGATTTGGATGATAAACTAGTTTATTTTGCAAACTTTGCTATCAGTAACATGTAACAAAATAGAATGGTTGGTTGGCGGCATAATCGTCGTAACTACAGCTTGAATAAGCTGTAGTTGCGACGTTTATGCCGCCAAACCAACAAAAATTCGTATCATAATTGTTGGCCAATCAGAGTTCACTTCCGATACGATTTGATTGGTCGATCGACTTTTTGATTGACAAACATTATCTATAATTAAAGACTGTGTAATATACGTTACTGTAACATCTACATTAATAGTCACTTCTCGGGTATTAAGATGGCCATATTGGTGATCTGGTACGGTGGGAACTATTATAATGAGAAAGACACCAGATCTCTTGAATCTAGATTATACGAAGCAGTTTTGTTGTAGAAGCGAATTGTCATAACTACAGCTTTATCCGTAAACTAAAGACCGTGTAATATACGTTACTGTAACATCTACATTAATAGTCACTTCTCGGGTATAAGATGGCCATATTTGTGATCTGGTACGGTGGAAACTATTATAATGAGAAAGACATCAGATCTCTTGAATCTAGATTATATGAAGCAGTTTTATTGTAGAAGAGAATTGTCATAACTACAGCTTTATTCAAGCTGTAGTTACGACATTTTGCACGCACAGCGATGTAACTATAAATTAGACATGTAAAAGTATTCATCATACATGCCACATATGAGTCCAAAGAGCATAAAAGCAGCCGAAAGACCAAAGATAAAGAGACACCATGTGTCATTTGACGGTACCATATAAAGATAATTTTTTAGTTATTTTCCCATATTTAAATTCTCCTTATATCTTAAAGCCTTGTGGAATATTAGGATGTCAATCCCAAGATATATTACGATTGTAAAAAAAGATTTAGTCGGCCCCTTCCTCTTTGTGGTAGATTTTACAAACTTTATTAAGCAATTCCCATACAATAAAATCTTGGACTTGTCCTTGTTAATTTCTCTGACGCTTAAAAAGCGGAACTGTGTGGGAATGTGTTAAAATGGTAATGCTATCTTTACTCTACTCAAGAGGAATAGGGATATTTTTTTGTATCTAGGATGGTTATTCTACCTTACTTAATTCGTTTTCTAAATACTTTCTATATTTGGCTTCTGCTGAATTTTATCGTCTTTCTAGACATTATCATCCCAAAAATTCTCAAATAGCCCATTTCTGTGTTACTGTTTAGTGTGTAACTGTACACTCAATGGCGTATCAACTCTTTTTTTTCATTTTTTTTTCTTTAATTATTTATATCTAGTATGTTATATGTTTTCTCGAAACTAAGATAAGATATCTAAAAATTTACATGCTGCAAATACAGAAAAAAGTTAAAATGTTTAAGCAAATATCAAAAACCTTAATTACTAAGCTCTCCCCACGAAATCCAGGATTTCTACCATGGTGTGCATTTCAAAAGATCTTTACATTTATATAGTCGATTCATCATCTCGGAAGGATTATTTTCAAATTTCGGAGAGATTTCGAAATCTCAAGTTTCAAAGCATGAAAGATAACACATTTTTGCTAAAACAATTAACGCATTCATTAGTAACCATTATGAGTACCAAATGATGGCGCCGCGCCAACAACCGACTAGGCATTTTCAAAACTTCCGGTTGTGTTTCAATTCGGATCAATTTTGCGTTTTTCGACACACACATTTACTTTTTCTTTATAATAATAGTTGATGTCAAGACAATTTAGACTCAAAATCAAACATGGCTTAACTATTCCTTATATACTTAAAAAAGTCGTTTTTAAGAAATTTTGCAATAGTTGATACTTTGTGTTTGTATTATCAAATATAGATATAGGATTTGGTTATACTTCTCGCCGTTTCCATTTGCATGCGAAGAAAGGGGATGGTTGTTTGTTTAGACAGACTTAAATGAAATTAGGCAATGCCATTGTTTGTCATTTTCCTTCTGGTATCTGCGTTTATATAAAATTCCTGGTTGTTTGGTGGTCTTAAGTGTCTGATGGTGATTGAGCCTACTTTATGAATGAATCTTGAAATACAAGACATTTGAATTGGCAAACTCGAATGAGCAATGTTTGTAAAATTTACATTGGTGGAAAGAGAATGAATTAAGTATACTAAAAAAAGAATGACGACGTTGAAAAGAAAACAATTCGAACAAAGAGACGAACGATATCAATCAAACCCCTTGTTAAGAAGAGCAGCTCACAATATGTTTGTTAAAAAATGTTTATTTGTCTCGGATTAATTGAATAAAAGCAAGAAATCAATTAACTATGTGTTTAGCTCACTCCGCCTACTAACATGGATGGAGCCGCCAACTGAGCTCTGACGGGAAGTTCCACTGCGATATTAAATGGCATTATATTGCAAAATCTATGACCAGTTACATGTTGGTTGATGGCATTAACGTCGTAACTATCGCGTGTAGTTACGACGTTTAAGTCGCCAAGCCAACAAATGAGTCGGCCCAGATCGGAGTTCAAAGTTCTATTCCGGTCAATCTAAATGGTTTAAATTGTCGAGTAATTCTTTGCTTAGTCAATTGTTCCCATCCCCGTGTCTTACCGTAGAAGGAAAACCAGAATCTAATTGGGTCTGGGTTGACTCCGCTTAGAAATATTGTTACGTCTCCACACGCTGTTATCGATGAGTTTACTTTTCCAACGTCACAGAGCGGAAAGGTCGGAAATGACTGGCCCGCACAAGTTGATTTCGTCATAAAGATGACGCCATCACAGTCAGAGTTCATTTTGTCACTTCCGGCTGTTAGGAGAATTTCATGAAGGTAAATATGGACAAAGTGGCCCTCTGGGACTTTGATTTCCCATTTACACGTCCTGCAAAGAACATTATTAAGAACTTTTAGCTAGGTTAAAAGAACAAACAGATGTTTTGTAGTTCTAGAGATGTAAGAATTGCTAGACTGTACTTTGATTTTGGAAAAATTCAAATGTGCTTTTCGAAAAAGGAACATGAATTTTAGACTTGACCATATTGAAAGACGCTGTAGACATCAATTTCTCTTGGTGAAATTAAAAGAAAAAATGTTGTTTTTTTTATATTTTGTTTGGGTTTTTTCTGTGTGTGTGTGTTGAAAACATTGACAAACACGAAGAAATTGCTCGTTACTTGGAAATAGTGTGAATAATAAGAAATTGCTTGTAACACGCAATATCTTCATTTCCACAATGTTTTTGAAATATGCTTTCTTGGGCAGCGCCAAAATGCAGAATAATGTGGAAATGGTTAAAGAGAAATTCTTCGGAAAGAGTCACATGAAAGTCTGTTGATTTTTCTCACTAAAAATTAGGTAGAACCCATTTAAGGAATTAAACCGAAAATTCGCATTGGTGAACCTAAACAAATAGGACGTGTTACAGTTTTCTTTCAATATTAATCGTTGTCAAATACAAAAACTCAACAGAATGTCCATTTGAATGGAGACCTTTTAACCCCTTTTTGTGGTTCCAATATTACATACGTATTATTCATTGGGGCCGCCAACATAGCGCAGTCGGTACAGCATCAGACTCCCAATCCTCCCAATCCTCAATCATGATGACCATGGGATGTCAAGGGTTCGATCCCCGGCGGCGGCACAAACTTTTCCGACATTTTTCTCTCACCAATCGTAAACCTAAGTTGGGTAACAGCTGGAGGCTAGGAAAGGATGTAGTGGTAGTACTGGCGTGAGAAATACCAGGAATCCATTGTTGGGTGCTCCAGCCGCCGCGATATGACAGAAATGATTTTAACAGTGGCGTTAAACCCCATTCAATCAACCAATCAGTATTATTCGTGGGATTATTATAATTCAATTTTTTAACTTTAAGTGCTTTCTTTTTAGAGATAAAGCACCAAGGCCGCTAACCTAAGTCATTAACGTGCTGTGCTATCAACCCCGGGGAAGTGAGTTCGAACCCCGTTTTGGCTAACAGTATGTCCAACATTTGACAAAGTTCATTGTAACATGCGTCATTTGTCTCCCACTTATCTTATCATGGACAAATGATAAGTAGTGCGCCTATGTGGTACGAGCAGTTCGTCGCTCGGATCGAATATTTCGTTTTGATTGTCAGAGAAATAATAGGAATTTATGGTTAGGTACACCAGATTCTGAGATATAAATGAATACGTGTTGAAAGTGACGTCAAACCCCCATACAAAGTTATACTGATAATTAATAAGACTATTTTATACAAGATGTTTTATTGTAAAATATAATGAGCAAAAATGAAATCTTGACACTCTGAATTAGCAACCAAATCTTTGATGCAAGATATCATACTTTACTGATTTTTGTGCATTAAGACCACAAAACGTCTGTCTTTTCATAGCAGTATACGGATTTCTCAAGGTTGGGGTGTTTTATTGATAAACGTCAAAAAATTTAGAGTACCCTCAGAATAAAATTCACTTGGTGATTTATCTTTTAACTTTTGTCATGCTTAACCCGGAATATTCCGGTTTTGGCAAGAGATGTTAACAAAGATCAGCTTGCAAATAAGTGCAGTCTGATCTTGGTCTACACCTCCTGCTTGTACTTTTCCTGGGAGAGTTGATTTCTAATTTGATTTCAAGAAAATATTGATTTTTTGAACAACACGTTTTATCGGTGCTTTCAGTCCTTTGATTTTACAGCAATTCAGTCAGGTAATTTATACAGCATGACAAGGGTTAATATCGATTGTGTCCATCTCTAGTATCGCTTTCAATCCTGGCATTTATCAGAAGGTCTTGCTTTAGAAATGATGTGTGTACTCTGGCAATATTGTGCTGATACGTAAGACCAGGGACGTTTCTCTACATACAGGGGTGCAAAAATGTTGCATAATCTGATCCATGTATACTAGGTAGCGGTTAACAAGTTACCAGACGGCAAAATTTTAGACTGGCCAAAATTTAAAGAAGTAGTTGACGACAATTTAATGTTTATGCAATTTTGGATTTTTTCACCTTTCTGGGTAGAAAACATTGTAAAAAATGAAGAAACTACTTGATATAAGCAATTTTTTTTCATTTTACACAAAATTTTCCAAAGTCGTTTTCCTAAAAAAAGCGTCTAAAAGCGTTACCGAGTTAGAATTGGATAAGTTGGTCATGGTATCGCGACGTCAAAACTTACAACCCCGAGTCACCTTATTATAAGCAAAGGCAATTTGACATCGGCACATCATCACTTCCACCAAAACGTCGTAATTGCAGCTTGAAAAAGCTGTATTTGCGACATATTGGTCGCCCTTCGACGATATCACAATGTGAGTATACGAACTCCCGATTTGGACTATAAACATGATAGTGTATGTACTTTCAGAATAAAGATAAGAATCGTATTAAAAAATCTTTACAACAAATCAAGTCACTAAAAACACGACACAAGTCTCCCTAGGCGTGATATGTCGAGACTTGTAATTTTGGTGAATTGTTTTAGTGTGAAAGGCGGCGAAGACTAGCTCATGCGTTGATTTGCATGGTAAACCCAAGCTTCCGTAAAACACGATAAACATGCTTGGTCCCCCCCCCCCCCTCTTTTTTTACTTTTACCTGATTCATAGCAATTTTCCTCTTTTACTTTAACCTTATTCATAGCAATTCTATGATGGTTCCTTCTTGCATGATTAGTCAGATACAAATACATTTCTGTTAGGATAAAGAAGAGAAATCCAAAACCCATTCATATTCTAATTTCATACCTGAATTGCGTCTCTGACGGATAATGTGGGTTGGTAATAAATCCTTGATTCTGTGTTATTCTTATTGGTGAAGATTCGCATTGTTTGATTATATCTGTATCTGAAATTGAGATGGAAAAAATACTGAAGACGATTGATCTGCGTTCGATCTGGGGATACAATAGCACAAAAATTTTACCCTGTTTTGCTCCGTCTACTCGTTCATAATCGTCTTAAAAGGAAAGCGCTTGCTGAACACAGTCCTGAATTTCAGCAACTGACAGATCGCACATGTCAATCAAAGAATCACTCGACCAATCAAATCATTCATTTAGACCGGAACTGAACTTTGAAACAGTTTGTTGTTTTGACGACTTAAACGTCGTGACTAATATTTCGAGCTGTAGTTACGACATTTAGGTCGGCAACCAATTAAATAACTTTCGTGTTACATATTTACCGCCACTAATTTAGCACTTTAATGCCGCTCAACCCATTCCCACACAATGACGCTTTTGGACGCCCTTCAAGAAAATTAATAGGGACAACATTTTGTAGAATGAATAAATTGCCCTAACAAGTCATTTCCTCATTTTACACCATGCTTTTTTTCCAGAAAGTTAATTATCTAAAATTCCGAAAGCTTCAACTCCTTTCAATTCGGACCAGTCTAAAAAAATGTTGTCTGGTAATGGGTTAATACTGAAGTGGAATTTTCTGTCGAAGCTCAGTTGGTGCGGTGAGCGTTCAATCAATTATTGATCTTTTAGAAGTGGTCAACACACAGGATGGCCATTCAACTATCGCAAGACTGCAAAACTTTAGACTGGTCCAAACTGGAAGGAGTTGCAGACGCCAATTTAAACTTTAAGAAGTTTAAGTTTTTTTCATCTTTCTGGATAGAAAACAATGTGCGTAAAATGAAGAAATTGCTCGTTTAAAGTTTTTTTCCAAATTGTTTTTTTCAAGGAGTGTCAAAAAGTGTTATTGTGACGGAAAAGGTTAAGAAAAAAGTAATGCCGCATGTGCTGTCACTTATTTCATTTTATAATTTACCTTTTCTTTCATTAAAAGAATAAAAAATTGTCCCTACTGATCTCTGGTAAAGCCCATTAAGCTCAAACAGACAGTTCAATGAACGGTAAGTTATGTTTCAATCCTAAATTCGTTGAATATTTATATTACATGGCTTATCTATTTCAGAAATCAATACAAAAGGAGGGATGACGATGAAAAGAAAATTCAACTTACCACGAACACACACGTAGTTGACATTAAATTCTTTCGGATTTTGTCCAATATTGACCGTGGAATGTGTTTCGCAGAATCTGATTGGTTCACAGGCTGACATGCCCATACACATGCGCCGTAGATTCATATAACTTCTCTCTTGAAGGAGACGATTGGCTGCAGTAACGGAACCGGAAGGAACGTTGTTGATTAAGATCTTCTCGGTGCTTTCACATCGGAAACTAAGCGCCGGTCGGCCACAGATCGTTGTGTTGCAACTTTTCCATAGTACTGAAGTAGAACAGAACATATAATATATATGTTATCGTTTCCGTCCATCTTTGGTGATGGGAAAAATAATGGATTGTACACGCTTGCAATTAATTTATTGATTAGGGTTTAACACCACTTTTTACAGTATTTCAGTCTTATCGCGACGGCTAGAGCACCTAACCATTGATTCCTGGTATTTCCCAAATCTGTACTACCACTTCATCCTTTCCGAGGCTCTAGCTAACCATCTCACTTAGGCATACGATTATCGACTCAATGGTGGGTGACAAATATCAGAAAGAATATTTGCCGTTGCCGGGGATCGAACGCATGACTAGGAGTTCTTCGCGTTAGCATCTGCGTTATTGCCGCGGCCCACGTGATCAATGCTAAAGACGATTCGCTTTAGGTCTTTTCCGAGACTTTTAATATTCAATAATCTTGTAATAAACTTTTCTTTGAAATAACAAATCTGATTGATAAGCGATTGGTTTGACATTTCTATAACTATTTGCTCTGTGGAAATCTCTTGCCAATTTTGTAAAAAAAGATCAAAAATACTTAAGACTGTAGGTTTTGAGTCGCCTAGTACAACAGACGCTGCTATATGAATGAATTAGTCTTGAACGTGGCTTAAAATCTCCAAGAAAATAATTAGAACAAATATTACAAAACACGAGTAAAATATTTCACCCGAGATGTTTTACCGAACAAATTGAAAACAAATTGCTTTCAATAATTTCAAGCATTTTTAAATTCTTTGTCTTTTAGGTTGGAACACATAGTGGATAATGAAACAATCACTTGTAACAAAGCTTTCTCATTCTTGGAAGGCGTCAAAAGAATGATTGTGTGGAAATAGGTTAAAAGTCCTATTTTGGAGGTATTGTTAGGTGGAGCAGGAAAGCTCTCAGTGTTATCATTCTCTATCAGGCAAATGGATCTGACCCTTACAGATTTCAAGTTAGCTCGATTGAAAAGATGAGTGGAACAAAATTTACGGATCGTGATGTCTATCAAAAAATCCAATCGACCAATCAACTCATTTAAACCGAGAGTGAACTTTGAACTCCGCCATTGACCGATATTTATGAGGAACACTTTGTTGGTTCGTCCACTTTTCCTCGTACACATTGCATATTCAAGCTGTAGTAACGAAGTTTAGATCGCTTATACGTTTTGCTACATGTTACTGCCCATAAATGTCGCAAAATTACGCCGTTTAACACTTTTCTGTACAATCCCTTGTTTTTACTTCCCAGTGATTTTATACTTGAGAAAACATTATGGAAAAAGAAGAAATTGCTTGTAACAAGCAATTGCTTCTTTTTTAACAATGTATTTCAACCAGTAGGTTAGTTTCTTTTCAAATTGCAGCACCTTTAAATATCGTCTGCAACGTCTTTAAAATTTGACCAGTCTATAAAATTTTGAAAAACGGGAAAGGCGGTAGTTCCTATGCGGGCTCAGCGGGCAGGGCCAGTGACCCATTTCTTTCTGTCTTCTTCTTAGTTTCGATCTGGACTTTTTTTTCTAAATTGTTTTCGAAAATATCGGTAAGTGTGGAGAAATCAGTTATATCTCATTCATTTCAAAGTAGTCAAAAGAGATTTTTGTGAATAAGAATATATTATTGCCTCTGCTCAACGTAAGAATTCGGGACAAAGTAAGAATATTTGAGATACCGAGATGGTACATAGTTGTCGGTTTATTTCTAATGTTGCTGTTGGGCTTTTTTAAAATGCAAATTAAAATTATTTAATTGATAGTTTCGTCTATCAAAAACGGGCGTTCTGATAGGTGGAAAAAAACTATTCATACCTCCATGACCAAAATTTTGAGCACGCAGCTATTTTGAATGCTTGCGCACAAAATATTTCCATGCAAAAACTCATCAAAATTTGTAAAGTGTTTGCTTTTTTTTTTTTTTTGGCTCGATGCTATTAAGTTATAAGAAATGAAGAGAATATTTTTTGTTTTCGTATAGGTATGAACCGAAAAACCTAATCACATTTATGTATGAATCCGCTTCGCGGCTGTCAGTCAAATAACCAGTCGACCAATCAAATTATCGCTAATTTGCTGTAACTATCCAACAGTACGACAAGACGGCATTTGGGACTATCAGCTCTTTGAAACTGTATCCACGTTACAATACTTGATTTGAGTTTGGCTAATCAAAATTCAAGTGTTTAGATTGGCTGATTTTTTTTCATATTTTTTTTCATTGATTTTTTCTTGCATTAACAATGTTCATATTTTTTTCATTGATTTTTTCTTGCATTAACAATGTTCATATTTTTTTTTCATTGATTTTTTCTTGCATTAACAATGTTCATATTTTTTTTCATTGATTTTTCCTTGCATTAACAATGTTCATATTTTTTTTCATTGATTTTTTCTTGCATGAACAATGTTTTGAGCTAGCAACTATTTTGTATGCTTGCACACTAGGTACATCCATACAATTTCACTCTAAACTAGTACGAGTTTTGCCTTGTTTTGCTTGTTGATATTAAATCAAAAGAAATGAAGAGATTTTCTTTTTGTTTTCATTGAGGAATGAACCTAAAAGCTTAATCACAATAATGTGATTATTTCTTTAGGTTGATACATAAATGGAAATCAATATTATTCTCTTCATTCTTTAATGAGGTCACCTTTAATTCTGTGCAGCAACTTTATGTCTTAGATAGGTTAACCCATTACCAGAAGACAAAAATTTAGATTGATACAAATAGAAAGAAGTTGCAGTCGATAATTTCAAGTTTGTGAAATTAAAAGAACCTTACTCTTTTATGGTGGAAAACATCGTGGATGATGAAGAAATTGCTTGTCACAAGCAATTTCTGCATTATCCACAATGTTTTCAAAAAGCTTTTTATTTCTTTGGGGTATCGAAAACATGATTGTGGGGGAATGGGATAAAATGTTTTTTTAGATGCCAGCTGCATTCGATTTCGAATCAAATAAACCATCTCGCTAGCAGAAATTAATTCCATTAAAGGAACATGTATATCGGAACAGTAAGGCGTTGTCCGAGAGTAAAAAACAATCAAAACACCTGTGTGTATTTGCCTGGTAATATGGCGTAGATTGGATTCCATGGAAACGCCAGACGCACGTAAAATACTTTCTGGATTATGATTATAATTGGTTGCACGATAAAGTGTTCCTTTTTAATTACTTACTTTCAATTTATCTAAATTATCAGAGGTTAGCATAACCAACTTTATTTTCTGATCCCGTAATATTCCTGTTTTGGCCGGAGACATAGACTATGATCAGTCTGTACATTTGTGCCGTCTGTTCTTGATCTACAGTACCTGTTTAACCTTTTATTGCTAAGATTGTTATGTCATTTAATGTTTTTTAAAGAAGCACTGACCAACAAATGTCACTTTTTTTCATTGCGTTAAGCTCTCTTATTTTAATGCAGTTTTAGTTTTAGAGACAATGATTAAGTTAGTTTTCTTAGTTTAATTGACCAAAAGCGACTTTTTATCAAAGAAAAAGATCTATCAATCAAATAATTCTATTAGACTGGAAGTGAACATTAAACTCCAACATTGGCCGACATTAAACGGTGAAGCTTATTGTTAGTTTGGCGTCATAAACGTTGAAACTACAGCTTATTCAAGCTGCAATTACATGGTTTAGATCGCCAAAACCAATCATTCTACATTTTTGTTGCATACTACTGGCCATATATTTTTGCAAAATAACGCCGTTCAAAATCGAAGTTGACCGTCCTATAGGAGTGGATGGGCGTGATGGGCCAGTGTTTGGTCGATTGTATCGATATGTTTGCTATCCGAAAAAATTAACGAAGATTCTTAATTCGTCTCGTTTACGGGAGAAGTGTTGTGTTGAAAAGAGATTTTATTTTGCAACGACTTTACAAACCTGTTACCAAACGACAAGAATCTAGACCTGCCCAAATTGAAAGAAGTAGCAGACGACTATCTTAAATTGGTGGAATTTTAAAAATCTTTGTCGTTGTGATCGATAGAAATCATTCTTTATAACGTCGTTGGGCGTGCCAAATGTCGTAACTACAGCTTGAACGACGCCAAACGACGATAAGCGATTTCTTCACTATTAACTTGTAGTTTTTGGGGTTTTTTTTTCTTCAAAACTGTTTACTTGAGGGGCGCCATAAATCGTGATTGTATGGGAATGATTTAATTTCAAATATATACTGTATTTCTAATTTTGCAAACAACGAACAGTTTGTGGGAGGTTTATTAGAACAACCTTGGCCTATCAGACTCAACATTTCTTTTCTCGAGTGATAATCTTAAGCAGACGACTTTAAATAAACAAAATGTCGTCTGCACAACTCACTTCATTCACATTGTTAAACACGCGTGTTCAGACTTTATAACAATACGTGATTTATTTGACTCGGTGTTTACGTTTTATTTCCAAAATTTGTAAACCACAGAAATCTAAAAATAGAAGGAAAGCCGGAACCACTGAAGTGTTTTTATACCGTGGAAACGCACAGGTCATGCGAAAAAGGGCCCAAGCGTTGTTGGCTTCCACTAGGTTTCGAGTTCTACACGTGTCGAAAACTATCAAATTGATTGTAGATGTACTAATTATAGTATGTGATCGAATGTCAATGATGTCTTTACCTTTATAGACAGCATTGACCTTTGATAATTCACTATAACTTTTACATCTAATTTACAAGCCGAGCCGGGAGTATTCATTTTTTCCTCTTGTTCTTCTTCTTCTTCTTTTTGTATTTTAGCTAACAAAGCGTCAGCTTTGATAGCTTAAGTAAACAGACGAAATTTTGAGGTCGTTTCAAAGTTCAACGAGTGCAAACCGGCACTGGAGGCCTAACCGCTAAATCCGTTACATGTCTACGCCATTAAAAGTAGTTCTTATGTATTTCAGGAATATTGTAAACTCTATTCGAATTGTAGAAAACTCTGTCAAAACATGCTATTTAGTTAACCCGTTCCCAATCAATTCCGCTTTTTAAGCATCTCAAGAAAAAAGTCTTGGAAAACATTGTGGACAATGAAGAAATTGCTTGTAACAAGCAATTTCTTTAATGTCCACACTGTTTTCTACCCAACAAAGGAAAGCGTTTCTAAATTCAGCCATGCTTTGCTAGCTTACAGTACTTTCGGTATTTTGATTTAATTTACTTTTTTGTATACAATGGCCTTGTTGTACTTTGTACCTGGACAAAATAAAAAATATATTCAGTTCTGTACTACACCCATGTACATACAAAAACTTGAATCCAATATGTATGACGGGACCGCGATTGTGAATCAAAGAATCGTTCGACCAATCAAATCATTACTTTGAACTTCGAAATTTTGGTCAACATTTATTTTAAACATGTTTTCATTTTAGCGACTTAAACGTCGTAACTACAGGTTATTCAAGCTGTAGGTACGACGCTTAGGTCGCTTACCAACCATTTTACTCATTTAATACATGTTATTGGCCATAAGATTTGCAAATAATGTCGTTTTATATCGATCGGAACTTCCTGTCGGAGCTCAGTAGGCGTTGCCGGCGATCCGTTAATTATGTTGCGTTTAATGTAAAATAGCATTTTTATAAATTATGATAAATTATATAGAAATTGAGATGGTTCAACTCTGGTTAGCCCGCACATTCAGCACCACCTGACCAGAGTTCTTTTTTCTCATAGAAGCGATCGTTTAAGATATTTATTACAAAGATTAGAAACAATCCTTGCGCATGCGTGTCTCGCTTCCCAGTATGGTAGAAAATATTGTGGAAAAAGAAGAAATTGCTTGTCACAAGCAATTTCTTCTTTTTCCACAATGTTTTCTCAAGCATAAAAGGACAGGCACGTAAAAACCAGTGATTATACAGAAAAGGCTTAAAACGGAATTAAAAAAGGAATCAGCTCATTTTTATTGATTAGGTTTAAACTACAGTCGTTTAATGTAGGTCGTCCTACCTTATGTTATTTGTGTACTACGTTTTGCACAACGCATATATTGTCTACGTCACAACACATATATTGCATACGTCATAAACGATCGCTTCTCAACTCGACCCTTTTCTACTTATTTATCCATTCAGATTAGAGACACATCTTTTCGGTAAACACTTAACTCTTCACCAGTATAGTATAGTTCACCGGGAATAAAATGAAAATTATTTACAAAAATCTTGAAAATCATAATATTTGCGACTGTGAACAGAAAACATATTCAACGTGTGCAAACTATCACCGGAGGCTTAACCACTAAATCTTTTGAATTTCTATCCCATAAAAAGTACTTATTACATATTTAAGGAATATTGCAAACTCTGCCTGCAAGTTTGTTTCAAGTATCTTTAGCTTACTTTGGTATGTTGTGTTCCAAATGAGTCTGATCAGAGTCTTCACTATTCGCACTGTTTTGTTCTGCCGTATCAAACAAGTTTATTCAAATTGTAAAGAACTCCTTCAAAAACATGCTATTAAACCCATTTCCACTCAATCCCACTCAATTCCGCCTCTTGAGCATGTAAACGAAAAAGCTTTGGAAAACATTAAAGACAATGAAGAAATTGCTTGTAACAATGTCCTCAATGTTTTCTACTCTACCAGGTAAAGAATCTCTATATTCCACCAATTCAAATTGTCGCCTATAACTTCTTTCAATTTGAACCAGTCTAAGATTCTGTTACGTTGTAGCGGGTTAACTCCTGGTTAACTTTAACCTTGTTTATTCATTATAATGACGTTTGACAAGAAAGATTACTAAACAAAGCCATGCTTTGCTAGCTTACAGTACTTTCAGTACTTTGTTTAACCCACATTTAGAGAGCGTAGTCGCGAATCGGTCTCCGCCAGTAAACTGGTAGCCCACTGTCTAGTATCGATAGATCTAGGGGCAGTAACCCAATCAATCTCCGCCAGGTGACACAGTATCCCCGTTGAATTTAGACTGGTACCACTGTCGACTTAAGTAAAAAAGCGTGGTCGACGGCGGTACCGGTCTACGTTGGATTATTCAAACAGCTGACTTGTTCAGTATTACGTCAACAGAGAATTGACCAATCGCGGCTGTGAGTCGAATAACCAGTCAATCAATCAAATTATTAATTGAGACCTGAAAATGAGTTTTGAAACCCCGCCATTGGCCGACAATTTCGTTAACTATTTATTGGTTTGGCGACTTTAACATCGTAACTACAGCTTATTCAAGCTGTAGTTACGATGTTAAAGTCACTAACAAACTATTATGCTTTTTTGTTTTATGCTTCTAGCCATATATTTTGCAGAATAACACCGATTAAAATCGAAGCGGATCTTCCTGTTAGAGTCGATGGGCGGGGCCGAAGAAGTAAGTGGGCGGGGCCACCGGTTGGTCATTTACGTTTAAGCAAAACAAGAGAGTACCAAAATAAATGTAGAAACGAGAAACTTGTGATATCATCATTGGTTTTTTTTTTGTTGTAAATTATAATATGAACCGAATGATCGGGTTTCTGATTGACCCTCAAATCGATCATTTAGAGCGGAAATGAATGTTGACCTCCGTCAAGAATGTCACGCATTTTTTTAACCTAGCGACTTAATCTTCGCAAATACAGCTTATTCAGGCCACCAATCAAAGTGTTCCTTCGTGCCACTGGCCGTATATTTTACAAACTTAACTCTTTTTTTTTTCTCTACCGACTATCCTATCGCAGGTCAGTGGGCATGTCAAGTTGTAACATAATCCATGATTCGAACCTATTGTGGAAGCTCATTTATTTCTTTCATGAGGAAATAAGTAGAGTCCGAATCCATGAAATCAATACTAAATATTATGTTGAGGGGTCGAAGATAAACTCGCCAATCTGCACCCAATACTTTCTTGCATGAACATTTTTGACAGGAAAATGACAGATATTTGATTTGTTGACATAGTATTTGGATCCCATATAAATAGGGAAGCAAATGCTCAAGACGGGGGGAGAGTAGGGATTTTGAAATGGGATAGATCACGTATATGACTGTAGGGGCTTATGCTCCCAGAGTAGTTTAGAAGAAATAAATAGTGTATGATGTAAACAGAAGTTTGGAGTTATTATTCATATATCCACTATACGATCACTGAGAAGAAACATTGTAGAAACAGGAGAAAAGACCGAGATTATATTACAAAGTAATTTGATAAGACAAGCTACACGAAATCCTATGGGAAGAAAGAACATTGAAGGTCCAAGTGTAACTTTGTGGATAGATCAGAATCAAAATTCCTCGCCTGAAATAATGATTGATTGTTTGCATAGGGGTAAACGCCTCTTTAAATGGTATTTATTTTAGTCATATCGCGTCTGCTGTAGCACCTACCAATGGTATTTCTCACACCAGCACTACAACTACATTCTTTCCGACCCTCCAGCCGTTCATTTCATATAGGTTTACAACCATCCACCCATTAGTGGGGGAAAAATGTCGAGAAAGCGTATATGGACCTATTGAGTCCAACGCGAAATCAATTGACCAATTTTGACTGTCAATCAAATAATCAATGGACCAATGAAATCGATCCTTTAGACTAGAAGTGAGTTTTGAACTCCTACATTCGCCGCCCTATTTATTAATCTTCTTTGTTTGTTTGGCGACTTAAACGTCGTAACTATCGCTTTTCAAGCTGTAGCTACGAAATTTTGGTCGCCAACCAACTATTCAACTTTTTTGTTAAATGCTACTTGCCATATATTTTGCCAAACAACGAAATTTAAAACCGAAGCGGGACTTTCTGTCGGAGTAAATGGGCGTGGCCAACGGAGTAGGTGGGCGGGCCCAGCGATTGGTCAATGGCGCTATGGACATTGATCGATGGCCTGTAACAGATTGTATTAGGGTAGCATGGTCCTCCTTCAGAACAGTCCACATTTTTATTATTAACCGGATTGACCTCTGTTATATATAAACAGTAATGCGATAATGGACGACCATGGGAACTACTTAAAACAAATATTTACAAAAAGGACGTAGTGAAGCAGAGGTCAATAAAAATAATTCTGAAAATAATCATATATAAGAAAATAATTATTTTTGTTTGGACCTTTATGTCAAACGTTTCCCTTCATGTCATGTCCCTCTAATCCAAGTAATGATAAGTGCTGATAAAAAACTTCTTTTTGTAGACAAAAGGCATTGAAAATCATATTTCTGTGTAGAGTAACCAGATCATCCAAATAAGGGCTTATTGAACATTCCACACCCAAGAATCTGCCAAGACCGAAGACATTCTCAACCCTGGATGGGCCGCCAATTTATATTCTTGTGCAGAAGTCTGGCAGCCAGATAAGGGCTAATTTGGCATTAAGAGAATCTGCCGAGACTCAAGACATTTCTATCCTGGTTGGGCTGCAAAGTCCATGCTGTCTGATCAGAATCGATACGTTTCGAATTTCAAAGGACGTCCTTTCCGCATGACATCACATATATTCGATCTTTATTCCAAAATGTGTGCTTATCACAAATCCCTAATTTTGCCACCCTCGAGAACAAAGGTAATGGAAAACCGTTTAGGGTAAAAAAAGAAGAAGAAGAGAGAGAAAAAAAAAAACAGAAATGGCTTGTAACAAGCAAACTTTCTTTATCTGATAAAGTTTCCTACCTTACTCGGCACTTATTTTCTAAATTTAGTACACTTTGAAATGCCTTCTGCAACTTCAGTTTGGACAAATCCTATATTTGGTCGCCTGGTAATGGGTTATAAAATTAGATGTTCCTTTTTGGCATGACAGGTCAAATATACTAAAATAAGAAAATCACTGGTATGTTCACCGTTTACAAGGTGAAACAATTTGTTTGATTATTATATAACTCACATAAAATTCTTTAAAGCCCGAAAACCAATGAAATTTCGTACATGTAATACTATTAGGTTAATCACCGCAGCTCAAACGCTTTTGAAAGCTTTACAGTTTATTGGCAAACCCATCTGCTCTAGGTTAGAATAAACGCATTTCTTACATTAATGAACCTTTTCACCTTTCATTAACAGTTCGAACAGAATTTTCTAATTTCCAATACGCTGTTTTCGACTACTCTACGATTAATTCTGAAAGGTCAACTGGATATTTGTTTGGAGGTTAAATGTATGTATGCATAAATGTATCTGTGAATATATGTATGTATGTATATGTATATATGTATGTGTGTGTATGTATGTAGATAGGTAGGTATACATGTATGTATGTGTCAATACAATATATATTGGTCTTCCAAAGCTAGAACCATTGCTAATTTTTCATAGTAGTGCTTGCATCTTTCAGTTTACTTTTATCATTGTCCGTACAAGGGCGATTGAGATGCCACTTGAGATTGGTGTAGACAAATCAAATCATAAGAATAACTTTGTAGTGACGAAACTCTCTCCCTCTCTCTCTCTCTCTCTCTCTCTCTCTCTCTCTCTCTCTCTCTCTCTCTCTCTCTCTCTCTCTCTCTCTCTCTCTCTTTCTTTCTTTCTTTCTCTCGGCTCCTCTCTCTCTCTCTTTCTCTATCTCTCTCTCTCTCACTCTCTCTCTCACTCGCTGTCCCTCTCACTATCTCCCACTCTCTCTCACTCTCTGTCTCTCTCTCCTCACTCTCTGTCTCTGTCTCTCTATCTCGCTCCCATCTGTTATTTGACAGAATTTTATTCTCAAATCTACCCACTATGATTAATTCCATACAAAGGTTGGCCATCTTACAGTTATGAAATACTCTGGCCTCAAATACTTACCGCTTAAGAAAATGCAAAATGTGTGTTACTATTGGAATACATAAACTTATATAAATTACATGAAAAAGGTCACACTTTAACAGAGAGAGAAAGTTGCAGACAACAACTAAAAAGGAGTGCATTTTGAAAAGTTACCAACCTACAGGATAGAAACTACTTTAGTTAAAGAAGAAATTGCTTGTTATAAGCAATTTATTTTTTTCCAATATCTTCTCAAGTATAAAATCATGGAGACGTAAAAACAAGAGAAAAGGAAAGGGTTAACATTAAGATAAACGTTTATTTTCCAGATATTATAGATAACTTAGAAAAGAGTAACATCATCGTCGATGGATGACCAGAATGTCGTTACTACAGCTTTATCCTAAGCTTTATTTGTGACATTTAGATCGCCAAAAGACGATAAGTAACTTTGGTTTATTTCAATATTACTACGACTACGATAGTATAAAAACATTTCGAACTTTTGATACGAAAAAGCGCATTACCAGTCGCCAGAATTTCGGACTGGTCCAATTTGAAAGATGTTTCAGAAGACAATTTCAAGCTGACGGAATTTTAAAGATCTTTGTCTTTGTTGGTAGAAAACGTTGTGGGAAATGAAGAAATGGCTTTTAAGCAATCTCTCCATTCTCAACAATGTTTTCCTGAGTTGTTTCTTGGGGTGCGTCAAAAATCTGGATTCTGCAGGAATAGTTTGATATAGAGTTTGATAGACAACATGTAGATGTAAAGATCAGTTAAAACGGAATCTATCCTATATAATCCAGATGTTGAGGATTCCTGACTAAACATGAGCTACCTGTTTCAATCAACGAAATGTTCTCAATACGTAAAATCTTGGAAATTATGTCTAACTTTCAGTTTGAATTAACTTTGTTTGTAAGAGATTTCTTTACTATAATTTTTCTAGAAGAATTACAAGCATTATATTATTTGTTAAAACAGTTATTTTCTCTCCAAGGCAAAGGGGAAATCTGAAAGGACTCGCTCTCAATACAGCTTTTTCTCAGAGTTTTCGTTATCAGTATTTTTCTAGAAAATTGAAATCTATGCAAAACACGGTTATTTTTTCCTCCAAGGTAAAAATAAAAAAAATATCAGAAGGACTCGCACTCAATCAGCTCTTTTTAAAACTGAAAATCAATGTTACAGAAATATTTCTTCTCCAAGAAAAAAAATCTGAAAGGACCCAGTCTCAATCCAGCTGTTTCTAAGAGGTTTCTTTACTAGTGTTTTTCTTTAAAAAAAATGAAAATTGACCCGTTTTTTAGTTAAACACACAATTGTTTTTCCCCAAGTTAAAAAAAACTGACAGAACTTGCTCTCAATCGTGCTCTTTCTTAATCAAAAGTTTTCTAGAAAAATTAAAATCAATGTAAAACACAGTTACTTTTCCTCTAATGGGATAAATTTGATAGGCCTTGCTCTCGATCCACCAATAATCTTCAACTATTCCAATGTAGTTTACCTAACGCTGGCCACGCCCACTTACTCTGTTGGCCACGCCCACTGATCCATCAGGAAGTCCCGCTTCGACTTTAAAACGTCGTTATTTTGCAAAAGATATTGCAAGTAACTTCAACCCCCCCCCCAAAAAAAAAAAAAAAACAGTGTAGTGGTTAACTGGTTACCTAAACGACGTTACTACAGCTTGAATAAGCTGTAATTGCGACGTTAAAGTCGCCAAACCAACAAAAAAGCTTAACAAAATTGGCGACCCATGTTGGAGTTCAAAAATTACTTCTGGTCTAAACGTATGATTTCATTGGTGCACTGATTATTTTATTGGCAATCGCGATTGGTCAATTGTTTAAGACTAGGAGCAATGGATTTTCATGAAAAGCATTATTAAAAGAGTCGATTAAGTTAACCCTCTCCCAAATAATCCGACTTCTTTACGCCCCGTAAAAATTCTCTGAAAATTATTGTGGGAAGTTGAGAAATTGCTTGAAACAAGCATTTTCTTCATTATCCACAATTTTTCCTTCCCTACAAGACAGAGTTTTTTTTTAGATTTTCACGAACCTTTTCTTTGCAACTTCTTTCGGTTCGGACTAGTCTAAATTTTCGCTGTCTAGTTATGGGTTTACCCTTTCCCGTTTTTTTTAAATTTTAGACTGGTCCAAATTGAAAGAGGTTGCAGACAACATAAGAAATTGGATGCAACTTGAATTGAGACCCTCCTATGTAGTAGAAAACATTGTTGGAAAAGGAGAAATTGCTTTTTACAAGCAATTACCCCTTTTTCAACAATGTTTTTTCGGGTTTGAACAGGAAAGGGTTAAGCAGTGATAAGTTATAAATCTACTTAAGATACCAGATGTACCATATCGTGGGAATAAAGGCTGGTACTTATAAAGTATTTCCGCTTTCGGACTACTGTCGACATTTTGTAAACAACGCCTTGTTTAGTTATTTGACACAAGCGCTTTCCGTGTTAACCAATTACCACACAAATACGCTTTTTGGCATCCCGTAGAAATAAAATCTTAAAAAACTTTGTGGGGAAAGGAGAAATCCTTTTACCCTGGGAACAAAATTTTAAGTAAAATAGTACAAAACCATCTATTCACGAATATCCTAGGCTCTATAGTTTACGAGGAGATGTCTTTTGAACTTGCACTAATTAAGCATTTTCCAAACGTAAGACCTTAGGGGCGGGGCCATTTTTGACCATGGATTAAATTTTTGAAAACTTGGCAGAGAACCATGTGATTGAGCAACATATGAAATATAAATGCCTTTGCCTTGTTAGATTAACTAGAATTTCCCATTTTCAAATGCCGCGGAAACCTTAGTTTTTCACGGAATGAAATTCTTTTAACAGATTTTGTAGAGCTTCACCCAAGGAACATTCCCGCAAAGTTTCAGCTTGACTGGCCTACTGATATTGGAGGAAAAGATATTTAAAGGAACAATAGACGTACAATGACCGATCACTATAGCTCACCTCGCACTTCATGAAAATCTGTTCATTGATTTGGACTGATTGGGATGTAACAGTATTTCAGTCATATCGCGGCGGCTAGAGCACCTAACCATGGATTCCTGGTATTTCTCGTACAAGCACTTTCACTACACCCTACAGCCTCAATATATTCATCGCGCGTAGGTTAACAATTTTTCTACATCTATTGGTGGGAGACAAATTTCGGAAAGGATATTTGACGCGGCCCGAGATGGAACCTGGGACCCCATGATCAGGAGTCCTACGCGCTGTCAACTCCGTTATGATCGCGCTGAAAATCTGTTCAAGACAAGCTTTAACCCTTGCCTGTTTTGCAAAATTTTAGGCCTGTCCAAATTCAAAGATTTTGCATACTAACATTTAATTCGGATTTAATTTGAAAAATGACCATTCAATAGGGTAGGAAATACATGTACATATTATAGGGAGAGACGAAATTGCTTTCTTACAGGCAATTTCTTCTTTTTCTACAATATTTTAACATTTAAAAAATCACAGGGATGTTAAGTCAAGGGATTGAACGAGAAAGAGTTAAGACCAATTTAAAGCAGAGTTGTCGAGCAATGCTTTATCTATTTGATAACGAGGTATTGATGCGTCACTCATGTTATTTTTGTTGACAATTTGCACATTTTATGAATATTTGTGAAAATGTCACCGGAAATATCAGTACACTCAGCAAGTAGTTATGGCTCAATTAGCGCATTATTTACTTATATCATATTTGTTATGAATCATAATGCGATATCTGTATATACGGATTTCCATAACGTTACAATTGTCTGATCTTGGTCGACAATCAAAGAATCAATTGACAACTTAAATCATTCGTTTAGACCGGAAAGTGAACTTTGAACTTAACAATTGTCGATATTTGTGCGAAGCATTTCTGATGGTTTTGCGACTGAAACGTCGTAACTACAGCTTATCCAATCTGTAGTTACGACGTTTATGTCGCTCACCAGACATCCCCCTTTTTTGCTACATATCATCGTTGTCGTTCCAAAACGTCGTAACTACAGCTTGATTCAAGCTGTAGTTACGACGTTTTAGAACGACAACGACGATATACTGACAATAAGTTTTACAAAATAACGCCGGTAAAATATCGAGATGGAGCCTGCTATCAGAGCTCAGTGGGCGTAGCGACCGATCCATCAATTTAAGTCTGGAGGCAAGCTTTCGACCTGTCCCTCGCCCCGTGGACAGTCTAATCATTTAACCATGAAAGTGCTGTTGTTATTTTTGTTTTTGGGATGAAATAAAAGATCTGAATTTCTACAATAAATTCGAACAATCGCTCGAACTTTGGTAAATACCTTTATTCCCGGGAGGCGAATATTCTTGGCTAATAATGTTGAAAGTTATTCCAAATATCTTTAAAGGAATTCTTATCGTGTATTTGAAAATATTTTTCAGCAATTAAACGGATAGCCGCTGTTAGAAATTGATTCGATAGATAAACCATAACATTCATTTAGACCGGAAGCGAACTTTGCACTCCAACATTTGTCGACATTTATGTGAAGTATTTTTGTTGGTTTAGCGACTTAAACATCGTAACCTCAGCTCATTCAAGCTGCATTTACAACGTTTAGATCGCCAACTCTTCGCCATCATTTTATTTCTCATTACATACAATAGACCCAACATTTTGCAAAATAACGACGTTCGATATGTAAGTCGAACATCCTGTCAGGGCAAAAACCCAATCTCTGTTTATACTGAAGGCATTTGCCTCTCACTGATGGGTAGTTAAACCTAAGTGGGATGAGGCTCGGAATGGCCTTTTGGTAGTGCTGGTGTGAGGAATACAAGAAATTCACGGTTAGGTGCTCCAGACGCCGCGAAATGACTAGAATACTTTTAAATGTGGCATAAATCCCATTAAATCAATCAGTTAATCAATTACGGAAGGCATTCATTCGAAATTCACCGTCAACACAATCGCCTTTTATCAAGAGAAGGTAACTCTATATTCATTTTTAAAAGAAATATGCTCCTTTTTCGACTCAAAATAGCTTCAACTATTCAGAACTAAACGGCCGAGAGTCAGGGACTCGTATGTAGTGGGTTTATTGTGTTTGAAAGGAAAGGGGAGAAAAACGTTGAAATGTGACATTAATCATTATATAATAACAGCTTGTGACGTCAAAATACGTCACTTGTTCGTTATAACGAACCCTTCTTTGTGTTCATGTCTATTTGTTCTAATTTCCGGTTATTTAGACTTTTCTTATTCTGAGAAAGAAATACCAACCGTTAATTTCGCTATGAAATTCTAAAAGGAATAAACTTGACCTTCTTAAACTATTATCAGACTTCAAAATTTTAGACTGGTCTAAATTGAAAGGAGAATTGGAGAAGAAAACGTTGTTGATAATGAAGGAATAGATTGTAACAAGAAACTTCTTCATTTCCAACAATGTTGTTTATTTTTTTTTGTGTGTGTGTGTGTGTGTGTTTTGTTTTTGTTTTTTTTTTTCTCGACATAGGGCGTCTTAAAGCGTCGTTGAATTGGAATGCGTTTTAAAAGAATGAAGTTCGAAAAGCAACAATCGCCGTTTTGAAATGGTTTAGAATTAGAGAGCCTCGATTTTAGATGCGCTCTTCTCATCGAGATTTTTATTAAGACTTTTAGGATAAAATGCTTTTTAGAATTAGATTCTTAAGCCTCTAAATATGAATTTTAAGAATTATTTTCGAGAAATTTAATAGTGTCTATTTTCGAACATCTGTAAAATCTTAAATAGTTGGATTTTTCTTCTAGATGGAAAATAGCCCTCCTCTTCGTTAATACTCTTTCTATTTTTTCAAACTTTCAGACCTGTCCAAATTGGATTTAAATTAAAAAAAAAAAAAAAAAAAACAATTCAGTAGAAAACAATGTGGAAAAAGACAAAATAGCTTTATATGAATAATATATAACAACAACAATAACAAAAAGAGGAAGATATTTGCATGGCGACCGAAAAGGGGTAATTACAGCGAAAGTTTAAGCTAAAGTTTATTTGGCCCTCATTCCCCCCTCAAAAAAAATTTAAAAAATAAATAAATAGAAAATAAAAAAAATAAAAAAAAAATAAAAAATGCTTCACATAAATGTCGGATGACTTCGGTGATTAAAGTTCACTTCCGGTCAATTCACTGGCTGATTGGTTCTTTGGTTGTTAGTGAAATGAGCTTGTGCTTGTTTGAACCCTGCGCACAGACATTGAACATGTGAACAGCCGTACAGTGTATGTAGTAATTTCTCTGACCTTCTGGAGAAATCTTGAAGCAATAGCTATTTCAGTATTCATCTTGAAATAAACGGATTCAGATTTCTTTCTCGTGTGGAGGGGGTACAAGCGAAAATGTGCTTTTTGTACTCGTTTGTTATAATATCCATATTTTTGCCGCATTTTCAGGTGGAGGGGGGGGGGGCACTGCCCCCTCTCCTTCCCCCCTGGATGAGCACATGGCGAAGACTCGAACCATATTGTGAAGGTGATCTGGGTCTTCAACTCGCGCACTTATGAAACTGTTGGAGAAATCACGCACAAACTTATAACTGACAGATCGACGATATCAATCGAAAACGATCGATTTATAAGTCAATTTATTTAGATTGGAAATAAACTTTGAACTCCGACTTTAATATTCAGCAATTTAATTTGAGGAAACGACTTAAACTTCGTAACTATAGCCTTTTGAAACTGTAGTTACAACGTTAAAGTAACCACACAACGACTACATTTTATTCCATGTCCCTGACAACATATGGTATAAAAAGTTTTCGATTATTATCTCAGTCGAACTTCTATGTCGTAGGTCAGTGATCTCGACCAGCGATCTATTAAGTTTCTTACCCGTTACGTCCTATAAAGTCGCCGCCGTCATAGCGCAGTTGGTAGCGCATCGGACTGTAAATCTAGAGGTCCCGGGTTCGATCCCCGACGGCGGCACTCATCCTTTCCGACTATTTGTCTTTCACCAATGGGTCGATAATCGTAGACCTACGTGGGATAGCAGCTGGAGGCTAGGAAAGGATGTAATGGTAGTACTGGTGTGAGAAATACCAGGATTCCATTGTTAGGTGCTCCAGTCGCCGCGATATAACTGAAAGATTTTTGAAAGCGGCGTAAAACCCCATTCAAACAAACAAAACAAACGTCCTATGAAGTGGACGTAGAAACCTTTCGGTTCGGACACAATTCTCAATGTTGCTCTTTTTACCGTAGTTAACCCTTGTTATGCTCAACCTGTTTTGGCAGGAGGTATAGTCAAAGATCAGCCTGCACATATGTACAGTCTGATCTTAGTCTACACCGCCTGCTAATCCAGTTCAAACCGGAATTGTGTATGAAATCAGTCTTTAAATGAAATATTGACCTGCAATGAGTGCTTCCATTGATTTCAGTCCTTTGATTTTTGTGCAATTCTAAATAGGATTTTATATAGCATGACAAGGGTTAACTTTTATGCTTCAGTGATCTAGAAAAGAGAGGGTAACAGCTTTCTGAAATCGATATTTCTGAACGAACACCTATGCTGTTTGTACTCATATGAATCGTCTCTTTGAGACGATTCAAATGAGTACCTACAGCATAGTGATCATGGCACTTATGGTAAAATATTAAAAATTTAAATAAAAATTACGCCCTCTGTCTGTAGATCCAATCCTTGGACTGGAATTGGTCTTTTTTATGCCTTCAAGAAATCTCTGAAAAGTGTCTTTTTACCTTTTGGGTATAAGTCATACAGTACATGTAGTATGTTTAAGCCAATTCTCACACAATGACGCTTTTGGACGCCCCTTATGGAAATCAGTTGGAGAAACATTGTTGAAAATGAATAAATTGCTTGTGACAAGCAATTTCTTCATTTTTAACAACGTTTTCTACCCAAAAAGTTGAATAAAGCTAACATTTCACAAACTTTAATTTGTCGTCTACACATCCTTTCAATTTGGACCAGTCTAAAATTTTGCCGTCTGATAATGGGTTAATTCGGTAAAGAAGACGGAGAAGAAACAAATAAAATACTAGGGCCGACACTAACTGAAATGTCACAGACCTGTATGACCGTTTGGTTCAAACACTTACAAGTACTCTTCTGTAATTGAGGGTCCAAAAAATATATGGTCATTTTATGCATTATGAAAGAACATGCATTACAAAGTTAATATTTTGTAGTGCATATCGACGTTGTTCTACGAAAACCTCGTAACTACAGCTTATTCAAAGCTGTAGTTACGAGGTTTTCAAGGAACATCGACGATATGCTTGAAAGCAAAATATTGGTTAAAAAGACGGTGTTGGAAAACGACAAAATTGCTTGTAACAAGTATTGTCTTATTTTCCTACACTTCTTTTTACTGAATAAATATCCATTTTTCATGAAATCTACTGATTGATTGGTTATTGGCATAACGCGAGGATTTAAGTAGATCGAATATAAAAGATTGGAAAAGAAGAACTACAAAACCAAAGGACCCAAAATTCAGGAATTCAGCCAGTCCCCTATAAATCACAAAGCTTGAACCCGATAAATTTAATGGACTCTTTCCTATTCAATCCCTGTTTTTTACGTTCCGGTGATTTTATGATTGAGAAAATATTGTAGAAAAAGAAGAAATTGCTTGTGAAAAGCAATTTCTTCTTTTTCCACTATAGTTTCTACCTTACTGAATGGCTATTTTTCAAATTAAATCCACTTGGAATTTTAGTTTGGAATTCCTTTGAATGCGGACAGGTCTAAAATTTTCCAAAACGGGAAGGGGTTAATGTCGCTCCCTGAAATGCTTATTTGTTAGAAAGTACTTGGTCGTATTTGATGCTGTCGTTGTACTGTAAGCGATATGACAAGAAGGCATGGTTAGATGCAGCGACCGCACAGAGCTTATCTAAAACGTTAAACAGGATGAAATAAGTCAATCTACCTACCGTCTGTTGAGTAATAACCACTGGCTTCCGATGTAAACTGCAATACCATTAAACATCTAAGAACCACCATCTGTACTCCACCAGATTCCATTTTTAATTCACTCAGCACAGAGATAAATAGTTTATGTATCTATGGTAACAAAACTATCTACACTTAAATCCATAAACTTTATAGTTTAGTCGTTTTTTACGTAAAATATGAATGAGTCACTTTGGAGTAGAATTTCTAGAAAATGAAACAGATTTCTAGATAGTTTTTTTTTTTTTGTAATGGAATACACTATATTGTTGCCGATAACGAGTTTAACTCTTAACCCATTCCCACACAGTGAAATTTTAGACTGGTCCAAATTGAGAGAAGTTGCAGACGACAATTTAAAGTTAATGAAAATCTAGATTTTTTCATCTTTCTGGGTAGAAAACATTGTGAAAAATGAAGAAATTGCTTGAATCAAGCAATTTCTTCATTTTAAACAATGTTTTCCCAATTGTTTTTCTTGAGAGGCGTCCAAAAGCGTCACTGTCTGGGAATGGGTTAACACTTATCGTATAAGACCCTCATTTAGCGTAAAGGGGGTGTCAGCAATGCACGGTGCTTCTGTAAAATATCTTCTTTTTTCATTTTGAAACATGTTTCGGATTCTTGCTGCAAATATCTGAAGGGCTATAGTTTTGAACCGACTTCGCTGAGAAGAATCGTCTAAAATCCTTCCCCTCAAAGTCATGTCAGTTTACGTAAGCCGATCATGGTTGAGAAACCACCTCTTCTAAACAGCTTATAATTATTTAATTAAGTAACAATCACCAGAATTTCCTTTTCCTAAGGTAAAAGATCTTAAAAAGTAAAGGTACGATTATTTGAAATAAAACAATTTCGCAACTAAATCCTCTGTTGTCAGCCCGATTGGCTCAGTTGATAGAGCACCTGGCTTGAAACCTCGTGATCACGGGTCCGAGCCCTGGGCTGACCATATCAGATTACAAACTAATTGTCTTTCGGATGAGACGTTAAACCGAGGCCCCGTGTGACGATGCTATCCACCGAGCACGTTAAAGAATCAGACGGGGCTCTGAGCAGTTTCTTCCTGTATCCTTGCACTATTCCCCGTAACAACAAGCCGTCTTCTGGGGGCGTCGCTCCTATGGGCATGTGCTACGGTAGCGACGATAAATAAACGGAAATACACACACATCTTCTGTCGCTTCAACCAATAAAGTCGCCTAAACGAGACAACTCGGATTAATTCACGCGAGTGTGAAATGGTTGAAAATTTGAAGCACGTGCCCATACAGTAATGTAGAATAATTTTTCTTTTATCCATTACTAGGCGGTAAAATTTTAGACTGGTAGAAATTAAAAAGAAGTTGTAAACAACAATTTAATTTGGGGGAATTTAGAAAAAGCTTTGCCTTCTAGGGCAGAAAACATTGTGGATATTGAAAAAAGTGTTTCTAACGAGCAATTTCTTCATTATCCACAATATTTCCAAATTCTATTTTTAATTTTCTTCGGCGTTAAAAAGCGGGATGGTTTGGAAATGGGTTTAAAAAAAAAGAAGAAAGTGAACAACATTGACCCTGGTCAGACTACACAATCCTCAGTGACTGGCATGTGTTGAATATGTCAGTGTTATTAGTAGGATCTTTTCTCGGGCTTTTTTAGGGCTTGACATAATTAAGTTGAAAATGTTTGAAAAAGGAATAAACGGCAAAAAAACCATTTCCAGACGACGAAGTTTTAAACTAGACCAATTTCAAAAGGTTTTGAAGGCAACAAGTTAAAATAGCTGTGAACTGGAGGATAAGTGCTAGATAAGGTAGAAAACAAAGCCAGAATGGGAGAAATGTCTGCATAAAGCAATTTCTCCTATTCTTACTTTGATTTCCCCAATTTGTTTTTCTAGGTCGCATCAAAAGGGGGATTAAGTGGAAATGGGTTAAAGTAACATAGAACAGACGCACAAAGCGAGGAGGTAAATCATAAGACCACTAAAATGTTGACACCGAGGGTGCATGCGATTGTTTGGGAATGTGGCGGTGATTGAGTGATTGAATTAAACACCACTTTCAACAGTATTTCAGTCATATCGCGGCAGCTGGGGCACTCGAATATGGATTCCTGTTACTTCACACACCAGAACTACCACTACACCCTTTCCGAGCATCCAGCTGCTCATCCCACTTAGGTTTACGATTATTCACCGACTGGTAGGAGAAAAACATCGGAATATTCGCCGAGGCCGGGTTCGAACCCGGTACACCATGATTAAAAGTCCTACCCTACTACTATAGCCGCGGTCGGAAGTGGCGACAAAGGGAAATTTAGAACATTTTGCTGCTAATAACTGAACCCACGTCAGTTACTTACGGCAACAGAAGCAAAATTTCGCTGAGCCTGTATTTTTGAAACCCCCTTTCAACTACAACTAACTCTAATAACTTATATTGAGCGATCATACAATCGGATCTTGGTCAATAAATCCCACTTTGTCGTGAGATTTAATAGATTGAATAGATTATTTTTCCTATTAATGGGCTACTTATCAAAATTACCAAAAATATACTTATGACGCTGTAAAACGAATAATCACGAAAGCTTATTAATTATATAAACTACCGTAGACGGTTATCATTGTTCCATATCCACGCAGAGAGCCTTTAACCATTTACCAAATAACCCCCGTATTCATACGATGAGGAAATAAAGGTTTTGAAAACATTGTGAGAAAGGGCACAAGCAATTTCCCCTTTTCTCACGACGTTCTCTACTCCATACGACAGTTAATTTTCAATTCAATTGCACCTTGAAATGTCGTCTGCAACTTCCTTGAATCTGAAATTCTATAGCCTGGGAATGGGTAATCTACTTATATAATGCATTAAATTAAACATTTTTTGAGTTGAAATCAATCTTCATTCTGTGTTATTTAGACCCGTTTAGAAAAAGAAAAATCTTCGATGAAGTGCTTAGAAAGTTAACTGCGCGGACTGCTGATTCTGACCGGGGTCAATTCTTTTCTATTATCACATTTTTTCTGAATAATAAAGATCAATTTGCTTTACCATTAACTCATTTTGACAAACACTCATTGACCTGTGCTGTATCAAATCTCTTTAACGAGTATTTGCTTGATTTATTAATTTTATGGCTTATTTATTAATATTGGAAGATTGCGGAAATAATGCATGAATGGATCTGAGGTCATTTGGAACATAAATAAATGTTAAGTGTTTCAATACAATTGATTGAGAAATTATTGAAAGTATTCGGTTAAATTCTTTTAAATTTAATTAATTTATCGCTCAAGTATATAAAAAAGATGATAATAATGTATCGTCCGTGCGAGAGCAAAATGTCTTAACTACAGCCTTAATAAGGCTGTAGTTACGACATTTTGCTCGCGCACCCACGATATAATTATATCTAAAAGAGTTATTGTATCAAATCTTACTCGAAGGAAATACAATCATTACGTCACATTTTTTATATCCAGCCACACAGTTAATCGAGTTACAAAGTTTTCCTTGTTAATTTCCATCAGAAATACGTAACTAAATCATAACAACAGCAATGTGGTTTTTCGTTCCCAATAATCATCGTACATTTCCTACGAAATACTTCCTGGGTCTGCGTAAACAGAACTTGCTATCGAGAAAACAGCTTACTGTGGAATAAACTATCGGTTTGCTGATCAAAGGCCCGTAACTACAGCTTAGATCAAGGTATGGTTACAAGGTTTTGGAAGTAAACTGGCGAATAGAGTTCATAGCTTTACCCTTAACTTTAACGCTTGATTCTTGTCTTGGTAAGTTGACTTTTGGCTCTCTTGTGGTTAACCCTTTTCCTTACGAACCCGAGAATTCATGTCACATGTGACTGAGAAAACATCGTGGGAAAAGAAGAAATTGCTTGTAACAAGCAATTTCTCCTTTCTCACAATATTTTCTATCGCATAGGATGCTTTCATCTTAAATTGCAGCCAATTTTCATTGGCGTCTGCATCCTCTTTCAATTTGGACCATTAAAAAAAACAACAACAACGGGCAGGTGTTAACGACGATTTCAGTAGTGCGCCAGATATATCACGTCACGTTTTCGAACTAACAATGTCTGATGATGTCTCACTCTTCTATCCCCTAATCAGTATCACATCTCCTTAAAAGTCACAACAACCTCCCTTCCAAATAGATCGCACCTGTTGGTCACCTAATCAACGGATCGCCGTCAATAACAAAATGAATTAACCAATCAAATCGTTCTTTTGGACCGGAACCGACCTTAAAACTACAACATCTATAAAAAGCATTTTGTTACCCAAGCTGTGATCACGATGTTTAGGTCGCAAACTAACGATTTGACTTGTACTTTATGTTCCTGGTGACATATTTTAACAGATGAAGTCATTATCTACCTCAGTCGAACTGCCACGTTGGGGGTCCATCAATTATCCCATTTCCACACATTGACGCTTTTGGATGCCACTCAAGAAAAACAATATGGAAAACATTGTGTAAAATGAAGAAAATTGCTTGTAACAAGCAATTTTCTTCATTTTCCACAATGTTTTCAACCCAGAAAGTTGCAAAAATCTGAAATTTAAAAACTTTACATTGTTGTCTGCAACTCCTTTCAATTTGGAACAGTCTAAAATGTTGCCGTCTGGTATTGGGTGATAGCCTCCTGCCCCACAAAGAAGTGAGAATGGCCAGGAACGCCAACCGCACTCCAACAAAAAATGTGTATTGCACGACATTGGTTTGCGAAATGTTTAGATACAAGCTGTAGTTTTAGAAAAGAAACTTACAGATTAAAGTGTTTGCGAAAGTTTAATATCGGAGGATTCATTTGTATTACTGGTATAAATGATTTATTTGTTTGGTTAATCGGATACTTGATTGACAGACAGACAGACAGACAGACAGATAACATGTTTGTGCGTGCATGAACGAGCACGAGATACACGGTTCATGCAATTATTGGTAGTTTATAATACGGCATCAAATGCCCGTTATAAGACTTTCAAATATGTAAATTAAAATAAATAATGTAGTACCCTATGTAAAAAATGAGTGGTTATGTAAATATCATAAGAGATGTCATACTTTCTATTAATCATATATACATGTTATGTACTTACGTTTTGATATGATGATGTATTTTGTACAAATCTATAAATAAAGTTATCTGTCTCTCTGTCTGTCTGTCTGTCTGTCTGTCTGATTGACAGAACTTGTCATTTGACGGGTCAATCATTTAATCAATCGACATATTAATAATTTATTTCGATCGGAAATGAACTTTGAACTCCTCCGTTGGTCGACATTTTCCCGGATCATTATTTGTTGGTTTTGTGATTTAAAAGGCGTATCTAAATCTTATTCAAGATGTAGTTACGAAGTTTCGAATGCTAACCAACTATTTTAATTTTTTGCTTTACGTTAGTCGGTGTAAATATTGAACTTCCTATCGGAGTCAGTAGGGGTGGCCAGCGGAGTCAGTGGGCGGGACCAACGATGGGTTATATATCGACTTTTGTAGTGATTTCTATATTACCGATTACTATCTGTATAGTCTGAAAAGAAACCTACTAAGTCGAATTTAAACTGGATTTAGTATCAGACCGGACTCACTCGGTAACCCATTTTCAGTTGACAAAACTAATGACTGGTTTTGAAGAAGTGGAAGACGACATCTAATCTTGTCCTGAAAAAAAAAAAATATATATATTTTACTTCTGTTATCCATGAAAATAGGAGATCGAGTCAGAATGGGGGCTGTTCAAATAAAACACACAAAAAAAGTTGGTGTTTGATCCCTTTGGGCCTGGGCTTGAATGGATAGAAAGATCGGTAAAGCTGGTTTATACGTACCATAATCCATACTGCATTTATCGATACGATTTATATAGTCCGACTGCAAAGTTTTTGGTGCCAGCTGTTGTGTATGTTTTGTGTTATACTTAGACCTATACCTCGGTTAGGGGTCCCTCCCGATCCTCATTAATCTCTAGTAATTTTGAACATGTTGCCTCATTCGTTCAGAACCAAAGTCATACCAAAATTATTCACATTGTCAATTTAACGATTTACTTTAGCGAGGATGTCAAAGATGGGAATCGAGTAATTGGGCCCCAACCTACTACCTAGAAAATATATAGGGTTTTTCAGAAGTTTGACTGGCTAGCCTGTCCTAATCTTTCGATAGTAGATCGGAGAACAGCATAGATGGCACAGGTTCTCCGGTCTAGTGAGAATCCTTATGATATGGTTACAGGGAACCAATACATTTTCCCGCCATCTGTCACATTTTGTCTAGGGATACTACGGTGGTGTAAACAAAGATCACAGTGACCTCTGATTGGACAATAACGATGCAATTAAAATCTTAGAAGTTGTTGTTTTTTTTTTGATAAATTTACATTCTATTTACACAATAGAATTGAAAAACTAGGTATTTTTACCTGTTTTTTCACCTCAAATGTCATTTTTATACATGGGTATATTTTTCGAAAGAGACCATAAAATAAGTCACGTGGTGAGGGTCAACTTAAAAATGTGTTCAAAAGTCATTGATAAAAGGGATCATGCCATACTAAAAACATTTTTTTTTTGGATGTATGAATGGATGTTCTTTGATTTAAGGTAAGCCTGTTCATTGTTTCAATTTTCTGGAATGAGATTTGTGGAAAAAGTTATAATGGTCGTCTATGGGAAATGTAATAGTTCCCTGTAACCATATACTTGAAATATTGTAAAAATTGATGAAAAAACAACAACAACACGCATAAATGAAACTACCAGATTTATAAAACATCCATCTATCTAAACGCCAGACAAATAGGATCACAAAAAACAAATTAACACCCAACCAACACGTTAAGTATGCATGAGTGCAACTAAATGTGTGTTTTACAGCATTTTATCATTTTATTGCTTATTAAACCATTTCCAGACGACACAATTTTAGACTGGTCCAAAATGAAAGGAGTTGCATGCGACAATTGAAAAGTAATAAAATTTAAGATCTTTCAACTGTCTGAGTAGAAAACATCGTGGAATGTGGAAAATAAAGAAATTACTTGTAACAAGCATTTTCTTCATTTTCCAAAATGTTTTCCGATTTTTATTTCTTACTTTTTATTTTATTTTTTTTTTTTTTTTTTTTTTGAGGGCGTTTGAAATTTTCATTGTGTGGGAATTGGTCGTACGTGGCTTTAGATATAGGGTTTGGCTTGGTTTGAATCGATTTTAAATCGGCTTTCCTGGCCTCCACTTAGGTTTACGATTATCCACCCATTTGTGAGAGACAAATGTCGGAAAGGATATGTTTTCAATGGGGTTTTACGCCGCTTTCAACAATCTTTCAGTTATATCGCGGCGGCTGGAGCACCTAACAATGGATTCCTGGTATTTCTCACACCAGTACTACCATTACATCCTTTCCTAGCCTCCAGCTGCTATCCCACATAGGTCTACGATTATCGACCCATTGGTGAGAAACAAATAGTCGGAAAGGATGAGTGCCGCCGTCGGGGTTCGAACCCGGGACCTCTAGATTGACAGTCCGACGCGCTACCAACTGCGCTATGACGGCGGCCTGGAAAGGATATGTGTCGCCGCCGGGGATTTAGATAAAGGGTAAAGTAGGAGTATTTTTAGCAGTCGGTGTTCAGTAGGCGTGGCCAGCGGTCAGTCAAATATTTAAGAGATGAAGAGAATATCTTTTGTTTTCATGGAGGTATGAACCGAAAAAGCTAATCACACTGTATGAATACGCGAAGCGGATTCATACAGTGTGTGATTATGTTTTTCGGTTAATACCTCCATGAAAACAAAAAAAAAAAAAAAAAAAAAAACAACTTCTCTTCAATTCTTATAATTTACTATCATCGAGCGAAAAAAACATAAACTATACACATTTTGAAACTTTTTTTGTAAAGAACTATTTTGTGCGGCAGCATACAAAATAGCTGCGTGCTCAAAATTTTGTTCGTGGAGTTATGATTTTTTTTTCGACCAATCAGAACGCCCGTTTTTCGTAGACGAACCTAAAAATTAAATCATAATGATCATGAACATAATAATAACGATAATAATGATGATATTAACTATATTAACGATAATGATAATGAAGATAATAAGAATGATAATATAACAACAATTAACATCACAATTTTCATAATGAAAAAGGAATTTGCCGTTGGCTCAGTAGACAAAAATCTTAACAAGATTGATAGATGCGGGTAATTAGCTCGTTAGTGGAAAAATAGAACTCAATAATCCGTGCCAGAATTAAACAGGTTTCTGTTAACAGACTACGCTACGTTTGAAAATTAACCGAACTGAACTGAACTGAACTATTCTTTATTCACCCAGGTACTTGTAGTGTACAACATGGGTTTATGACATACATACATAATATAATATTTCATATAGTAATTTACGGTTTCGGTGAAGGGGGGGAAAGAAGAAAGATTGAATGAGGGAAAGACAGAATGAGCAAAGAAGATGTGGAGTATAGGCTGGTGAGTGAGTGAGTGAAACAGGATAGAGGACCAGATATAGAGCGAAGGGTTGAAAAAAAAAAGATAAAGAGAGAGGGAGTTCGTGTATGGGTGAAAGAGAAAGCAAGAGAGAGAAAGAGTTTAACATGGGGTTGAGACGTAAATATGACCTTGATACGTTCCTGAACATTGACCGCATCACGGCTTTTCTTCATGTGTACACATGAAAAAATAGTCCGTTATGGGTCAAGGCAGTATTTATTGAATTACCTCTACATTGAGTATATTTCAAGTAAGAATGTGGTGTTAGCTTTTGCCAAAATACCTATTACTGAAAAATGCTGCGGATGAGAGCCACTGCATGCACAACCGGATATAGACAGTTTATGCAGCCCGGTCCTGGCATACAGTGTCTCTCAGTTATTTTTTTTTGTTTTTTTTTTTGTTTGTTTTTTTTTAGAACATACTAAATTATCAGTCGATTTGATACCAAATTTGACTTTCTCACAGGGTAGTCGGAGGTCGTGCTGCGCATCGTTGAACTTAATGTTTCAACATCTTACGCGTTATTCCGTTACAACGATTAAAGTACATACACAAAAAGTTAATTGTAAATATGCCTCTGAATGAGAATAAATTAAAAGGTGACCAGAATGTCGCATCTATAGCCCCTTCGGAACAACGGATTCGACACTATGACCCCCGAAAACCTCCTTTTTTCTAATAAGATTATTTATCCAGTAAAATTGATTTTTAAGTTTTAAGTCAAATTCTGTTAGAATTTGTATACACAATATATAAACAAATAAAAGCTAGTCTGGTGGCTTTGGACATTTATAACTACTTAAATTTCGACATGATAACTCTAATAAATGTACATAAGTGTATCAAAGAGTCTGTATTGTTTAGAGCTAGAAGATATTTTAGATCATTACCACGTTGTACTGGTAATCCTATAGCAGTAAAACACCGGTTTCTTTCTACAGAGAGTGATTCGCATTCGAACAGATAATGTGATTCGGAACCTACTTTATCGTTCATACATAAAGGACAAATTCTATCTCGATAAGGGATAGATTCATATCGCCCGGTTTCAACAGGCAGCTTAAAATTAGCCGTTCTAAATTTGAATAGAGTTAAAGCGTTAGAGTTAGAGAGAATTTTGAAATAAGGTTCAAGTTCATGTGAAATCTTAAATAAGTTATATGTTTTACCCTTTTCTGATTCTCGAAGTTGCGACGACCATGCTTGTTTATATTGGTCAACGTATATTTGCTTTATATATTTGTGTAGTTGTCGATTTGTAAGTTCAGACTGCGAGAGCCAAAGATCAGATCGGCCTGCATTGTTCAAAATATTTTGAACTTGTCGTAACCATCTGAACTCCGTATTTGGTAAATTTTTCATATACGTATATATGATATAAGCTAGTTTTGATGTTTTTCCAGTTACTAATCGATTCCAATACGAGATCATTCGTGATTTGATAATAACGGAGATCGGGTATCTTCCGAGTTCGCCATATAGCATATAGAGTGGTGTAGATTTTCTTGCTTTGGTAATTTTACGTAAAAAGTCATTATGGATTTTTTCTAAAATGTTAATATTGTCATAACCGAATATCTCCGAACCATATGTTAATATGGGTAAAACTGTATGGTCGAATAGTTTGATAATTAAGTCTATGGGTAAATCGGAATTACTGGTCTTTGTATAAAGAAGGTATAAGGCTTTCGTTGCTTGTTGTGCAATATGTTTTTTAGCGTTTATAAACGAACAGCTACTGGAGAAAGTGACGCCAAAGTAATGATATGTATTTGTGATTTCTAGATTTAATCCACCTAAATTAAAGGTAAGGTTATTCACTTTGCGAGCTCCGAAGACTACGACTTGAGTTTTGGTGATATTTACGTGGAGATGCCATATTTTACAATAGCTATTAAAAGAATTGAGGCTTTTTTGTAAGTCCGCAGGCGAATCCGAAATTAGAACTATGTCATCTGCATAGAGTAGAACTAACAGCTTAAGCCATAACGTACTATCATAGGGGTTATGTAATTCTACTCCTACAGAGCCATTGGTTTCTAAAAATGACTGCAAATCATTTAAGAAAATAGAAAATAGGGCAGGCGATAAATTCTCTCCTTGCCGGACCCCAATTTCGGATATGAGTGCATCGGAAAATTCTCCATTATGAGAAATAGTTGATTTAATATTTTGATACATGTTATATACGACATTATAAATTTTCCAGATATATTATTTTGTAAAAGTTTGTGCCATAATCCAATACGCCAGACTTTATCGAAAGCCTGGGAGAAGTCAACATTTTTGTTTTCGTTTTCGGATAATATCGATAAGTGCATTTAGAGTAAACAGATGATCTGAGGTAGAATAACCGCTACGGAAACCAGCTTGATTTTCGTTCAAAATATTATTAATTTCTAGCTAATAAGTTAACCTTTGGTTTAAAATAGAAGTGAAAAGTTCACCGGGACCTTCCGGGAAGGAAGACTTAGCCATTATGAAATTTGAGTTACCTATTATTTGAATTTCTTAACTTTTTGTCACTTAGCTCGAGGGACAACCAGGAATTTTCGTGCAGCCTATATATCAAAGATGAAGTCTGGTCCAGTATGATTCAAATCGGATTTGTTTTTCACGAGTGAATAATTTAATTTTCAGTTTCGTCTATCATAATCGGGCGTTCTGATTGGTCGATAAAAAAAATTCATAACTCCATGAACAAAATTTTGAGCACACAGCCATTTTGAATGCTTCCGCGCAAAATAGTTCCATTCAAAAAGGTATCAAAAATTGTAAAGTTCTTGCTTTTTTTCGCTCGATACTATTAAATTATGAGAAATGAACAAAATGTTGTTTTTTTTTTCATGGAGGTATGAACCGAAAAACACAATGTATGAATCCGCTTCACAGTGTGATTAGTTTTTTCGGTTCATACCTCCATGAAAACAAAAAATATTCTCTTCATCTCTTGAATGCACGGATAGCTAGAAAAACCAACAATAAACTTTAAGAATCTTCACAAGACAAAACACTATCGATTAAGGCCAGCATGCTTATTCCGGGGCAGTAACCAAGGACCAATATTTTTCTTATTTACGAGACGTTAAGTTTTTCGAAACTGGTAGTATGTATTTGTGACATGTCAGCGACCTCGTGGATGGTCCATCAATCAAGGACCTGTTATAGGAACAAAAAACAGCAGAGGTCAACCATGTGTCGGGTGTAAAAATAAATGTATCGTTAGTATGATTGCTGGTCGTCCAAATTCAAAGGTATTGCAGACGATAATTTAAAGTTGATTACATTTGAAACATAATCAATCAGTAGGGGAGAAATATTATGGAAAAAAAGAAATAGCTTGTGGCAATCATTTTCTTTTTTTTTTTTTCAACAAAGTTTTCTCAAGTATATAAACACAGGGACATCAAAAAACGGGGATTGATCTGGAAATTGTTAGCAGAGGTTATCGACTGTACTCATATACAAAAATAGTAGTTATAGATAACTAGAAATCAACAAATAGCTCGAGTGAAGCTGCGGTTACGAGGTTTGGGTCCCCCGATGGCAATATACCCACCGACTATTTGCTTGTACTGAAAGTCTATCACACCTTTTTTTATAATAAATCTTTTATTCTTATTACTTCCAGAGGTTTCCAGAGTTCCATCTTAGTACAATGTAACGGAAAATTGAACTTCTTCGTAGTATATTTGACCTGCCAAGCAAAAAGGAACATTCTTGGGATAGAGGAAATCATTGATTCTTTCAAGAATGCGGCGAACTACGCAGACTGATTAGAATATATATATATATATATATATATATATATATATATATATATATATATATATTTCGCTTGTTACAGATTTTCAGAATCTAGAAAAGCGATTCTACCTCAGTATGTTTCTATTTTCGAAATTCAATCTTTAATTGACCTCTGCTTAATGGATCTCTTTTAAAGAATTAGTTTTACGAAACAACTGGGAAGTCTCTTTTACCCGTTAGCTAAAATCTAACTAGAAGATTGTTTAGTCAGATACAAACAATAAACTCGCGTGCGGCTTTGCCTATGTGTACAGTACAGCAATGGTATTTATTTATTTTTTTTCCGTTTATTTATCGTCGCTACCGTAGCACATACCCATATGAGCGACGCCCCCAGAAGACGGTTAGTTGTTACGGGGGATAGTGCAAGGATACAGGACGAAACTGCTGAGAGCTCCGCCTGGTTCTTTAACGTGCTCGATGGATAGCATCGTCACACGGGGCCTCGGTTTAACGTCTCATCCGAAAGACAATTAGTTTGTTAGTTGATATGGTCAGTCCAGGGCTCGAACCCGTGATCTTGAGGTTTGAAGTCAAGTGCTCTACCAAATGAGCTAATCGGGCTGACCAGCAATGGTATTTACCTATTTTCACAATAAGAATGTACTCGAGCATAAATTAAAACATATGACCAATCACTACTGCCAATCAAATAATCAGTCGACCAATGAAACCATTTCATTTAGAACGGAAGTGAGTTTAGAACTCCAATATTGACCGCCATCAAGCATTTGTGTTGGTTTGGTGACTTAAATATCGTAACTACTGCTTATCGAAGCTGTAGTTACGACGTTTGGGTCGCCAACAATTCTACTTTTTTGTTACATGCCATAATAATGCCGTTTAAAAAATCATGATGGATCTACCTGTTGGAGTCAATAGGCGGGGCCCACGGAGTAAGTGCTCAGTTCTGTCGTAATCAAGATATTTAACCCTTATCCGTTTTTCAAAATTTTAGACCAGTCCAATTTCAAAGAAACAATCAAAAGTGGGTGCAATTTGAAAAGTAACTAACCTACAGGTTAGAAAATATTGTGGGAAAAAAGATATTGCTTGTGGCAAGCAGTTTCTTCTTTTCCCACGATGTATTCTCAAGTGTAAATTCACAGGGACGTAAAACAAGGGATTGTACAGGAAAGGGTTAAATGAGCAGATATCTTGAGTCGTTAAGTCTTTTTCGTAAGCATCCGTGACCTGTCTAATGATTTTGCGCTTTACGAGATGCTCATTTCCATGACTCGAGCCTACATACACATGTATATGAATAATTTTTAATTTCTTATTAGAAATATCTTTATTATACCGACTTATCCTTTTCCTGCTTGTTGAAATTTTAGATTGTTCTAAATTGAAAGAGGTTGCAGATGACCATGAAAGTTTGATGCAATTTAGAATGAAACCAACCCGTGTGTTAGAAAATAGAATAGGGACAGGAGAAACAGTTTCTTCTTTTTCCACAATGTTTTTTCAGGTATAAAACCACAGTGACGTAAACTACCAACTTTATACAGGAAAAGTTTAACATAGATTTTACGAAGATTTTATTCTATTATTTTTCTGTATCTAGCAAACTCTGTATATTCATGAAATGCGAGTATTACTTAAAATATCAACTAATGATATCAGGTCAGTCATCGTTTTATACATCATCGTGTTAACCCATTCCCACACAATGGCGCTTTTTGATGCCCCAAGAAAAAAAAGATTTAGAAAACATTGTGGACAATGAAGAAATTGCTCAAGCCGTCGCTATTTGACTGAAACCCTGTCAAAAGTGGGGTTTAAATCCCATTCAGTCAATCAATCAATCAATCAACCAACCAAAACCGTCGATCACATATCCCTTAATGTCAACGCGAGGTGAATGGAAATCCCTTTCCTTGAAATCAAAATTTCGCTTTATTTCAACGATTGGTGTTTGCTAATTCATCGGCTAAAACGATGAACCACACATCTTTAAAATGTCTGAAGAAATTGTTTTTAGCTCGCAAAGCGTCATATTTGGTAGCTTAAATAGATAGACAGAATTTTGAGGTCTTTTCAAAGTTCAGCGAGTGCAAACTGCCACTGGAGGGTTAACCACTAAATCCATTGGATGCCTACGCCATAAAGATTGTCTGCAACTTCTGTCAATTTAAACCAGTCTATGATTCTGTCATGTTATAATGGGATAGTTCCTAGTTTACTTTAACCTCGTTCAATTATCATGATAACCTTTGACAAAGAAGGTTACTAAACAAATTCTTGCTTTGCTAGCTTACAGTACTTTCAGTACTTTGATTTCTATTTCAGTTAAGGTCCTGTAAATATAAGCGGATATGAAACTCGTCGGCACGGTTTAAAAAGTGTTTTCAACTCACCATCCTCGGAAACCCCGGGTTCTCCTTATTCACTACGCTACATCGGTCGATGTAGCGTAGTGAACGAGGAGGCCCCGCGGTACCCGAGGATGAAAATTGTCAGCATTCCAATACTTACAACGAATAACCGCCATAAATTTCCTTATCAGTGATGGATTGCCATCGCTATTTTTACGAATCTTTTACACTATTAGCCAGCCGCCGTCATAGCGCAGTCGATAGCGCATCAGACTCCTAATCTTCTACAATGGGATGTTATGGGTTCGATCCCCGGCGGCAGCACATCTCCTTCCTGACATTTGTCTCTCACCCATGGGTGGATAATCGTAAACCTAAGCGGGATAGCAGCTGGAGGCTAGCAAAGGATGTAGTGGAATCACTGTAAGAAATGCCAGGAATCCATTGTTAGGTGCTCCAGCCGCCGCGATATGACTGAATTAAAAGTGACTTTAAACCCCGGATGTAGTGGAACTACAGTGCGAAATACCAGGAATCCATTGTTAAGTGCTCCAGCCGCCAAGACTGAAATATGATTAAAAGTGGCGTTAAACCCCATTCAATCAATCAATCATTATTAGCCAGTGACGGTTATCCATCACAATGAATGATGACAGATAGCCGTCATGCAGATAATAGCAGTCTTATGCAGTCTTGCATCTTTCTGGTCAAGCTCAGCGATTCGTTTTTGGTTTGTTTTGTTGTTGTTGTTGTTGTTTTGTTTGTTTGTTTTTTGGTTGTTTTTTTTCCTTTTTAATTTTAGACCTTACATTTTCAGTAATATCTCACCTATAATCAGCGTTGGTATAGGCGCACCAGCCGATACAAAAAATAAATAAATAAAAACGTTGAAAAGGTGTTTAACACCATTCAATCAATAATCAATCAGCTGTCAACATATTGCCTCTCTTGATTATTTATACGATAAACTATAATCAAAGTATGTCGAAGAAAATTGATTGATCGCGGTTTGTCAATCAAAGAACAAATCCACCAATCAAAACATTCATTTAGACCGGAAGTGAACTTTGGACTCCGCCATTGTTCGACGTTTACGTAAAGCCTTTTCGCTGATTTGGCGATTTAAACTTCGTGACTACAGCTTATTTAAGATGCAGTTACGATGTTTATATCACCAACCAATATACATTTACTTTTCGATATCTTACTGGTCAATAATTTTGCAAAGTAAAACCGTTCGATGTCGTGGTGGAAGTTCCTAATGGAGTCAATGGGCGTGGTCACAGATCGGTGTTAGCGATCAGTCGATTGTGTTGGTAGGAGAAATCCAATTCCAACACAAGAAAATTTTAGACTGGTCCAAATTGAAAGAAGCTGCAGACGACAATTTCAAGTTGACGGAATTTCAATTTTTTTCGTCTTTTGGGATAGAAAACATTGTGGATAATGAAGAAATTGCTTGTTACAAGCAATTTCTTCATTGTCCACAATGTTTTCCAAAGCTTTTTTCTTGTGGGGCGTAAAAAGGAGGGCTTGAGTTGGAATGGGTTAACCAGCCATCGCTTTATAACTGAAAACTGTTGAATCAAGGTTCATTGAATCGATCAATTTATGTGTTATCCCAAGAACGTGAAAACAAGTGGTTCTTTCGAAAAGTATTGAAGGATCTGAGAGTTGTGCATTCTGCAAGGCTTTGATTGATTGATTGATTGGGATTCAACGCCACTTTTAGCAGTATTCCAGTAATATCGCGGCGGCTGGAGCACCTAACAATGAATTCCTAGTTTTTCTCACACCAGTACTACCACTAATCCTTTACTAGCCCCCAGATGCAATCCCACTTGGGTTACGATTATTCACCCATTGGTGAGAGGCAAACGTCGGAAAGGGTATGTGCCGCGGCAGGGATCGAACCCATGAAATCCAATAATTGAAGATTGGGAGTCTAATGCGCTACCGACTGCGCTATGACGGCAGCGCATTTTGCAAGGTACTTTTAAGCTGTAAAACGACGTCAAAGGTTAGATTTTTTGTAATAGCTTAAAAAGCTTATCGCCATAAAACATAGGTCTGATGGAATTTTTCACATCATAAACTGATATGATATGTGGGTTCTTATCGCCATGGTATGAAATTCTAGATTTTAAAGATATTTTCCCATTACCAGATAGCAAAGTTTTAGACTGGTCAAAATTGAATGGAGTTGCAGATAACAATTAAAACCTAATGAAATTATAGAATTTTTTTTTCAATTTTTTGGGTAAAAAACGTGTAGTAAAATGAAAGAATTGCTGTCTTTAAAGGCCTTCACAAAATAACTTTAACTGCTGGTGCGCTCACAACCGACCAGAATATTGTAACTACAGCTTATTTAAGCGATTGCAGTGATTTGGTCACTCACCGAATTACCGACGCAATGCCGTATTGCCAACAGCATCGATACTTTCATTTATCTTAACCCATTACCTGACGGCAAAATTTTAGACTGGCCCAAATTGAAAGAAGTTGCAGACGACAATTTAAAGTTTTTCAAAATTTGGGACTTTTCAAACTTTCTTGGTAGAAAACATTTTGGAAAATGAAGAAATTGCTTGTGACAAGCAATTTCTTCGTTTTCCATAAGGTTTTCCAAAGTTTTTTCCCTTTGGGGGCGTTTAAAAGCGTCACTGAGAGGGAATGGGTTAAAACACTTCTACCATCTCTTGCGCCTTCTTAAGAGCGCATCTATCACTGGAAATGCCTAAAATGTTGTCATAGTCAATTAGTCTCAACTATTCGTCTTACTGGGTGTATTTAATTTCATATTATAGTGTATTCAATTATTTTCTTTCACTTTGTTGTACACGGAAAAAAATATTACACTACATTTAATAAGTGAAAAAAGAGGAAAGAGGTGTAGCCCTGTAACGTGTAAGTTGTACACAACATATTTTTCTGATTTAACCCATTCCCACACAAGCCCTCCTTTTTACGCCCCTCGAGAAAAAAGCCTTAGAAAACATTGTGGAAAATGAAGAAATTGCTTGAATCAAGCAATTTCTTCATTATCCAAATTGTTTTCTATCCAAAAAGACAAATAAATTTAAAATTCTATCAACTTGAAATTGTCGTCTGCAGCTTCTTTCAATTTGGACAAGTCTAAAATTCTGCTGAGTTGGAATGGGTTAAAATGCATGTCCGAGCAAGGATTCGCCTTAAAACTAGTTTATTATCACATAAGAGTGTTTGTGGGTACAAATCATTATGTAGCTACCATGCTTCTCGTAAAAGTTCAGATATGTTTAATATATATGTGTGTGATCGCGAACTACAACTAGAACACGAAAGCACGAAAACGAGAAAACAAAAGCACTTAGGTCACCACGGTCGTTAGAACATTGAAATATGAGACAAACTGGGGTGAATACGAAAAAAATATGAGAACAAGAGATTATTTTGAGATCTCAGCATCGTATACTTGAATTAGACAGCCGGTTTTTGTTATGTTTACAGTTCCAAAAAAAAACTGAAAACAATTCGAGACTTGGGAGGCTTACTTTGGGACATGGAGATTTTCTTATGGGTCATTTCGATGGTTCAGCGCGAAACAGTTGTAACTGCCTAAAACATATACACTGTTACAACTATTTCGCGCTGAACAATCGGTTTGTAATGTAAAGGGATATGTTTCAGTTTTCAATCCTTCAAAATTTGTTGGGGGGGGGGGGGGGGGCTTAGCACCGAAACACGTACAGTTCCTACGGGCTTGAAAGATCTAGATTAATCAATTTAGTCTCAGAGGAAGACTGAAACGTTGTAATTACAGCTTCTTAAAATAGAAGTTAATCACCCTGCGACGTTTACTTAGTAGGGTCTAGTATACAGCTAATCAAAAGTGAAAATTGTGTAATATCTTGTTTAGTTCTTAGATAATGAGTTGGCCATATAATTTTTTAACCCATTCCCACACAAGCCCTCCTTTTTACGCCCTTTAAGATAAAAGCTTTGGAAAACATTGTGGAAAATGAAGAATTTGCTTGTCACAAGCAATTTCTTCATTATCCACAATGTTGTCTATCCAAAAAGACTAAAAAAAGTAAAATTCTATCACATTGAAATTGTCGTCTGCAGATTCTTTGAATTTGGACCAGTCTAAATTTTTGTTGTGTGGGAATGGGTTAAGGGGTGACCTCACTGGGATTTACTTTCGGTAAGCTCGGAGATCGCTGTAGTAGTTCTTTTACAAGACTAATCCGACACGAAAAAAAAATGTTTATTTATTGATATTTATTGAATAGGGTTTAACGCCGCCTTTAACAGTATTTCAGTCATATCGCGGCGGCTGGTGCAACTAGCAATGGATTCCTGGTATTTCACACAACAGTACTACCACTACATTCTTTCCTAGCCTCCAGCTGCTATCCCACTCAGGTTTACGATTATCCAGACACGAAAAAAAAAATAATTAAGTACACAATAATGATCCATATGCTCAAATGTTTAAGTTTTCGCGAGTTCTACATCTTAAGTATAGTTTTAAGCCGTCCAAGTCCTTGATTTTATATCTCTATGGACGGCAAACGGTTGCGGACGTAGTCAAATTAACCGACCTTTTCACAGGTGGATAAAAGTCGGTGCCTCTACTCTGGCTAAAAAGGAAACAAATCTCCATTCATGACCTATCAATTTTAGTATCAAGAGATAGAAATGTGCATGAGGATGAAGCAGTAAAGACGAATGTGATGCAGCATCATAAACATGTGCAATTTCATATAAAAATAAGGCAGAAAATCCGTTGAGGTCTACGTATCCAAAGGAATGAGCGATAACTACAACATAATTATCTCTATACTAGTGACTTCCCTTGTACTCATACTGCCAAGAAAGGTCATCAAGAAAAGAATACGGCATGTAAGATTTTCGCGTTTTTCTGTCGTAAATTGGATCGCATAATCCGACGGTTCTATTAAAAAAAAAAAAAAAAAAAAAAAACGATAGTACAAAAGTACGACAACGATAATACGAGACTACGGTCGTGACAGTACGATGTTATCTAGTTTTTTTTCAATATTATACTCTATATTCACGTCTTGGTGGTCTCATACTCTCGTGTTCCCCATATAGGAATCTCGAATTCTTGTCATTATACTCTCGTTTACACCTTGAAGTAATCATGTGACCACGGTTTTGTACTCTTATACTATGATCGATGTGCATTCGTGTTCTTGTTGTCGTATTCTCTCGTATCACAGTTCTGCGTTCGCCAAAGAGACATTAGATTAGGTCAGCGAAATAGCGATGACAGCACAACAAGAACGACAGGCTATTGCGTAGAATTAAGTCATTGCGAGTATTCGGCGGTATGATAGCTATAACGGGGACATCATAGCACGAAGACCGGAATATGAGCTGGCGACATCGAGCTAGGGTACGCTGTTTAGAATATGCAATTACCATATTTCGATGTTAAGAATAGAAGAGTAAAACAACAGCAACTGTAGCCTTTTTCTCTAATTGTCAACATCGTACTCTAATGATATCTTGGTCATACCCTCTCAGTGCCGTCTCCACGTCTTTCGTTGTAGTATTATCAATCTAAATTTCATAGTCAAGGCTTGTTTTCAAGTCTACCACGTAAACACACAAGCAATACCCTAACAATATTCAGTAACTAAATGCTCGGGAATAACTGAAAATATTTCAACATTTATATTGTCGTATTAAAGATTTTAATATGCAAGAACAAAAACTGGGTTTAACCAATAGTTTTTTCGCTAGGTCGCATTGATTTTGGCTGAATTAGGCCGGTAAGGTTATCTAAAGATACTTATCATACCCCTACAGAAGCTTAACAGCCATATGAATAGCCAGAGACAAAATTGTAAAGTTAACAGTAAAATGTCTGGCAGACAGAAATTCGATCGAACAGTTTATCTCGAACATTAAATCATTCTGTAAAATGTCGTCTAAACAGACTCGTACAGCATTTATAACACCGTCTGTATATTCAGACACGATATATTCTCCTGACAAAAGATATTTGGTTTGCTTAAAAAGAAATATTCTATCAAGTTCTTCCCGAAACTCTTCACTTTTTAACTCGATTTGTCGACAGAAGAACATCTTTGTTATTAGAAATCGATTAATCAAGTATCCCTTCTCAAAAGGTTCTGTAACATTCCTTAATGCAAGAGATTCGTCTAGGGAGGTAGAATTATGCTCCAGGTTAATCATGAATGGGTAAATAAGAAAGCTATTCGGCGATTTCCTTTCATAATACTTCGTGATTCTGTCGAATTTAGCTTGAAATTTATATTTTAAGCCACGGTAACCAATGTTCCATTCTGATTTGAGTGAATTGTCTATAACTCTAAGTAAAGTTTTGGAATTTATAAATTTTCTCTTTAAGCTCACGACAGCTATAAAATACTGAGCCGTTGTACTGTTTTCCCTAATGTTATAGAACAAATTTATGGCCCAGTGTTGGAAACCATGGCGTCTAATTTGGCTTTTATCTTTGTTGAGAAATCTGTCTTTAATGATCTGGTGTACGTCTGACTTCGTGAGCATCGGAAATCCAATAGGCGTCAACTTGATATAAATTTGTAGATTGTGAAGATACCAGGTCTGTCCAAACGTGCTGCAACTTCTTCCGAGACGGAAATGGCCCTCTGGACAATAGATAACTCGACAGACTCTCTAAAAATGTAAACGAAGAGAACAATTAATGGATCGCCGGTCATACCCTATGAGCTTTGTCAGCCCGATTAGCTTAGTTGGTAGAGCACTTGACTTAAAACCTCAAGATCACGGATTCGAGTCCTGGGCTGACAATATCAACTAACAAAACTAATTTTCTTTCGGATGAGACGTTAAACCGAGGCCCCGTGTGACGATGCTATCCATCGAGCACGTTAAAGAACCAGGCGGAGCTCGCAGCAGTTTCGTCCTGTATCCTTGCACTATCCCCCGTAACAACTAACCGTCTTCTGGGGGCGTCGCTCATATGGGCATGTGCTACGGTAGCGACGATAAATAAACGGAAATAATCAATCAATCAAACCCTATGAGCTTCGACAGAAAGTTCCACTTAAATATCAACCCATTACCAGACTGCGCAATTCTACACTGGTCTAAATTGAAAGGAGTTGCAGATAACAATTTAAACCTTATGGAATTATAGATTTTTTCACCTGTCTTGGTAGAAAACATTTTGTAAAATGAAGAAATTGCTTGTCACAAGCAATTTCTTCAGTTTACACAATGTTTTCCCAATTGCTTTTCTTAGTGTGCGTCCAAAAGCGTCATTGTGTGGGAATGGGTTAAACGGTGTTATTTTGCAAAAAATATAGCCAATAACGTGTACAAAAATAAAAAATAAAATGATTGGTCGGTGACATAAAAGTCATAACTGCAGCTTGAATAATATATCTATTGTGTAGAATAGTTGTCTGGAGTTACTCTTTTTTCAACGCATAAACATGATTTCTAGTGCAAGATTTTTTTTACATTAGTTAACTTCTTGGGTATCCTGAAGACCCAGTTTCATTTAGAAATGCAAGTGCAAGAATGAAATCGTCAACGACTTAGCTCTCATAGAAACAATTGACCAATCGCTGGCCCTACCCGCTTGCTGCGTTGGCACCGCCGATTGATTCCAACAAGGATTCCACTTCTATTTTATTTTGCAAACTTTATGGCCAGTAGCATGTAACAAAAAGTAGAATAGTTGGTTGACGACCAAAACGTCTTAACCACAATAATATGTTCATGTCAAATCAACAAAAAAGCGTAACAAAAACGGCGGCTAATATCGGAGCTTAAAACTCAGTTCTGGTCTTCATTTGCTTGGATCGAAATGAACTGAAATGTTGTTAAGCATTTGCTATGAAATAAAAACTTATGAGTTTTTAGTGGAATTATGGTGTGTAATCGGTCGGAAATGTTTTGAAAAAATAATTGTTCAATAAAACGAACGTTTATCCTAAAAATAGATAAATTATGGTAAAAATATATTTATTCAAAAAATTGAATTATTTATTCTATAATCATTAGTATTTATTCAATAGTGATAAATGTTTAGTCTATAATTATGATTATTCATTCAATGAAAATAAATATTCATTCTATAATCATAATTTTTTTTTAAGTAGTTATTCAATAATTATTTTTTTCCTTTGATTGTAAATATTTATAGTATAATTTAAAATATCTATTGTGTAATTTAAATAGTTATTGAATAATCAAAAATATTTTGTTCAAAGATTACAAATAAACGATTATTTCTATAACTCAAAATAATTAATTCAATACCTCACACAAAAAAATATGTATTCAATAATTAGCATTCTGGGAAAGATTTTGAATTTATGATACAGAGGATTTCATTGGTTGGTTTTAAAAGCAAAGATGGCTGAACCAAGGGAAAGGTACGCGTTATACTTGCTGATTTTATTTCAGCTTTTCGCTCAAAATATCAAAATTTGGAACTCGTAGGTGCTGATTTAATAAGTTCTCAGTATGTAACTGAAAGCATATCCTTTTATATTTCTTTAATCCTTGTCATGCTGAATAGAATGCTTTCCTGAATTGCATTAAAATCAAAGGGCTATCAGCACTAGAAGCATTAGTTGTTGGTCATTATTTCTTTTGAAAATTCATGTAATAGATATTACTGACTTGAATTATACAAACAGGTGGTGTAGACAAAGATCAAACTGCACTTATACACAGGCTGATCTTTGTCTCTACCTCCTGCAAAAACAACTAGTAAGTAGTACTCTTGGATTTCAGATTGAAGGTATAGATTTATGTGCTCCTTCATTTGCTGGCGATATGAGATTGCTGTCATTGTCTGGACACGCTCTTTAATCTTTGTTAGACATATGTTATAGATATTAAAGTTTTGGGGGTTTCAATATAACTCGTTTAAGTGTTTTGTCGTAACTTTCAATAAATCAAAGCGATCATTTAAGCATAATTCTCGTTCTTGGTTGATAGGTAATTAGCAGATTAAAGAAACAGGAAAAATTTTCTAAGTCAATTATGCCGCCTTGAGAGAGATTGTGCGATTAAACAGTTATTTTCATATCTTCTATGCTCTTTTTTAAATGACGCTTCCCACAATGTTTCATGTCTGAATTGGGTAATATCTTAAATATAATCAGTTCCAAAAATAAGTGTGCACTTAATTTTGTTTTATTTCTTTAATTCAAGTGGAGATGGTATGAAAATCAAATGCTTTTTTTTCCGTGGCACAACTTATTGCCCTCCTTTCTCTTTTTGACAGAAGTTGTTGTCGACGTGGCATGGAATACAACAACTTTATTTAATGCTTTCAGGTGGATTATCGAGAAATAACGGTAGATTATCATTTGATAAACTCACCGCCTATCCAGTGAAATTATCAAAAACTTATGCCCGCTTTCGTTCATTTCACCCTATCTAACGTTATCTAAGCAGAGCCAAATAAAGGACGTCATCATAAGCGTTACATAGCAGTCAAGTGCAAAATGACGCGCTTTAAGAAAATTTGTCATATAATTTTCGCATTTTGTCTAATTTTTGCATTAAAGAAATAGAACAATCGTTTGTTTTTCGAGTAAGACCGATTGATATTTCATTTCGTGAACAACAGAAGCTATATTTTCACTCGTAGCTTCGCCACTCGTGAGAATAAAGCTTTTGTTGTTCACTAATGAAATATAAATTGATCTTACACTGAAACAAACTATTATCCTCTATGTAATTTGATTGAACATATTCTTTTGTACAGGTATCACGAGTTGTGTTCGGTCGAAATATATTTCTACAATTTGGTCCTAGAGTAAATAACGAGTTATTTTATATTCTTGGAGTAGAATTATCCCCTTTCTACACACCATTTGGTGATATTTTAGTCTCATTTGGGATACTTAGATTAATAGTAGTGTAAGAAAATAGATACCCACCCACATATCTTACATTGCTGCAGCAATCTGTTTTATTTAATCTTTTGTCTACTGCTGTTTACAAGCCAGCAGTGGTTATCTCCCTTGACTACAAACTATCTTTCCTATTTTTATCTAATCTTATTATCTACAGACATCCTAACAAAGTCACTAATACTACATTTTGCCATCTACTTACCCTTACAGTATTACCTTTAAGAATGATATATGTTAAGAAAGTTATTGAATTCCTGGCTCTGACCTTCTAGTTTGGAAGGATGGAATCTTTGAATTCCAGACCACTTCAAATTTTCTAGGGATCAGTTCTTTTCATTTAGGGTAAAATACTATCCTTGTAGGGTATCGATGTTTGGGTCTTCTTGTTTTCTATCTATTTATAATCATTATTCATTCATTTTGTTCTCGTTACAAGCAATTTCTTCTTTTTCTACAATATTTCTACAATATTTCTACTCGACTGAATGGATATTTTTTCAAATCAAATCAACTTTAAATATTCGTCTGCAAAACCTTTGAATTTGGACAGGTCTAAAAGTTTGCAAAACAGGAAAGGGTCAAAACAGAGTTTTGAGTAAGAATTTACGCGTTAATCGATGATCGCGACCATGCATTCTTACTTCTGATTGAATGATAAATGTATTTCAAATGATGAGAAACTGATTTCTTGGACAACAACTTTGATCTAAAGCGGTTCTTGAACAGGTTTTCATGAAAATTTTATAGAGGAAAAGTGAGTCCTGTACGAATAGTTAATTCAATTGTTCACGACCTTCTCAATTTCCTATAAGTTTAATCTAATGTAGTACATTCTTTATGCCCTCATTTTAAACAAAGGAATTTGCCGAGTGAGGTCGTTAGTCTTCGGGTGATTTCGCCAACGACTGAATTGCTAGCGGAAGCCAATGATATAACTGATTCGTCATGGAACAATGTTCGGTGAAATAGATAGATTTTGCATATTCCCGATGAATTTCGGTTTCATTCGGATTTTTAACTTATTTAGCGTTACGTAACGCATTTCTGTTTTTTTTTTGTTTTTTTTTTTAAGTTATGAACTGTCATTGCCAATTCAACTTTGATATTGTACGACGTTTTTTTTTTTTGTTGTTTTTTTTTGAAAAAATATGTCAAGCAACCTGTAATAAATCAAAGCACTGATAGTACTGATGATGGACGTCCGTGTTGGCATAGTAGAGTGATATGCCAATTTTGGTATAGAAATTTTCATATCGATAATCTTTTAAGCATAACCTCTCGCCTAGCCTGATTTGTTTAATAGGTTCTAGAGTCCTGAGCACGACCACAAGTTCGGAAAAAATGCCATTGCCACAAGCGTCATTTGTATTTCACCGGTGGATATAAAAGTAATTTGCCTGTAAACTTGGCTGACCAACTACACGTGTAATGACCCGAATTGTTGTTGTACATGTAACTGGAATGAAAAGTGACAAGAAGACATGTTTGGGTGCACCTATCAATCGCGGTTTTGCTGAAATACTACTCTAAGTTACGTTAAACCAATTCAATTGATCGCAGTCTAACTAAATTTCAAAATCAAAACTTTGTTATTATTTTTTCCGAGATTATCCTTTTCCGAAGACATTCCACAAATAATTAAGACATCATTTAAGAAACTTTGACAATATTTGATAAGTAATATTCATTGAGAATTATTACCTGTAAGAACGAATGAGAGATTTCGTATATCTTTACACCGTTCCGTGATCCCTTAGAAGATTAACCCATTCCAACACAATCACGCTTTTTAAGACACTAGAGAATTGCATTAAAGGAAAAAGTTGTGAGAATAGGAGAACGTGCTCGTCCACAATGTTTTCTACCTTATCTGGGCCTTAGTTTCCGATCTCAAAGAGATTTAAATTGTCATCTGTAAATAGTTCAAAGGTTGGTCGCTTGGTAGTGGAATAATTTAATTTTTAGTTTCGTCTATCAAAAACGAGCGTTCTGATTGGTCGAAAAAAAATATTCATAACTCCATGGACAAAATTTTGAGCACGCAGCGATTTTATATGCTTTCGCACAAAATAGTCCGATTCAAAAAGGTATCAAAATTTGTAAGGCTTTTGTTTTTCTCGCTCGATGCTATTTGATTATAAGAAATAAAGAGAATATTTTTGTTTTCATGGAGGTATGAACCGAAAAACCCAATCACACAATGTATGAATACGCGAAGTGTGATTAGTTTTTTTCGGTTCATACCTCAATGAAAACAAAAAAGGTATTCTCTTCATCTCTTAATTGCAAATGCTTATTCAAAATACTAATTTAAAATAAAAATAACATCTTTTAATATATGTAAATGTATAGCTTATCACCCCCGGAGTATACAGCTGGTATTCAAAGTAGAAGGCAAATTACTCACTTTATAATTGAAAGACTCCGCCTTTTTTGAAACCGTGACCGCATCTACGCGATTATTGGTGTTTTCGTATTTAAGAAGAGTTTTCACTTGTCCTACGAATTATATAGAATCCTCGTATTACGCCATTTTTAAAATCTACAGTTGTTTGAGGGAGACAGGTTTCGAAAAAAAAAAAAATCGAACCTAGCTTGGCACTACTTCTCTTCTAACATAGAAACAAGTTCAGTCCCTTGGATAAGGTCTCGTTAACCCTTTCCCGTTTTGAAAACAATTTAGACCTATCAAAATTCAAAGGTTTTGCAAACGGAAATTTGAAAGTGGATTTAATTTGAAAAGATCATTCAGTAGGGTAGAAAAGATTGTGGAAAAAGAAAATAATGCTTTTTACAATGCTTTTTAGCTAGCAAAGCGTCAGCTTTGATAGCTTAAGTTAATAGACAAAATTTTGAGTTCGTCTCAAAGTTCAACGGGTGCAAAACGCCACTGGAGGCTTAACCACTAAATGCCTACGCTATAAAAAGTAGTTCATATGTATTTCAGAATATTGCAAACTCTGCATGCAAGTTCATCTCTTGGGTTTTTTAGTTCACTGGAGCACATTGGTCTTCAAAGAAGTTGCCAACGACAATTTCAAATTGTTGAATATTCTAAAATACTTGGAAATGAAGAAATTGCTTGTAACAAGCAATGTCTGCATTTTCCACGTTGTTTTCCACAACTATTTTCTTGAGGGGCGTAAAAAGGAGGGTTTTGTTGGAATTGGCTCACTCCTTGGATATTATAACCTCGATTCTTTATCATGATAACGTTTCACAAAAAAACATTTCTGAACGAAACAATGCTTTGCTAGCTTACAGTACTTTTCAGTACTTTGATTCTACATTGTTTTTATCAAGTATAAAAAACACAGGGACGTACAAACCAGGGGTTGTACAGGAAAGAGTTAATCATGAAATAAAAGTGAAATGTATCATTAACTTACCCATTTTGTAGGAAATTAAGTTCCCAGTCCGAATTTTCAAAGTTGCGCAAAGTGAACGCGCGAAACGCAAACCCTGAAATTGTCATAAACCCATCACCACACAACAAAATTTTAGACTGGTCCAATTCAAATGAGTTGCAGATGACAAATTAAAGTTTCTGAAATTTTCAATTGTAGAAAACATTGTTAAATATGAAGACATTGCCTGTCACAAGCAATGTCTTCATTTTACACAATATTTTTCCATTTTTTACTTTATTATTATTATTAATTTTTTTTTTTTTTTGGGGGGGGGGGGCATCAAAAGGCGTAATTGTGTGGAATTGGTAAAGTTATATCTCTAAAGTAATAAATGAGCTCAAAATGATCAACTGATAACCATAGTTGTAAGGACTATCACATCAAGAGCAAATTGATTAAAGATTACAAAATCAATTTTATGCATTGATCTATTCCCACACAATCCCGCTTTTATACTCCCCTAATAAATAGATATAAAAAAATTGCGGAAAATGAAGAAATTACTTGTAACATAGATATCCAATATATTTTTTACTTTTAAAGACAAAAGAAAGAGATTTTTAAATTTCCATCAACTTAAAAATGCCGTCAGTAACTTCTTTCGGACCAGTCTAAAACTTGATCGATTCGGAACGGCTTAAGATTAATTGCGTTCAGGAATAATGATCAAATAACAAAGATATTTAACGCAAATAATTACTTACAATTTTCTTCACCGATTCGAAGCAAACCTTTTCGATTTCGGAAAAGTGTGAAGGTTCCTCTAAAACTTTCTTGATTTCACCTATCATTCCGTCAGGTAACAATACGGCGAATGAAGCGTCCTCATAGAAACGCCTGTAATTATTGTCTACACAAATCCTGTTATACTTTAACAAAGTCTCCTTCTCTGGGGTAGGCCTGGCCGAACAGAGGTAGCAATAGACATTCCCGTAACGCTTGCTGGAATCATCAAATGAAGCATTGAAGCTTAGACAACGTCTCTGTAACTCCGCCCCTTCTGGTGAATGGTTCTGACATTCTCGGATGATGTTTCTGTGACATTTTTCCGATGAAATATCGATGTGACTGGGTACTAGAAATTGTAAGAAGCAGTCGAGATCATCACTCTTACCATTTAATACACTAGCCATTATTTTTGTAAAGGAATTACGAACATCTGAACATTTTAATGTTGGTATGAAGCTTTGCAGCTGAGACTGGTTATGACAAAAAGCACATTCCTCATTGTGGTAGATTCTTCCATCTGATTCCGAATATACAGGCAAATAACCATGCGAATGTCTCTTAGCGCAATCTGAAAGCTTCTTTTTATCAACTATTCCAACTCCGCTTTGGTCGTTATCGTTTTTGACTTGTTTGGGGCATTTGTCAATTACATAGTACAGTTGTTCATCTCGGTTGTTGAAGCTCTTTGTATTTAGTGCCTTGCAGGCGGGTTGAAGTGTACGATCGAGGCGATAATGGTCAAAACTGTCAGCACAACAGTCTCTCCTCAAACCACAATTTCCGTCGCAGAAACATGGTTTACAACAAGGGGAGTATACCACGTGATCGTCGCTATAAGAGTTGTTCAGAGGTTCCAAAGGGTTAATGTCGCAGAAATTTGTATGAGGACATAAACTTTGAAGATCGTCCGGAAACTTGACTGAGTTCGCCATTGGCTTTTGTTTCATCTGGACGTAAAAGACTGCGATGGCAACTAACAGGAAGAATGGAAAAATCATCCCAATAGCTTGTCTGTAACGAGAATTATTCCATTACAACTCAATCTCTCCTTTTTACGCCCCTCAAGAAAAAAGCTTTTGAAAACATTGTGGATAATGAAGAAATTGCTTGTATCAAGCAATTTCTTCATTATCCACAATGTTTTCTACCGAAAATGACGAAAAAATTCAAAATTCTATCAACTTGAAATTGTCGTCTGCAGCTTCTTCTAATTTGGACTGGTCTAAAATTTCACTGTGTTGGAATGGGTTAAACGAAAGCCGGGTAAACAGGTATGCTGTTATTCAAGTGGGAACTTTACTTATACCGAATGGAGTATGTCTTTACCGTACGCAATTGACCATTCGCGGCTGTAAATCAAATCAATAGTCGACCAATAAAGTCATAGACCAGAAGAGAGTTTTGAACTCCGACATTGGATGTCATTTTGTTAACCTTCTGTTTTGGTTTGGCGACTTAAACATCGTAACTAAAACTTATTCACGCAGTAGTTACGATGTTTATGTTGCCAACCAAATTCACAATTTTCTTCTTATATGCTTCTGGCAATACATTTATTAAAAAAAAGCCATAAAAGTCAAAGCGGGACTTTTTGTTGGAGTCAATGGGCGGAGCTAACGAAGAAGTGGGAGGGGTAAGCGATTGGTCAATTGAAAGAATTGATTGCAACACCCAGTGACCTCCAACAAGGCAGTTCAACCGAGATATCAAACGACGGTAGTATCCTAAAATGTGTTTCCACTTCGTGTCTAATGGTACATTGTGTAAGTATATATGAATTAATTTTTGGTTTAGACTAAAACGAGCACTCTGATCGGCAAAAAACCAATTAATACCACCATGAACAAACCTTTGAGCACGCACTTATTTTGTATGCTTGTGCACAAAATAATTCCATTAAAAGATATATCAAAATTGTACAATATTTGCTTGTTTCACATGATGTCATCAGATTATAGAAAATAAAAGGAACATAATTTTATTTCATGGAGGTATGAAACGAGAAACCCAATCACAATTTTGTACGAATTAGACTCGAGTATTCATTTAGTTTTTTCGTTTCATAAATCTATGAAAACAAAAAAAAATATTCCCTTCACCTCTTCAATAAACAAGAGCGTTAATATATTGCACTATACGCCCGTTAATGCTCAAGTTGTCAAATGGCGATATCGTAAAAGAGAAATGGAGAAAAAATTGAAGAATTGTAGTAATCAATAATCAAAGTACTGAAAGTACTGTAAGCTAGCAAAGCAGAGTTTTGTTAAGTGATCTTCTTTGCCAAATGTTATCATGATAAGTAAACGAGGTTAAAGTAACCCGGGAGTTGATCCATTACAACATGACAAAATCTTGGACTAGTTCAAATTGAAAGAATATGCAGACGACAATTTAAAATTGTATGAATTTAGAAAATATTTCCCTTCTTGGGTAGAAAGCAATTTCTTCATTGTCCACGATGTTTTCCTAACCTTTTTTCTTGACCTGCTTAAAAAGCGGATTGGAGTGGGAATGGGTTAAATAGCATGTTTTTTTAAAGGAGTTCTCTACAATTGAATAGAGTTTGTAATATTCCTGAAATACATAAGAACTACTTTTTTGGCGTATACATTCAATGGATTTAGTGGTTAAACTTCAAGTGGCAGTTTGCCATCGTTGTACTTTGAAATGACCTCAAAATTTTGTCTGTTAACTTAAGCTATCAAAGCTGACGCTCTGCTAGCTAAAAATCGATTGATCAGACATTGCGCACATTATTGTGAAGCATTTTTCTTTGTTATGCGACTTAAACGTCGCTACTACAGCTCATTTAAACTGTGGTGACGACGTTTTATTCGCCAACCAACCATTTTACTTTTTGTTCACATGTGGAACTCACCATAAACTTTGTGAAAATAACGCATTTTATATTTTAGTCGAATTTCCTGTCGGAGGTGAAAGGGTGTGACCAGGTGTCCGTCAATTAGAAAAAAAGATCCATCAATGAGGATCAATAAACTAAAAGGCTTTTAAGGTATTAATCAAGAAAAAAACAACAAAACGCAAATGCAAACACGATGTTGTAGCAATAAGTACTTTCATCAGCAATATAGCATTTATAGAAAGTATACCTTTAACCCCTGTTCAGTATACCTTTAACCTTTCCTGTTCGGTATATCTTTAACCATTTTCTCTTCAGTAAACCTTTATCCTTTCCTGTTCACTATACCTTTAACCTTTCTTTTCAGTATACTTTTAACCATTCCTGTTCAGTATACTTTTAACCTTTCCTATTTAGAATACCTTTATCCTTTCCTCACCAGAATACATTTAACCCTCGCTGTTCAGTATACCTTTAACTCTTTCCTGTTCAGTATTTCCTTAACCCTTTCTGTTCGGAATACCTTTAACCTTTCCTGTTCAGTATACCTTTAACTCTTTCCTGTTCAGTATACCTTTTACCTTGCCTGTTCAGAAAACCTTTATCATTTTCTGTTCAGAAAACGTTTAACCTTTCCTGTTTAGAATATCTTTAACCATTTGCCGTTCAGTATACCTTTAACATTTCCTGTTCAGTATACCTTTAACCTTTCCTGTTAAATATACCGTTAACCTTTCCTGTTCAGTATACCTTTGATTTTTTCAAGTTCAGTATACTTTTTACCCTTTCCTGTTCATCCCCTAGTTTTTACGTCCCCGTGTTTCTATATTTGAGAAAATATTATAGAAAAAGAAAAAAAAAATACAAGTAATTCTTCTTTTTCGACAATTGTTTCTACCGTACTGAATGATTATTTTCCACACAAAATCTATTTTAAAGACATATCTTCCCTCCGAGAGAGGAAAAACAGTTTAAACCATCTATCGTTTGTTTGCTATCAAAATGCCAAAGGAGGGTAAGAGTGAAGTTCTCTGGAATAAGTATTTTATGTTTTTCAACTCGTCTTTGTTTCCATTAAGAGATCAAGACGACTGCATCCGATTCTTAACCAGAGAAGTTCTCTAATCTTCAGAATTGAATATTATATGCACAGGTGCTGATGACTTAATTTTACGGACGATTTCGTTAAACGCCGTTACCGAGCCGGTTGATTGAATGACTAGCGAAATTTAAAACGTCATCACTGACGTTATAGCTTTTTGTAAACAAAGCTTAAATTGCGGTGGTTCACAATTTAAAATATCGAAACTTCTTTAATGCATTGTAGGCTTATCACAAAGAATTATTTTGATCTCATAATTTTAAACGGCATATTTATTTATGCTTTTGAGTATGGGTTTCTTATTAATTTTGTTGTATGGGGGAAGATAGGGCTGCAAATTTCAGTCTGAAAAACCTTTGAATTTGGATAGGTCTAAGATTTTGCACAACAGTAAAGGGTTAAATATATCTGCCGAGAAAAAAAACTGAATAGATATCAAAGATAATTAAATCCAAAAAACTCCGGACAAAATGTGGGTTCTGATCACAACGTTTCACAAAAGTATCAGCGATCGTTTTTATTGATCATGTTTAAGTTGGGTGTATTTCCGTTTATTGATCGTCGCTACGGCAGCACATGCCAAGAGGACGGTTAGTTGTTATGTAAGGAAATGATTACCCCACCCACTTACTTTACAATTGCCAGGAATAGTATTCATTCCTGCCCTTAGTTACCATATTTACTGCCACCCATTTTACCATATTATGTGTTTGTAAGGCTTAATCAAGTGTTTAAGTACAATTCATGTGTAGGGACTGGTCTGTTTAAAGTAGTTAGCACAAGGAATTTACTCATTTTCCTATTTGTAGATTTATTGATTACAAAGCTGAAGTGGTTATCTCCCTTGACTACAAACTACTAATTCCTGTATTATATATTCTAGTTATCTATAGAGATCCTAATATGGTCACTAAAGCTGTATTTTGTCATCTGCCAAACCTTACAGTACTAGGTTTTGAGACTTATTTGTGTTTAACAAGTTATTGATTTCCTGGCTCTGACCTACAAGTTTGGAAGGAGGGAATATTTGAATTCCTGGCCACCTCATATTTTCAAAGATCAATTTTTAACTACTAAGAGTAATTTGATGAATATGTAGGGTATCAATGTTTAGGTCTTGTTGTATTCTACCCATCTATAATCATCATTGATTGATATTGTTCTCATTTTTTTAGTTATTGCACATGAAAGGATTTGCTCCTGGCAATATGGCTGTAGTTGCCAGGAATTATTCTTTTACCTGCCAGGAATCCTGGAATTCTGGAACGCTTTGATTGGCTAGGTGAGACCTTCCACGGCCTCTGATTGGTCTGTAAGGTTGTCACCATGGTGATCAAAAGGTTATATATAGGAGTAAATTCTTGCAGACTGGAGTTTTAGTATCAGATTCACCCGTGTCAGATGTCTTTATTACTATGTTATAGGAGTTTAAAATACTTATAGTAATAAAACATCATCCTCATTATGAAGCTGAAATGTCCTTCTTCAAAATCCTTTAGTTAATTAACCAGAGTAACCCTTTTTAAAGGAAATATAGAGCAGAATTGGAATGTCATTAGCACATTGTTTACAGTTACGAGGGATAGTGCAAGGATACACTACGAAACTGCTGAGAGCTCCGCCTGGTTTTTTGACGTGCACTGTGGATAGCTACGTCACAAGGGGTCTCGGTTTAACGTCTCATCCGAAAGATAATGAGTTAGATAGTTGATATGGTCAGCCCAGGAGTTGTTTCAAAGATCGCGCTAATATTTAAGAGATGAAGAGAATATTTTTTGTTTTCATGGAGGTATGAACCAAAAAACCTAATCACACACTGTATGAATCCGCTTCGCGTATTCATACAGTGTGATTAGGTTTTTCGGTTCATACCTCCTTGAAAACAAAATATCTTCTCTTCATTTCTTATAATCTAATGACATCCAGCGGAAAAAAAGCTTTACAAATTTTGATACCTTTTTGTATTGGACTATTTTGTGTGGAAGCATACAAAATCGCTGCGTGCTCAAAATTTTGTTCATAGAGTTATGAATATTTTTGTTCGACCAATCAGAACGCTCATTTTTGATAGACGAAACTAAAAATTAAATTATATACAAATGTGTATTGTTTGTCATACCTTTTGTGATTTGTGGTTTTGTAATTTGTCCACCACGTTTTGCGCAACGCATATATTCTTTACGTCATAGACGATCGTTCCTGTTGATAATGGTTACACTCCTGTCCGTTTTTGCCTCATTAAATAAAGAGCGAAAAGGGCCCATTTTCACAATCTGTAGCTCCTCCCAAAAGTTTCGTTGGGCCTTAAATATTAGTCCGTTTTAAAGAGCAGTCTTTGGTCTTGAATTACAGGCCAGGAAAATGGTATAATTAGTGATATATTTTTTCGCAAATCTTCAGTCTGCACATCAACCCATGAAATTCTTTAGGCTCGGAAGTGAAAGTCTTGTAGGGAACTTCCTTCAAATGTCAGTTTCTACAAGGAAATAGTTCCCAGATAAATGCTTTGAATTACGTGCATGGCATGCAGCAGTGATCTCTCACTCTGCAGAACCTAATATCAAGCAACTTGCTATTGATTAAAAGGTAAAACAGCGTGACAAAAGGAGGAGATCAAATTTTCTTATTGGACTACTTTAGGGTACAACCACCCGGAAGTAATTCCGGAGTGGAGTTGACCCTAATATACGTTTGGAGGTGAAGTCCGTGGCAGAGTTATGGCGTATGTGTACAGTGCTATCTCCTTCTAAGATCTATCAGCAAGGAAGTTTTATAATTGTATCCGCTCTATTTTTATTTGATATGCTCCGGACTAATTTAAGTATAAAGATACCCAAAGGCAATAATTCATAAACTATGCTTGATAGAGCTCTTGCACACTGCACTCAGAATTAATTCAACACACAAAACTGAAAAAATTTATGTCAATAAGACATCAGAAATATGGAACGCCACAGCTGTCTGATGTTATAAGCAATAATGTGGATATACCTAATATTTGTCTTATTATGAGCAAAAGAAATGCTACCATGCTTAAATATGTTGCTGACTTATCCATACTGTGCATTATCATATCTAACAATGGTGTTGTTCTGCCCAAAGGATGTGATGTCTTGCCAAAATATGCCTTACCATGTCCAAGTGTAGTGTATTAGTTTCCAAATGCGGCATTGGCTTGTTTAGCAATGTCTTGTTATATAAAAAGGTTGCGTGGTTTTGTCGCCATGTGGCGTTGAATTAATAAAGCGTTTCTTTGTTATGTCAAAAAGGTATGCAATTATGTTCAAATGTAGTGTTGACTTGTCTAAAAATAGTCTTATGATTGAAACATTTATGTCATCATGTCCAAATACCTTGTTGACTCGTTAAAAGATCGTCTTTCTGTGTCAAAAAGCAGTTCCATTGGGTCTATTTGTATGTTGTCTTACTTAAACACACTCTAATTACGTCAAACAGCAGGGCTGGCATGCTTATATGTAATATTGACTTGTGTAAGCATTGAATCATTATGTCCAAAGATATGCTATCATCTTCAAATATGGTATTTATGTGTCAAAACTTTGCAAAGTTATATTAAAAAGTAGCGTTGCTTTGTCCAAATGTCGTATTGACTTTACTGAACCTTGCCTTATCATGTCAGAAGGTAAAGTGGTTATGGCAAAAAGCGGCGATGACTTGTGTAAACATTGGCCTAATTTGCCATACGGTAGTTTGGCTTTGTCCACGTTTGATATTTTCCATACAAAAAAAGTGCCGTATTATGTCAAAGAGTCATATTACCACATTCAAATGCAAAGATGACTTGTCTTTAGACAAAGTTATTATTTGAAATTAGTAGTGTTATCATGTCTGTACACGGTGGTGACTTGTCAAAAGCATAGTATCTGTTTGTAAAAAGACAGTTTCATCATGTTCACTGATATGTTAACTTGTTCTAATACTATACTATTATATATCATAACGCTAACTTTCGGCATGATAAGACAGCTTTTGGACAGAGCAACATAACATTTGGACAAAACAACACCACTTTTTGATATTATAAGAGAATATGTAGATAAGTAAACATCACATAAGAACATTATATCGATACTTTTGAACATGTTAAGACAGTGTTCAAACAAGTCAAGTCGGTAATTGAACATGATAAGACCATTTTTTCACATAATAGGATTTAGGTGGGACATGTAAAGATTATATTCAAAATCTGTAAAATCTCTTTTTACATAATGAGGTAATATTTTGGCAATTAAATGCCCCGTTTAAACATAAAAATCTTCTTTTTGACATGTTATGACATTGTTTGGACGAAAAACCATCACATTCAGGCTAACAAAACTGTTTCTTGACAAAAAAGACATTATGTATACAAGTCAACATAAAATATGAAAACTATAACAATACTTTTTGACATAATAAGACGTTGCTGGACCAAATCACCACCATATTTGGACAAAATAACACTTCATTTGACATAATAGTGCTTTCTGGCGACCGGTAAACCTTAAATCTAACCAAGGTACCGTTACTTTTGAACATATTAAGACAAATCTGAGACATTTCAGCACCATTTTTCATATAATAAGACTATCTTTAAATGAATCAAATCGACTTTTAGACATGGTAACTCTGATGTTTGATATAATAACATAATGTTTAGACAAATCAGCTTCAAATATTTATAAAATAAAACTTCTTATATGCATGATAAGACAGAATTTAAACACGTCGACACCGACGGTGGAAATAATAGCACACCAATTGGATATAATAAGGTTAAATAGCTTTTTAGTATGTCCAGGCCAAACTCAGAAATATCAATAATACTTGTTGACATGATAAGACATCGATAAGATAACTCAGCATCATATTAAGACATAATATTACTCCTTTTTTACTTAATAAGACAACAATTAGGCAAGTCAACACCATCATTGGACATGACAACGCTGTATTTTGACAAAGTGAGGTAGAGGGTGGACATGTTCACATTATTGCTAATAACATCAGACAGCCGTGGCGTTCCATAAATAACTATAGACAGAGAACTGATCGTCGTCCGCCTACCAACCCGGTGGCTTTTCCCATAATACATACCCTACCATCCTAACGGGGCGTGAAAGTCAAAGTATGTTAAATAGTCTTAATTTGTTTCGAATGCGTAGTTTTAACGTTATGCATTTGCATTAACTCTAGCACCAAATGTTGCGGGGTCAAAAGTACTGTCTTCCCGAAAAACCAAATGAACTATACTCGTTGACCTAAAACTAAGTGCCATACAAATGAATTCTAGACAATGAAGTAATCGGAAATGTCAATTTTAATCAAAGTACTGAAAGTACTGTTGTAGAGCAACTTTGAATTTAAGTCTGTGTAGCTCTAATGATTTACCAAGATAGACCCATTAAGCGTAGGCTGTGAATTTTGATCCGATGGATTCATTATAGCTTTAATATGTACACATAAAATTTACAATATTTTAAACCATATAGAAACTAACAAATGCAAATTTTTAATTAAAGGAGCTGGTCATATTCCCCAAATCTTGGTAATGAGGCAGTTTTAAACGATTACCTGTAAAATTTTGTTTGAAAGGAAATAGATACCCGTAGAACAAGGTTTTAAAGGTGAAAGTAACTTATACTCGTGTTAACCTATTACATGACGACAAAATTGTAGACTGGTCCAAATTGAAAGGCAGTGCAGACGACAATTTAAAGTTTACGAAATTCTAGATTCTTTATCTTTCTGTATAGAAAGCATCGTGTTAAATGAAGAAATTGCTTCTTTCAAGCAATTTCTTCATTTTACACAATGCTTTTCCAATTTATTTTCTCTAGACGCGTCAAAAAGCGCCATTGTGTGGGAATGGGTTAAAGACATATTTTGGCCACAGTTTCCGAGTTTTTGGGTAATGGACGAGTTCCGATTTCTTACTTTTTTCTGTAGTTTTTATAACAAGATCCTGAAGAACCGATAAAGGTTCAACTACTAATAATATTATCATAAATACAGATTTATTGAAGATAATCATAATAATCCGTTGATAATCGTGAAACGGTCGAGGCAATATATTTCATCTTTCGTAAAATTTATCATATGCCTCGAAAGAATATGTAAACTCTCCCTATGTGCAAACAAATTTCTTCATTCGAAAGAATATGTAAACTCTCCCTATGTGCAAACAAATTTCTTCATTCGGAAACAGGTTTCTTGTCGCACATTTAAAAGAATATGGCATTTCGTCGTTTTTTGCCGATGGTAAAAATAATATTCCTACTTCGATTGAGCGTTGACAACTTTCAGCCATTTACCAATATCAAAGGATATTTATCCACGAAATCTTTTTACTTGTCAACATAGAATTATGAACAGAATGCACATATACACGTTGATCAGTAGTTATAACTACGGGGAATGATGGCACGATATTCTACTATTTGAAATATACCAGTGACTACGTAAAAATTTAATTCTAGTACACGTACTCACGAAATTTGAATGGAATGAGAATTTGAATGTAATGAACGATAATAATTATCTTCCTTTATCAAAACGTTTCGTCGTTGGTCGTGCAAAATGTCGTAACCACATCTTATTTAAAGCTGTAGTTACGACAATTTGCACGCCAATAGACTGTATGCCTTTTTCAATCAATAGAATGCTATCATTAATTCGGACCAATCTGATACGCCCAAATCCATGTCAGCCAATGAAATAACATAATGTTTGCGCGATGTACAGACGTTGATGAATGGTTTAACAGATTTGAGTGGTAGGAATGGAATTGTGAACGGGCGATTTAGAAAGAAAATGACCTGGATGAATGGAATAGTGGAGGGGCGACTGAGAATGAAATTTAGTGGGATGAATGGAATGGTGAATCGGCAATTTAGAAAGAAATTGACCTAGATAAGTGAAATAGTGAAGGGGCGATTGAGAATGAAATTGGGATGGATGACTGGAACGGTGAACGGGCGATTTAGAAAATGAAATTGGTTTGAGTGTTTGAATGGGGTTTTACGCCGCTTTCAACAATCTTTCAGTTATATCGCGGCGGCTGGAGCACCTAACAATGGATTCCTGGTATTTCTCACAACAGTACCGCCATCACATCCTCTCCTAGCCTCCAGCTGCTATCCCACATAGGTCTACGATTATCGACCCATTGGTGGGAGACAAACAGTCGAAAAGGATGAGTGCCGCCGTCAGGGATCGAACCCGGGACCGAAAATGAAATTGAGTAGAATGAATGGAACGGTAAACGAGCGATTTAGAATGGAATCGAGTTGAATGAGCGTCAGTGTCGGAATATTCTTACTTTGACTCTACCAGCAAATTCTTTCAAGATCAAAGTCAGACATCGGCAGCGTGTTTGTCTCTAAAAGGACCAATATGTTAGGCTGATTCATGTGCTATAGATGTATATCGAGTGATCAAAGTTATTTTTGTCTAAAATGTTTTTTTTAATAATTTGGCCTTTGATCGCCCTCTATAATTACACATGTGTAACTACCGCATTGTTCAACTCTATCAGCCAGTTAGAATGAACTAAACATCGTAACTACATCGTAACTACAGCTAGAAAAAGCTGTAGTTACGACAGTTAAGTCGACAAACCAACATTAAAGGTTAACAAAATTGGCGACAAGAGTCGGAGTTGTAAAGCTCAGGTCTGGGCTGAATAAATTATTTGATTGGTCGGTTTATTCCTTAATTGACAGTCGCGATTGGTCAATTGCTGCTTTAACCAATTATAGCACTTGACTTTAAACCTCAAGATTATGGGTTCGAGTCCTAGGCTGACCATATCAACTAACAAAACTAATTGACTTTCGGGCGTTAAACGGAAGCCCCGTGTTACGGTGCTGTCCATCGAACACATTAATGGACCGGGCTGAGCTCTCAGCGGTTTGGTCCTGTATCCTTGCGCCATCCCCCGTAACAACTAACCGCGTTGCTAATAAGGGCCTTTTGGCATAGAAAATATTTAGGATAATAAAGACATTGCTTGTAACAAACAATTTCTTCATTTCCGCAATGTTTTCCCAAGATTTTTTTTCTTGAGGCACGTCAAAAAACTAGATGGAACGTCGTTCAACATATTTTAAAATGATTTCAACACAGCCGCCGTCATAGCGCAGTTTGTAGCGAATCAGATTCCCAATCTACAATCATAGGGTGTCTTGGGTTCGATCCTCGGCGGTGGCACATATCCTTCCTGACATTTATCTCTCACCAAAAGGGAGATAATCGTAAACCTAAGTGGGATAGCAGCTGGAGGCTAAGAAAAGATGTAATGGTGGTACTGGTGCGAGATATACAATGCAGGAATCTATTGTTAGGTACTCCAGTCACCGCGATAAGACTGAAAAATTGTTAAAAGCGGCGTTAAGCCAAATTCACAAAAACAAATTGTTCCTTGATTTTTTTATAACCATTTTACATTCTGAAAAATAAAGTTTTTTTCGTAAAAGATCGTAACTTTTCTTGATTTTTTTCGTTTATCTTAATAACTTGTTGAATGGCGCATCGTTCCGCGTTATACATGTTTCCGTAGAACAGGTCTTGTCAAGAAAAATGTTTTCAAAAATAAGATAAGAAAAATCCTTAGAAATACATTAAAAGCTGTCATAATTTGTCAATATATCTTGAGTCCCAAAAGAAAGTATGTACATAACTTTGACTTCTTGAAAATATATATCATTTCAGTCCTAAATTGAGATTTCAACTCCGACATTGGCCACCATGTGAAGCATTTTTGTTTGTTTGGCAACATGAACGTCGTAACTACATCTTATTTTAGCTGTAGTTACAACGTTTAAGTCACCAGCAAACTATTCTATGTTTTGTTGCATGCTACTGGTCATAAACCTTGCAAAATAATACCGTTTCAAATATAAGCGGGGTTGCCTGTCGGACTTAGAGGCTGTGGCCCAAAGGGGCATATTTATAGATCACTAAATATATTCAAAGGTTTTATAGAAGAAAATTTTATGTTGATGTTATTTGAAAAAACAACAACATTTACTAGGGTAGAAAATATTATGGAAAAAGAAGAAAATGCTTGTTACTATAGTAAATGGTTATTTTTCAAATAATATCAACATAAATTTTTCCTTTACAAAACCTTTGAATTTGAACGGGTCTACAATTTTGCAAAACAAGAAAGGGTTAAAGATGCGTCAACTTTGTCCATCTGGTACGTTGATTGATTATGTACTTACAGCCAAAGAGGGCATTTCATTCTGCAACCTCACACATTCTTAACCCATTCCCATACATTCCCGCTTTTTGAACTTCCTCAAAAAAGAGAGTTAAGAAAACATTGTGGAAAATGAAGAAATCGCTCGCCACAAGCATTTTTTTTTCATTTCCCAAAATGTTTTTTTCTTTTCCAAATGACGAAAATTTAAAAAAAAAATCATCTTCAGAATGTCGTCTGCAACATCTTTCGATTTGGACCTGTCTAAAATTTTTGTCGTATAGTAATGGGTTAATGGAGGTCGGACGAACGGATACTGTGTGAAGATATACTGTCTTGAATGGAGCTTGATACCGGAAATATTGATAGCAAGCCTCTATTTTCAATTTGAATGAATATGAACACGAGATTAAAAAATTCTACGTGATCAATTAGGAAATGAGGGTTATTTCTGCTCGTTTTTAAGAAATTTCCAAACAAATTTCTTTTATTCTTTTTAAAGCTAACTTCTGATTATGCATGAATTAGAAACATTGCATGACTGGCTAATATTATACATTACGAAACATTTTAAATCAAACTTACGGTTGATTAACGGCCCGGAAAGGATGCCGGAATCAATGACAAGAAACTCCAGCCGCCGCGGTTTACTGTTAAAAGTCGCCTTACACCCCATACAAACAAACAAACAAAGCTTGTTCGTCATTATTAAATACACCGGTTTGATGGAGGTAAATTTCCGATTAGTACAATTTACCTAGAAAAAGGTCAGTTTTTTTTCAGATGATTGTTTTCTCTTGCTTTATAGTTGAGAAAATCATTCTAAAAGAAGCTTATACTTCCGGTAATCTATGGTCTCGCGAATTTCGAGTGTTTGTGAATCTCTGGTCACTGGTCGCTTAAACTCATACGGTGTTGTCTACGGACATGACAGAAAAGCGATGTTAACCCTTGTCATGCTGTATAAATATATACAAAGTATAGACACTTATGATGTTTTTACACTAAGCTACAGGTTTGTAACACATGCGCCGAGTATTAACTACCTCTGCAAGTCAAACATCGCATTGCTTCGATAAATATAAAAGTAATACCAAATATAAGTCTTAAAAGTCAAATGCATTTTCTTAGACGACAATAAAAAAAATCAAAAGCGTTCAATATTTCTTATAAAACAAAACAATTCTTTCAATAAATGTATTTCAAACAAACTCACCTACATTTCGGAAAATTACGAGAGATGGATAGAACTGTTAGAATGCAAACGGTGCTCTTTCTCTGCTAGCTTGCCCTTGCCCCTTGCTTTTATTTACTGGAACTTCCTTCGGTGGAATGTTTTGTCGGTTTTTTGCTGATCTTCAGTTGATGGCGATGCTAATAAATGTCAAAATACATCTCACGAAAGTGATAAAGACACTTTATGATTCAAAAAACTTCGACAGGTTGACTGCTATATCCTAATTACGTACCATCTTTGATGTTTATGTGTCGCTGGCTTAATCATGGACTAATTCAGATACCAGATAGTCGAGATGTTCTGCTATAAAAGACAACAGTTGAAGAGATTTTGAAGAAGACCGTTTAGATTAACCCGCGTCTAAAGGCGTACTAAAGAGCACCTCGAACGTTCTCTCAGCATTCGTAGGAAAGGACTAAAGTGACCAATCGCCGTTATCAAGCTAAACTGACCGACCAACAAGAAGAAATTGACCAATCGGTGGTCCCGCCCAATGACCCCTAGGCCCCGCCCATTAAGTCAAACAGGAAGCTCAGCTTCTATTTTAACGGCGTTATTTTTCAAAATAAATGGCAAGAATCATGTGACGAAAAAGTAAACTGGTTGGTTGGCGTCCTAAACGCCGTAACTACAGCTTGTATAAGCTGTGGTTACGACGTTTAAGTCGCCAAACCAACAGAAAAGGTTAGAAAAAATGGCGACCAATGTTTGGAGTTAAAAGCTCAGGACCGGGCTGAATGAATGACCAATCTCTAATCTCTAATTCTATATCGTTCGAAAGGGTATGCAGCAAAAATGGCGACCAATGTTTAGAGTTAAAAGCTCAGGACCGGGCTGAATGAATGATTTGATTGGTCGATTGATTCCTTGAATGACAACCGCGATTGGTCAATTGCCTGTCGCTTAACGCGTCCACTGCTCTCCGACATGGCTGTTCGACTGAGGTAATAAACGACACGATTTTTGTAAAAAGTTGTAAGGGATATAAAATTATAGGCGAATAAATAGTTAGCGACTTAAACGTCAAATCTACGGCTTGGATACGCTGTACCCAGGACGTTAAAGTCTCTAAACCTACAAAAATGCCTCACATAAATGTCGAATATCACAGTTCATTTTCTGTCTAGTTCTTTTAAGGGGAGGGGGGCGTAGTCAGTCAAATATTCTAAGTAGAGATGCAATGTGCCTTTTACTAAATTTGTGAAAACCATTGCGTTGGTGGGCAATCGGAATTGCGTAAGTACAGCGAATTCAAGCTGGTGTATCGACGCAATTATTGCAAACCAACGATTTGTATTATTACTTTTTCAGTTAATCCTATAGCAACCAAACTCTTGTCCTCTGGTATCCTGGACAGACAGTACCATCAGCGTTGACAGGTCGTTCCAAGCACTCGTCACATAGCGATGTAATTACATTATTGCTTTCTTTGAAACGAGTAGGATTACACCATAATTGCATTTCTAGACATATTTTGTATCTTTTATTACATATAATTCAACTCGAGCTTCGTCTATAAAGAATCAAACGTTTTGAGTAGCTGATTTGCTATTCTTAGTGGTATGATTATTATTTTATACTGTCAGGAACAACATTTTGAGCACGCCATTATTCTGTATGCTTGCGCACAGCAAGCATAAGGTAAATCAAAAGTTGCTCCATTTTGCTTAGTGGGATTAAATGACAAGAAATGAAGAAAATACTTTTGTTGTTTTCGGTATGGCTCATGCGTCAATGAAAATGAAAATTAATTTCTTCATTTCTGAAGTACAAAAATGTTTTGGAACGAGAATCACTTTTCCTGTGAGATATGTTGTGTTTCCGTTCTAAGGATAAACAACCGCAGTCCTACAATTGACATATCTGCTATTTCAACCGGTGGAGTCAAGCACACATTTTGTTACAAAAAAAGCTGAATGCGTTTTATTCCACACCAACCATCTTATATTGTGTTAATTGTGTTTTTTTTTCTCAGTATGTATGCGTTATGCCTGTTAGCATCCTTTGCTATAAACTATGTTAGCATTTGATTCGTCGAAATAGTCTAAGACACTGATTCATCCAATAAGGATCAACGAGACTTTGGCTCTTTCATTAATCCAATATTAGACCGTAAAAAAAAGACTTGTCCCAAATTGAAAGGAGTTGCAGACTATAGTTATTAAGTGTAATCAAGTGTATGAAATTTTAGATCTTTCAACTTTCTGGATAGAAACGTGTAAATTGAAGAAACTGCTTGTTGCAAGCAATTACTTCATTTTATGCAATGTTTTCCCAATTATTAATTGTGAGGGGCGTCAAAAAGCGTCATTGTGTGGGAATGGGTTAAAGATCTCTAACTGTATATCGTTCGAAAGTGTATGCACACATTCGATCTTAACAGATTTGCTTATTACAAATTCATCATTTAAATGGAAACTGGGTCTGTTAAGGCAGAGGGTAATTTCATTTTAATTCATTCTTTTGACAACCAAGAACAAATTTCTGATGTGAACATGATTTGTCGTTACATACTTCTAAAACACTTTTCTATTACAACGCTCTGAAGTTTTAACACCCCCTCTAAACTACAAAAATATGCCAAAATAAATTGTTATGTATTTAAAAGTGCATGGAGTAAGATAATGTGTGAAAATTCTCCCTTATTCTTGTGGTAGGTACCCATCTATTTGGCATGTAAGATGCAAAAATATATTTAAATCAAAGCGATGAAAGCGCTGAAAGCCTGAGATATGTATACAGGAGATATATAATCTGGGCAGAAAAAGTGTGATGGTCGAATTATCGGAGGTGCCACTTTTTACCCAAATCTACTGTCGATTATGCGCAGATCTGCCAATTTGTGCGCTCGGGGACACAACCTGCCCGCAATAATTTTCATCCCGTTGAGGTATTGTAACGATATATTTACATGTATATATCGTTACATATTTTTCACCCGATCAAAAAGCTTTGAACGATCTGATTAAAGGCCATCCAAGGATCCTTCCTGTGAATTTTGGTTGAGTTTGGTTGAATTATGTTCAGTACTTTCTGAGAAGATTTTTAAAGTTAAAGTTGACGGACGGACGGACGACGGAAACCACATCATGACAAAAGCTCGTTGGCTTTCAGCCAGTGGAGCTAGCGAGAGAGAGCTAAAGAGTGAGAGAGATGGGGGAATGGCCAGGTTCGAACTAGGAGGCTCTTGCGTGCGATGCGAGTATTCTACCACACAGACCAATTTCGTTATGTAAATATGCGCTTTATAATCTCCAGATAAAGAGAGCAAGAGAGGGCGGGCGGTCGTTTACCAGGTTTACAGGATTATGTACACCTCTCAAAAGCGATATGTAGACGTCGCATCTTTTGGGTAGAATTCGGATAGACACTAAGTCCGAGCACGACCAAATGTTTTCAGACAGTGCGAATATGATCCTATGAATGACCAATTAATTTGTTAAACAAAACATTCCAATAGTGCTTAAAACCGACAGCTTCGCTTATCAGCTTTATGCAGCAACTTCGTCTAACCGGACCGTTTTAAGATTGTTAATCTAGAATAAGTAATATCATTTTGGTATGAAACAAACACCTTATTTTTTTTTTTAACAATATGTTATGATTATATAAGTTTAATAATTTCCAATATATTAATTCACTCGTCAAGTTCTGATAATTTTGCCAAATTCAGCACACTCACACGAAAGTACTGTACATCAAGCCGATAGCTTTCAATGAGTCATATCTCGCCTTCGTCATTCTCGCCTCAATCAGGCGTATTAATTTATGGTCAGGTCCGATCTACTTTTCATGCGACAAAAGATCACATTGATTGCGGTAGATGTTTTTACATTATGTTTTCACATTAAACTCTGCATGGGTTTAATTTTTTATCATTGTAACTTAAGCCACAGATTGCTTACGCAATCTCAGGCTAAAAACTAAAACCAAATAATCAATTTAATTTGGCGATGGTTGAAAAATGGAATAAATCAAAAAGAAACTGTAAAATGTAATCAACTTGCCGTATTTTTTATTTTGACCAATAATGTTTTAACAGCAATTGTGTGAAAACACGTTTTAACGGTTTTTACGAAAAAAAGTATAGAGTATAACTGGTTATATGGTTAAACCTAGTTTTCCCGCATCAATTCCCAAATAATTGAAAGCCCTTCCACTCAATTTAGAGGAAAGTAGCTTTTTCCAGTCAAGGGCAGAAAACTTTGCCAGCAAAACAAAGGTGGAAAGGTAGCTTAAATGATCCTAGGACATGCTAATCTGCACTCTATTTTGAAGAGAAAAAAGTATTGGTCGGAAAATGGTCTCGTGATGAAATGGTGACTTTAAGACATGTTCGTTATTGAAAAATACACTAATATACACCTTTTTCTTCGAACAATGTAAGAGTAGAAACGGGACGTTACGGCGCATAGCGAACAGATATAAGCAAAAAACTTGTTCTAATTTTGTTACGGATGAAGTTGAAGATGAGTTTCATTTTATAATTCTTTGTCTTCCGATTACGATATACGAAATCAATACATTGAAATTTATTCGACATAGAAATTGCATACATAAATTCGTTGTATCACTCAATTGTAACAATACAAATTTATTGCAATAAAATGTTTGGCTATTTTTCAGCCTCATTGAAGTCCCGATGAAGCAACTCCATACTTAATTGAGGCTGTCTTTATATACACACATTAGAATTGGAGAAACAAGTTTCCTTTCTATTGTAATTTTCTTTATATTTGCCACAAAGACATTGTCAAATGTGTTTGCATTTAACAAGGATCATCTGTATTATACAAATCAACAATTTTACAATCATCACAAGCCTGTTAGGGGGTCTGTGTATCTTTTTAGGATACAATGTTAAATAATCTGCAAGGTTCTCAAGGAACTTGACTGTTTGATTGTAATGCTAGTCTCCATTTCTCTTTTGGAACACAACTTTGTCAAATCTTCAAGACTCTGATTAGAAAAAAAGAGCAGCATCTACATTTCAGGTAACCCTTAAAAGAGGAACTCGAGACATGGTTTTACACTTTTAGAAAAACATTTTATTTTTGGTATATTTTGTTTTAATAAACAACTTGGACCAAATTCTACAACCGCGATAAATTACACCAAAGTTATAGAGACCTGATCCAGACAAGCAACATGGCTTATTTTGACTAATGATTTTGATTTCAAAGTTTGAGCAAATCAAATTATCATGTTTCTATAACGTAACGAATGATAATACTTAATAAATGGTTCGACAACAAAGCAACCTATTCAATATCAAAATCATATTAAAGGACAGATATATCACTCAAAATAGAGAAACACAGCTTCTTGAAAACAAATTTGATCCCCATTTCCTACTTTCGAATTTCAATCTGGATGTAGTTGCTCACCTAAAACTATTATTGTCACTGTAAAGGACGTGAAATAAAAAATCTTTGACAGTCTTGTCCTCCTGAACCAGATGGCCTAGAACATTATTATTTGAGGAGACTTTGTGATAACTAAAGTCGTCCAGGGACAACAAGTCGAGCTCCCCGAATATTTGACCTTGAGTCATGACCTTGACCTTATACTTACCCGAAACATTGTGTCAAATGGCACATCTACTCACGATGAAGAACAACTGTGCCATTTTATTTTGAAAGAGGTCAAGAAATGTATGAGATATTCTCTGGACAAGCTTAACTTCGTAAAGGTTTCGTGGAAGATAATATGCAAATTAGGAAACCGCCAGAGAAACGTGAGACTATTCTTATTTACATATAGACAAAATCCACTTATATAAGAGATGAAGAGATTTTTTTGTTTTCACGTAGGTATAAACCGGGAAAAAAAAATACAATCAAATCACACCGTATGAATACGCGAATATGTCGATTTGCAATGCAGGAGATCAGTGTATGGGGTCAGCATTCTGTAAGTTACAATGGCGCTATTCTTATCCAAAAAACACCAAGTCAAACAAGTAATCGTTTTATTTATTTAATGTTTCTGGAAATGGAGGAAAATACAACCTGATACACAAACCAATCTTACCCTGAAGAAAATACAAAGAACAAAATTCTTAACAAAAAACCAGTTTCATTTAATAACCCATTCCCACACAATGACCCTTTTAGTACACTCTTAAGGAAAAGGTTTTGGAAAACATTGTTGGAAATTAAGAAATTGCTTGTCACAAGCAATTTCTTCATTATCAAAAATGATTTCTGTCCGAAAAATTTAAAAAAAAATCTAAAGTTTCATTAGCTAAGTATATGTGGTCCGCAGCATCTTTGAAATGAGGACCAGTCTACAATGTTGTTGTCTGGTAAGGAGTTAAGTGTTGTTGTGTGAATAATATATTACGTGATATTGAAAACGAAGATACATTAAATTCAGAGATATCATAAAAGATATCATATTCATAAAAGCCAATAACACTTTTACAAGTATTAATAAATTGAGTTACGGTCAGATTTAAAATGTATACGTTAGTATACTGTAATTCGATCCTCGGCCACGGCACATGTCCTTTCCGACAACTGTCTCTCACAAATTGGTGGATAATCGTAAACCTAAGTGTGATCGCAGCTGGAGCCTATAGGAAAGGATATGTTGGTAGTACTGGTGTGAGAAATACCAAGAATCAATTGTTAGGTGCACCAGCCGCCGCGATATGACTGAAATACTGTTAAAAGTGGCGTTAAACCCCACTCAAACAATCAATCATTTTAATGACATTTGTACATTTGTCCTGTATGTGTGGATATGTGAATGTGAAATGAAAATGTCGGTGTGAACGATTGACAGCCGCCGTCATAGAGCAGTTGGTAGCGCATCAGACTCCAAATCTTCAATCATATGGTGTCTTGGGCTCGGTCCCCGGCGGCGGTTCGTATCCTTGCCGACATTTATCTCTCACCGATGGGTGGATAATCGTACACCTAAGTGGGATATCAGCTGAAGGCTAGGAAAGCATGTAGTGGTGGTACTGGTGTGAGATATACTTGGCCGTTCCAGCCGTCGCGATGTGACAGAAAAAATGTTTAAAGCGGTGTTAAACCCCATTCAAAATCAAATTAAAAGTGAACGATTGAACGACAGGGAACAGTGGAAAGATGAACCAAACAGACAGTTTGAGATGACAGTTACAGATCATTCTCAGAAAATATCAAGCAATTTACATTAATTTTGTAATAACCCTTTCATGTTCAGTCCATGGTTTTTACGTCATTGTGATTTTATAGCTGAGAACACATTGTAGGAAAAGAAGAAATTGCTTGTTACAAGCGATTTCTTCTTTTTCGACAATATCTTTTACCATTCTGAATGGTTATTCTTCAAATTTAATCCATTTTAAATTTTGTCTGCCAAATCTTTGAATTTGAACAGGTCTGAATTTTGCAAAACAGAAAAGGGTTAAAAGAAAACATCTCTGACCCTTTTTCCTTACAATATGAAAAGAAAACATTTAACCCATCACCGGACGGCAAACATTTCGACTGGTCCAAATTAAAAGGAGTTGCTGACGACAATTTAAAGTTTACGAATTTATTTATTAATTTTTTTTCAAATTTCTGTAAAGAAACATTGTGAGAAATGAAGAAATTGCTTGTTACAAGCATTTCATTATTTCCATAATATTTTCTCAGATGTTTTTCTTGAGGGGCGTCACTATGTGGGAATGTGTTAACTTTTGAAACTGATTTAGGGTAGCTATGCTTTCCTTAATCAAGAGGTAATCATGTTCGTTTAACATGTTCTCTAATGATTTTGTTTTATAAAAGCACCTTGAAATGTTCAATTGAGTCCTCAGAAATTGGTAGTTTCCAATTTATGAACGTACGTTTTCTTTACTCATTCGTAAGATATGTGATAAATATAAGTTACATAAGTTTTAGGAGATGTTTATTATATCAAATCAAGGGGATTTTTTTTATCAAATATCCTTTAAAGAAAGTTATGTTTTATAAACGATAATTATCTAATTAAGAGTTAAAGTACTTATTTTAACTGAAATCAAATGGAGGCGTTAAGTTGATTCAGCAAATTGAAGTATATACCGCGTTCAAAGATCTCAGAAAGTCATATAGAACACATGTAGAACACATATGTTTTATAAGATTCTTCATAAAAGACCTCATGCGTCAACAAAAAATACTTTAAGACGTAAACATTAGTTTCAGTCGCGGATTTAGAGGGGTTCGGGTGAGCACTAGAACCTCCCTTTGTAGTAATATTATCTTATTTCTTTGGGTTATTCAATAAAAAAATGGTAATAATAAGAAAACATCCACCATTGGTAGGTTTGAGCCTCCTTTTAGAAATCATGGTTCCGCCGTATGTTTTATTTTGTTCTTTGCCCTGAAGAATATTATTGCAAATATAAATAAAAGATATTTTGAGTACTAGTTGACTCTATAATTTTCACTAATAGTACTTTTCGACCGGAATTTGGGCAATAAACGGTTGAACAAAATGGATTGTCCTTGGTACAAATTGACTTGGGTACGAGTTGACCGGTTCCCAAAATTCGTTATAAGCGTCTTGCATCAAAAGATATCTTTAAGAAGTTGCGTTTCTGTATCCTTCCAGTATTCTACACTCACCAGTGTAGTGTTTAACATATCGATGATGTTTTTAATGTAATTTCTGTTTTATTATTATTATTTCAATATAATTCTAATTAATTACTAATGGTCGTTTGATTCCATTTCGACCGCTTCATATTCCTAAAGATCTTTTGAAAACAATAACAAAAAAAGATGATAACCTGGTCGTAATTAAAATTTTAATCACAGTTCATGTGTTCACTCCACCTGACAATCACTCAGGTTTATTACTATGATAATGTCAATCGCTATTTTCATTGAAAGTCATAAACGATGAGGATAAGGTTTTAGTTTCTAGAATTGGCCATTTGGAGCTGTCAATAAATGAATCATTCGACCAATCAAAAGATTCATTTAGATTAGATTTGAGTTTTCAACTTCGAGATTGGACGACACGTATACGTAACGGAGAGATAACGTGGTGGTTTCGTAGAGATGGTTTAATTGAGATTATCTGCGAACTAATTACTCAAGAGGTCTTGTGAAATTAGGAAAACGTGAAATTCGCAAAAAGAATCGTTTTGAAATGAAAAACTGGATCTGCCACTTACAAAGGTACAGTCTGTTAACTATAACTGCCATTAGAAGGAACGAACAGATTAAACATATTTTACACCAATGGGTGGATAATCTTGAACCTAATTGGGATGAGCAGAAAGGATAAAGTAGTAGTCTTGATGTGAGAAATGCTAAACCCCATGTTTAGGTTCTCCAGCTGCCACATTATGACAGAAGTTCCCTTAAAAGCGGTGCCAGTCCCCATTTAAACAGACAAAGCCTTGCCAGATCACACATGTTTAAATTCTATTGTTAGGGGTCCTGCGAGGCTCAGTGGTTAGGGCGACACCCTCTTTATCTGTGAAAAGTGGAGCATTGCAGGTTCGAATTCAGGTCGAACAACATATTAATGATTTCATTTGAATTTATTGCTATACAGCTTGGCTTACCTTGCCTTTGGACAGCACAAGTTTGATGTAGCCTTCTTATACTCATATTAAGAATATGATTATTGAATATCATATTGACATGTTAGTTTGACTTTTTTCATGTTTGGTAACAAATGCTTTTACTTATTAGCCGCCATTCTGTTGTCCAGAATTGTTGTGTTTTGATAGGATATCTTTGAGATAATATCACATGACTGCCTTCAATCGTTCTGATTGAACGAGGAACAAAGAACAGTTTGAGATTGAAAACAAATGGGAAATTATAGGAGAATACTGAAAAACGTCGTAAGTATAATTAATTAAGATACATGTATTACAACAGTATCAATTTGAGAAAAACAGTGGCTAGTTGGCTTCAATCCAAATAGGACCCGATGCAATAATATTTCGTCGTCGTCGTTCTAAAACGTCGTAACTACAGCTTTTTTCAAGCTGTAGTTACGTCGTTTTAGAACGACGACGACGATTTACTAACAAAAAGATAACGTATAATCAACTGTACTCTACAGCGCTCGAATTCATATCGCTAATATCATAAATATTTAAGAGATGAAGAGAATAATTTTTGTTTTCATGGAGGTATGAACCGAAAAAACTAATCACACTGTATGTATACGCGAAGCGGATTCATACATTGTGTGATTAGGTTTTTCGGTTCATACCTCCATGAAAACAGAAAATATCCTCTTCATTTCTTATAATTTAATAGGATCGAGCGAAAAAACCAAAAGCTTTACAAACATGGGAAACATTATTGTTACGGCTTTCAAATGCTAAATTGTGTTTATGTATAAAGTTTCAACTGGTGTCGTTCCCCAATGCAAAGACAATTTTGATCTCACTCACTCACCCCGTTTGCAGGTCAAAGGTACGCAACAGCCAAGGTTATGTATTCCTTCTTCAATATCGTTATGGAACGATGTTAATCAAAATATATTAACATTCCAATTTTCTACTATTAAACAGATATCTATCAATTATACATGCACAAATAAGGAATAATTATAGTAATATGAATAATAATCTTTACTCGAATCACTTAAGATCAAACCCTAAATGTGCCTGTGGAGATGGCGTGGAAAATGCGGAACGTTATTTTCTGAATTGTTACTTGTCTATTGAAAGTGGAGATCTACAAGAGCATTTCTAACTCTTAATATGAAAATGTTGATTGTAGACGAAAGACTTATTTGTAATGACAACTGTCTTTTATTCGAAGCAATTTACATTTTTATAAAACAGTCAAAGCGCTTTCAGTAACCCAAGAGAAATAATAAACAAGAGGCCCATTTGAGCCCGCGACGCTCTAATGGTTAACGAGTTTCAGTCAAAGAAATCTAATAAGAATGCTTAAAAAAACGAATTGGACTTTATTACTTTGAGCAACAATCCTCAAGGCAGCTTTTCCTGTGTTTCATGGCGGATCTATTCTATTTCCAAATTTAAGTTTCCTTATGACCCTACAATCATCCTGTGAAATTTTCATCAGAATCCAATAATTATTGGGGACTTTATCAAATAAACAGGATTGTTTTGAGTGAAAATCCATAAGGTTCCCTTTGCTGTGATTTCTGATGGATCCATTTCTTATCCGAAAGGAACTTTCCTTACGACCCTACAATTGTCCTGTGAAATGTTAAATACGATCTGATTATAATTGTGAACAATCATCACATAAACAGGAATGATCTTAATGATAATCTGTAAGGCCCCTTTTCCTGTATTTCCAATACCTCAGTTATTCCGTGCATCTTTGAAGAGAATCCGATAAAACTGTTGACTTTATTGTGTTAACAAAGATATTCCAATCAAGTTCTCATAAGGCCCCTTTTCCCGTAATACTTTACTATTTGTTTGACCATTCTATGCATATTTAAAGTGAATCATTATGTTAACTAGAATATTTAAAAAAAAAAAAATGGCTCCTTTTTACACGATACTTATGTTGAAAAAGATATTTCAATCAAGTTCTCATAAGGCCTCTTTTCCCGTGATACTTTATTGTTGGTTTCATCGTTCTGTGAAAGTTTAAAGTGAATCCGATTAAATATGAGGACTTCATTATGTTTACTAGAATATTGGAAAAAAAATCATCATATGGCCCCTTTTTACATGATAGTTGACGGATTTTACACAATTCTGAAAGGAACCAACCTTGTGATTTTACAATCATTCTGTGAAATTTTGAAGTGAGTCTGGTGAAATCTAGGGACATCGTTGTATTAACTAGAATATTTAAGAAAGTTTTTCATAAAGCCCCTTTCATATGATACTTGTCGTATCAGATCCACGGTCAAAACCAACAATTAATGATGGTACAGTCAATCTGTGTAATCTCTGGAATTAATTGTAATAATGAGGATTTTGAAGTGAATTTTTAATATTGCCCCTTTTCTCATGATACTTTACAGAACAAGCCAAATTTCAAAAGGAGCAATTCTACTGAAGGTACAATCATAATGTAAAAGTTTAAAAGGAATCAATGAAGACAGTGGACTAAATTGTGTCAAGAATCTTTTGTAATAAAATTTTCATAAGGCCCCTTTTCTCGTGAAACTTAACGAATCACAGACATATTACAAAGGAACTATCCTTATGATAGATAATTTGAAGAAAATGATAAAGACTGGGGACTTTATTGTAATAATGACGTTTTTGTAATAAAATTTTCATAAGGCCCCTTTTCTTGTGTCACTTAACCAATCAGACCCAATTTACAAAGGAACAATTTAAAAGATGGTACAATAATTCTATTAAAGTTTGAAGAGCTTCTGGTATATATATAACCTTTAATTCTCCAAGGTACATATACAAGTACAACATTGGGTAATATATGAAACAAAAAGCAATGTGAGGGAGAATCGATGTCACTTGTTTTTGCGAAATATGTGCTGAGAGAGAGAGAGACAGAGAATGAAAGAGAGAGAGAAAGAGAGAGAGAGAGAGGGAGAGAGAGAGAGAGAGAGAGAGAGAGGGGGGGGAGATAACACGGTGTACATAAAAAAGTCGGGAAAATCCATCAATAGAGATTAGATGATACTCGCTCGACAGACCACAAGGTTTGGTTGTGGGTTGTCGAGCGAGCGTCCTTCACAAAATACACGGCTACAAAATTCGAGACTGTAGACCATCACGAACCGTCAGTATATATTACTCACATTAACTGGATGTGAGTTAAATGGAGTATGAACGTAATCCAGGATTGAATTGGTTCCTACGCACTTCCACTTTTTGATCCCAGTGGATATATCTTTGAAAAACATTGTGGAAAATGAAGAAGTCGCTTTTTACAAGCAATCTCGCCATTATACAGAATGCTCTCTACTCCCATTTAATGCATTTCATCTAAAGAACTCGACATTTGCAATTTCTTTGAATTTGGACAGGTCTAAATTTTTGTCGGTTAGAGATAGCTGGTTAAATTGTCATGCGGTTGATAAACTCATAGACTGGGGGCATTCCTGTGTTAATGAGGATTTGGAAGTAATTTTTCATACAGCCCAATTTCCTGCGATATTGAAATTCTCTGAAAGTTTGGACAGGATCCGATGAAAACTGTAGACTTAATTATTGTAACGGGGAGTTTTTAATGAAATTATTGTATTGTCCCTTTGTACATGATACTTGACTGATCAGACAGAATTTTCAAAGGAATAATCCTAATGATGGTACAATCATTCTGTGAACAATTGAAAAGAATCTGATGAAATCTGTTGACTTTATTATGGTAAAAAGGATTTTAAAATGAAACTTTCATAGGGCACCTTTTCCTGTGATGCTTGACAGATCAGGTCCAAATGTCAACAACAAGGATCAATTATTATAGTGCAATCATTCTGTTAAAGTTTGAAGAAAATCCGATGAAAGCTGTCGACTTGGTAACAAGGACTTTTGATTGAAATTTTCACAAGGCCCCCTTCCTGTGTTTCTTGATAGTTCATTTTGAAAAGAATGATTCTTTTAACCTTACAATAATTATGTGATAGTTTCAACAAAATCTGATCAAATCTGTGGGATTTATTGCATAAATGAGCATTAAATTTTCATAAAGCCCCTTTTCCCATGTTACTTGATAGATCAGACCCAATTCCAATGGAACTATCCTTGCAAAAGTATAAGGATTCTGTGACAGCATGAAGACAACCCGATGAAATCTGTTGACTTTATTCCAAGATTTATGTAATTAAATGTCTTTTTTTCACGGATCAGACCAAATTTCAAAGGAACAATCCTTACGATGGTACAATCATTCAGTGAAAGTTTGAAGAGAAACCGATGAAAACTACATACTCTAGAGTGTTAACAAAGATTTTCTAAACAAATCTTCTTAAAGCCCCTCTTCCCGAGATACTTGACGGATCAGATCCAATTCCGACTAGAAGGATCCTTATGATTGTACAGCCATTCTAAGAAAGTTTGAAGAGAAACAGGTGATAACGAGGATAATTGATAGACTTTTCAATTAAATTTTCATAAAGCCCCTTTTCCTATACGGATCAAACCCAATTTCGAAAGGAACAATTCTTATGATGGTACAATCATTGTTTGAAAATTTGAAGTGAATCCGATGAAAATTGTGGATTCTACAGTGTAAACGAGGATTTTTAACAGATTTTTAAATCGATTTCAAAAAAGGCCCTATCCCCGTGTTTCTTGACGGATCTGACCTAATCTCGAAAGGAACCATCCTTATGATCTTACAATTATCATCTGAAAGTGTGAGGAGTATCCGATGAAAACTGTGGACTCATTAGGCCCATTTTGCCGTGTTTCTCGGCGGATCTGACCAAATTTCGAAAGGAACGATCGTTATGATGATACAATCTTTCTGTGAAAGTTTGAAGTGAATTCGATGAAAACTGTTGACTCTGGTGCCTAAACGAGGATTGATTAATTAGATTTTAATTAGGCTCATTTTCCCGTGTTTTCTCGATGGATCTGACCCAATTCCAAAAGGAACGATCCTTATGATGGTACAATCCTTCTGAGAATGTTTTAGGAGAATCCGATGAAAACTGTGGACTCTAGTGCGTAAACAAGGATAAGTAAACGAACGGACTGAGGGACGCCGGACGGGAAAGAGCCATTGCTTTAGCTCTTCTGGCCTGTGGTCAGAAGAGCTTAAGTCAAAATTGGTACGGTCTCAGAGCACCATAATCTCCAATTTATCTGTCCAGGTTTTACTTTCTTTCTTCACTGATTCTATATATTATGTATCTCTTATATTACTCAACATTTCACTTTTCTTCCGATTTAGCCTCTTAATCCTTTCCTGTTTCTCGAAATTTTAGACTGGCTCAATTTGAAACATTTCGCAGACGACAATGAAAAGTGAGTGCAATTTGAAACAAAACCATTCCATGTGGTAGAAAATAGTGTGATAAATGAAGAAGATGCTTGTATCAAGCAATATCTTCTTTTGTCACAATATTTTCTTAAGTATAAAATTGCATAGACGTAAAAACCAGTGAGTATACAGGAAAGGGTTAATCTCTCTTTTAATTCGAACTTGTCCCTACTCCTATTAATAAATACAATGTATTATATGTATGTATATTTTGTATTATATGTATGTATATTTTGTATTATATGTATTGTATATTTTGCACTGTTGCCATTGCCAATGTTCTTTGTATTGTAGGGGAAGGATCGCCACTTAGTTTTTAGAACATTTATTCTCTCAAAGAAGTTGCGTATTACATACAGAAAGGTGTTTTATTTTTAGAAAACATCGTGATGAAAAGAGAATTGAACGTTACAGCTAATAAGTCTTTTAATCATAGTTTACTTCTCAAACAAAATATTTTCCGTCTGAGATCAAACCATCTGAAATGTTACAGCCACCATGAATCGCGTTAAAAAGAAGAAGAAGAAGAAGAAGAAGAAAAAGAAAAAAATACGCGCATCCATCAATGCAATAGACCTTTTCACGCAAAGCGCCAGATGACTAAAAAGTCTACATCCGTTAGACGCTTTCAAAAAATAACAACAACAACATTTTCCCGTTGCGGGGAGCTTTTACTTCCGGTTTGAAAAACTCAATAGAAAATAAGAAGGCTCGATACGACCCCGAACTTTAACAGTGTTAAAATGTCAGAAAACATGATTCTTTTTGTGAAGTCAGTGTTTACAAATCCGAACAATAGATGGGAAAATGGTTTGAAAAATGTTCCGGCCTTTGACATATCAAAATTAAAAAAATAATTAGTGGAATCGCGGGACAAATCGTTTGAAAAAGAAAGCGTCCGGGCCTACAAGTCGTTGAAGGCGTTTAAATACTTTGAAGAGGGTTTTGTCCAGAGACTCAGTCACATTGAAAAAACTGTGGAAAATACCAGCTTGTATTTAATAAGTTACCGTGTCCTTGCTTCATACCAGGGAAAATCCTACCAAACTTACGTTAGATTTTAATTGCAATTTCGCATTCTGTCATTTCATCTGACCGCTCATGTGAAATCTGTACTTTGTTCTGCACATTTCTAAGATCAATTTCTGGCAACAAAACGCGTTTCTTTGTGTAACACACGCTACAGTTTTCTTTTACAAGGGTTTCTACTGCTCCCTCATATTTGGACGATTTCATACTGGAAACAGTAGCTCTCCTTTGCCTCAATGTTGCTGGCAAAGTCACCGGGAGATTCATTGTCGGTATAAAGTCCACAGACGTTGGATCATCACTTCTCTTCCCATTCACAAAATGTCGACCACAAAATAAAGAATTATTCGTTGGTGCAAATTTATTTCTTCCATGGAGGACTCTTCCAGTTGCCTTTATCCATAATTTTCTTCTAGACTCCGGTTTCTTCGGAATTCTATGGAAGGATATATATAGTTATGCCTTGTCGATCTACAATTTGCCACGCAACAATTGTCATTTCCACCCATCATTTTAGGATAATATATATCCCACAGCAAAAAGTATCCACTGTGGTGTAGTCTCCAAGGAATAATGGAACAACAAAGACGAAAGTAGCCAGTGATCGTATAATTTAGAATCCAAAATAGACGTCGTGGACAAGTAACGCAGCCAAAAATACCAGTCCGCGATGTATAAATTGCTCGGGCTTATATACACAGCCAGAACAATAAAACACATCAGAATTACATACATGTACAATAAAATTCTCATTAACTCAGTGCATGCTAATTGAATATCCCCCAAAATACGTATCTACTTGTCAACAGATGACCTCTATGCACTGAGGCATAGGTGCGTTAAGGTAAACAGAGACATAAAGAAAAAGTGAAATTAACTCAATTTCACTACACGCCCTTTCCTTATAAATAATTTTGGCAAAAGTCCTCAGGTTAGCACGGAAATGATTTAATTATTGATGATCAGATTATAGAAATTTGACAGTGATTAGATTCGATTTTGGGATATAATTAAGAGTAATTAAAACCAAGAAGTAATTTAATCCTCGAGTAATAATTGCTACTCCAATTAAGCGACGGATTATAAATCAAGATAACATATGATAGAGAAAACGTACGCAGTTCATAGCCTGAATGCACATGGTACAAATAGGATAAGACGTATCGTAAGGTTTCTCTTCAGATACTTGAAAATACTTTCTGAGAAGAAGTTTACGTATTTTGAAATATTCGAAGTACTTCAGAAAAATGAAAAAAGGTTTTGTTAATTTTAGACAACTTGCTTTAAATTTCCTTAATAGAAAGTATTCATGGAAATGAGATGATAGCGATACAACATTTTTTGAAAGTAAACAATTAAAACGTTTGCAAACAAATGAAATACATGCGGAATATCCAATGCATAGTGAAATAACAAGTAAACAGCAACGTTCGCAAACGAATGAAATACATGCGAAATATCATCCAATACATAGTGAAATAACAAGTGAAATGTACATAGCAATATATTACATATTTTTGGGCCCATCATTTTTTTTTCTTTTGAAAAGAAATTTAAACAGTATACATTTTTTGTGGAAAATTACTAGGAAAGAATTCTGTGAGAATACTTTACTAGAGAAAAGGAAATATTTTTGCTTACGTAATTGACTCAATTGGAGAAATGAACTAGCTTACAAAGTCTTTCCATGGTCTATCGGACTTACATAATCATGATGGTGACTGGGACTGAATCGACAGATAATAGACCGATCTTGCGCGTTTATTAGCCTTGTGACATAACAAGTAGCTAATTCCCGTCCTAACTGTAATTTGTCGCGTGAAATGAAGAAAATGTAACGTGTACGAAAACGTTGTACCTTAAAACATGAATAAAAACATTGAAAATTGAAGCATTGAAAAATTGTAACATGTACGAAATTTTGAGGTTAAATAATGAATATGTATAAGTATTGTTTGAAAGCGTTTGAACGCTGTTTTCCAACCAATTTTTTTTTTTAGTCATATCGCGGCGTACTAGTTTAAGATCAGTAATTGACATGTATTAGGAAATTAATCATCTATTGTATAATTGACATAAACATGTACAGAAGAAATGGAAATAGATTAGAGTAAATCGTTACATTTAACGATCACAAACACATGTAATTTTGAAACAAATGTATCTAAAACGCCGTAACTAGTGTTTAATCAGTTCCAATGGAATTTCATATAACGTCGTAATTAGTGTTAATAAGTTCCAATTGAATTTCCCGTCTCTGCTGGAGAAATTACACATGTACTTATCAGGACACAGTTTTGAATCCGTTATCCTACAAAAAATGCACTGTAAATTCTAGTGGTGTCCACAAAACATCTGGACATTTGGTGTGGTGTAAAGGGCACTGAATATGGTGAAGATCACCCCCTTTATCTAGCAATACGAGAGCCTGGTTCAGGAAACGTTTAAAACATGGCGGCTGTTTCTCCAAAAGATGAACAACGACATCCCCAACATCCCTGTAGCTGAGGATGCGTAACAAATTTTGCGACGCATCAGAGTCATATCCGCAGGTCTTGACGGCGTCGACTTAGGCATCGAATAATTCTACGGCTACTTCCATGATGAGTTGAGAGATAGTCCAGGCCGTTTGAACAGAAAAAATGGAAAGGAAATGGTGATGGTGAAGGTAGAACAGCATCTTATAAAGCTATGGGTGTCCATGTGTTGCGTAGTGTCATGTCATCCAGACAGATTGTAATGACGAGTGAATGACAGAAACATGACATGAGTAATCAGTAATAGTCCATTTGCCAACAACTCAAAAATCGAAAACAGGACATCAGGAAAGTGTATTACAGGCGACCGGTTGCGCAAGTGTCGAGAGTACCAATTCGGTTGATAGTGGAGTATAGCGTGGTCATATGTTGTTGTTTCATCGGCGCTGAAGGGTGAGGAGTGGAGTCAATAGTCCGCAGTAAATTCTGCTGGATTTGGTTAGACATTGGTGTGGTAGTAGTAGCCAACAGTATCGTCCTTCGGGCAGTTCAGCATCGGGTTTCGTGAACCTTACCTTACTATACTTCACTCTTTCCCCATGACGAACAATTTTGGTACAGAATTTAAACTTGCAAAAAGTGCTTAATACTGTTACAGAAATGATAATAATGACGATCGCGATTTAAGAATTGATTCGCGATCTTTTCTGATTGATAATATTCGAAGAATAATGGCAGAAGTAAAATGGTCGATGGCCACTTCGGAGATCAAACGTATGCATTGAATTTGACTGGTTAGTTGGTTGACAAAACGCGGGTACGAACGAAGATCCATTACTAAAGCTAATTTCCAATGAGTCTTTGAGATAGCAATCGTATATAAACAAAAAAATCATTTAATCAAGAAGACAATTAATTGCTTGACATTGTAAAAAAAACATGTAATTTAGATCATAAACAGATCGATGCATATGTACAAAAGGACGTTACCTCATTAATCAAAGGTAACAAAAAAAATCCATTAAAAGCATTCTACTTATTCTGAAGTAACAAAAACTATACTTCGGGTCATAAACAAATGATCATTTGAACACAATTCACACTTAATTTGTGTATTTGGTTTAATTATTAGAACGTAATCTCTACTTTCAAGGTATCAACTCAGGGATAACGAAACGTCTTATTCTGACTATAGTGAGTTGACTATCCTGGTCATAACTATATACATACATGAAATCTTATCAACAGCATTTGAACATAAAAATATCTTGGGAAAAGAAATAGTCTTATTCTGACCGTTATTCTGTCCAAATATAAGATGCGTGCTGTGAATAGTATTGTATCCGTCCATAAGATACACCTTTACATATAAAAGAGAGCTTTAAAAAGAATAATAATCAGCATTGCCTTAAGGAATAAGGTTAACATTTGATGCTGGAAAGCCAGTTCAGTGTTGTCATTGTAGTCAATTGCATTGATATTGGTAGATTGTCTAGTAATTGTGTTGCAGTCCATAGGAGACATGGTACCTTGTGACAAATCATTTTGTGACATGGTACTGTCAGAACTTTCCGAGAGTGAGTCCGACGGCTGATCTGGTATGCCGGTAACAGATCGTTTGTCACCTGATTCTGTATTAGAATGGGACGAGGTCATGTGTTTTGCGTGTGATTGACTGTCCGAACCATATAACCTGTCATTTTGCAATTTACGTAGGTTTGCTTGAAGGCGGGCTAAAGGAATGTTGTCTTCAGAATCAGAAGGACTTGAGAGCACGGAGTCGTTTCGATTACGTTGGATCCTAGAGCCTGTTGCTCGGGGCAAAGGAACCTCAAAATCGGAATCTTCAGATGAAGCGTCAGAACCAGTACTTGCATTGTCTGATAAAGATCGATTAATATATCTGCAATTACGGATAGGGCGAGCATTTAATTGCTTGTCATTAGGTAACGGCCAATCTTCTATCTTTGCCTTTTGGACTTGATCTACATGACAGGTAATTAGTTGGTTGTCTAACTGGTTAATAATAATTAATCGTTTACCTGGTAATAGTCGAATGACCCTGAAATAAGGAGCCCATTTTGCTTCGTGTTTGACAGTTTTAGGTTTAAGGTAAAAAACTGGGTCGTGAACTTGCAGATCTAAAGTTTTAGTATTCTTGTTAGCACTAGCTTGGCGAGTTCGGCGAGCTTTTGCTATTGCGCGGTAAGACTGACAAAATATTTCATGGGACCTTTCTAACGTTATTTCCCCAGGATCTTCCCCATAATAAGGAGTCCGTTTATTTAACAGAAGGTCGACAGGTAGAAGAGGGTCCCTTTGAAATAAAAGGTAGTATGGACTCAGACCGTGATCACTGGAAGGGGTAAACCTTAAGCTACCGGCTATTACAGGGAGTAACATGTCCCATTCCTTACGATCTTTAAGTAATTTCGCTAGTATCCTGCCGTAATCTAAATGAATTCGTTCGTTGCTACCATTAGATTGAGGTCGATATGGAGTTGTCTTGGAGTGCAGTATATTAAGCTATTTTAGAAGGGAAGTGAAAGCTTTCGAAACGTATATAGAACCATTATCCGTAATAACTTTGAGAGGAGCCCCGTATCTCCAAAATATAAGATCGAAAAGGCTTGTATGAGATACTCAGTAGTAGCTTCAGGAACTGCTCTAAGTTCAGAAAATTTTGAGTATTCACAGAGAAAACAGAATATGTACTTGTTCTTACTGTGAGATGTAATTAAAGGTCCAATAGTGTCAATAGAGATGACACGAAAAGGCCCTGGGGGTGGATCTCGGTACAACAGAGGACTCCGATTTTGACGTAAGGTCACTGTTTGACAGCTTATGCACTCTGTAACGAAATGCACTATATCCTTGAAAAGACCCCGCCAGTAATATTTTGATTTGATCATAAGAAACATTCGTTGTATACCTGGATGACCTATTTCATGAAAAGCTCTCAATATAAATGTATGTAAATGTTGCGGAATGCAGGCTCTTAAAGTAGGAGAGTCTTCATCGGCAGCGCCAATATAGTATAGAATTCCCTCTTTTATAATGAATTGTCGGCTGTCTTTACCAGTAACAGAATTAGTACGAATTTTGTCAATGAGTACCTGAAGCTCGGCATCTTTGCTTTGTTCGGTAGCTAAATCTGGAGAATCTAAGGAAGGGATTTCTAAGGGAGGTAGCAATTGTGGAGGCCGGGCCGAATTTAAAATTTCCTTTGGGTCAAGCTCTTGGGAATTGATAATATTGACTTCGCTGGGAAAGGGTGAATTTTCGGGAGGAAAGGGAGAAACATGCTGAGTATCACATGGTGAGTTTAAAGGTTTGCAACTTCTTGAAATGTAATCTGCAACGACATTTTTTATTCCGGGAATATGGACAATTTCTACATTGTAGTTCGAAATCTCTAGTGCATAGCGTTCCAATAGTTTATTCTTATAATTTACGGAATCTAATCTAACCAAAGGTTTATGGTCTGTCTGAATTTGACACTTATTACCGTACAAATAGAAATGTAATTTTCTGAGAGAAAGCAATATTGCTAAACATTCCTTAAGAATAGTACTGTATTTTCTTTGAGTTCTGGAAAAAGCGAAACTGACAAAATGAATAGGAAAACCATTTTGAGACAAAACCCCTGCGGCTGCTTCATCGCTAGCGTCAGTCGTGAGAACGAAAGGGTCATTCGGTGAAGGATGACGTAAGGTCGGGATATGTGATAAGGCCAATATAAGTTTGTCATACGAATCTTGACATTCGGCTGTCCAATTGAATCTCGCACCTTTATGGGTTAAACGGGTTAAAGGTATGGCTAATTGCGCGTAGTTTGGAACAAATTTCCTATAAAAACCAGTGACTCCGAGGAATCTCCTTACATCTCGTACTGTCGATGGTATTTTGAGAGATTTGAGGTCTTCTACCTTAGCAGGGTCGGGTTTAATACTGTCTGGAGTGATTTTATGTCCTAGATAAGATAATTCAGATTTGAAGAATTCACATTTACGTAACTTCAGCTTTAATCCATAAGACTGTAGTTTCTCAAATACAATTGCGAGATGTTTCATGTGATCTTCGGGGGACTTACTAAAAATGAGTAAGTCGTCAATATAAACGATAGTAAAATCTGAGTGATCTCGAAAAAGTTCAGTCATAATTGATTGGAAATAGTTAGCACTTGAAACTAAGCCCTGGGGTAGACGGTTAAATTCTAAATGATATCCGGGTACAGAGAAAGCGCTCTTATGTTTGTCTCTTTCTTCAAGTTCTATTTGGAAGTATGAATTAGATAGATCTAAGGATGAAAAACATTTAGAACCTTCTAGACTTGAGAGAATATCTTCAACTCTTGTTAGAGGAAAATTGTTCGTTTTAACTTGTTTGTTAAGTTTCCTATAATCAATGACTAGCCTATAGTCTTTGGTGGACTGTCCATCAGATTGCTTTTTCGGGATCAATAATGCGGGTGCGGCATAATTTGAATTTGAATGCCTTACTATTTTAGCGTTCAATAGGTCTTTTACCTTATTGGTCATTTCCGATCTTTGGGAAAAAGGTAATCGATAAGGTGTAACTTTAATAGGGCTGTCAGAATGTGTTTCGATTGGCACACGTGCCGTAGGATGACAACCAAGGTCGAATTCATGTTTACTAAAAATTGTATCATATTTGCGTATTAATTCTTGAATCCTAGGTTTGAAATTATCTGGGGCAATAAAGGAGTCCGAGGAATAAACTTGGTCAATTAAGTTGACAGATGATCTTGCTGGAGGGCTGTGAGAGGATTGTAAACTGTCAACCGTATAATTATCAATATTTTGTAATTTAGCAATAATACAACCCTTTCTTAAAGTAAAAGATTTTGATGTATAATTGGTTATAGTTACAGGAAATTTTCTTTTCTTATTTAAACGTATCAGAGCCGGATGTAATTGAAGATTAGGTTCTTGATTAATAAAACCCCTGTCAACCCCCATTACTTCGTAATCATTGTGTATCGGTAGTGACGGATTGTTTTTCACTTGGCCTAACGAGGTGCATATCGAACGGGGCTTAATGACAGTTGTTTTTGCAACTCTCACAATAGATGCTATGGAAACATCATTCTCTAGCGGAACGTACTGATCCATAATACGAATGCAATTTAGGTCATAATATATACGAACACTAAATCTAGTCATGAAATCCCGTCCTATAATACAGTTTCTAGATAAATTTTCCGCAACGATAAAGGCATGGTCAAGTTTAAGCTTATTTATTTTCATTTTGATTGGAACTGTACCTAATACCTTAATCGAATCTCCTGATGCAGAACTTAATGAAATATTAGTATGTTTTAGAGGTGGTTTAGGTTTTAAAGAGTCATATATGCGTTTGCTGATCAAAGAAAAACTAGCTCCGGTATCTACTAAGGCTCTAACTGAAAGTGAATTTAGTTTAATTAGACAAGAAGAAGGCGTAGTGATTTCGTTCAAATGTGAAGTGTAGTGTGAATTGTATTCAGAAGACTTTAAAAAGGTTGACCCATTTCCTACCAGAGGCATTGCGTTTTTTTGGAATATTGTTGAAATTTTGTCTCAAATTCGCGTATTCATGGCATTCTGATCTGTAGTGTCCTAATTTTTTACAAAACCAGCAAACAACAGTGGATTTATCCCTTACCGGTCTCTTAAGCTTAATATTATTATCGCGAATTGGAGAATGTTGTGAATGAGTGTGCGTGTATTGATCGTGTGATTGTTGTTGTGTCTGTCTTTCGGGTAACTGTCGAGATTGCATGTCAGTTTGTCTCTCAATCTCACCCCTTATTACATTGATGCTTGATTGGCGTTTGCGACAATCGGCAATGACATGTCCATGTCTCTTACAGAAAGTACAAAAACGTCGTCTGCCTAAGTGACTGACATCCATCGGTCCAGTTTGTCTGTCATCCGTCGAAAAATGTGTGGGGTGGTTATTACTTGGATCTGTCCGTAGTTTACATTTTACCTTGAAATTTTGTTCGGCGACTGCAATTGTTACTGCCTGCTGATACGTAGTCGGACTTTCCCTAATAAGTTTTTGTTTAATATTGAAATCCAATAGGCCATCAATAAAAAATCCAATTAGCTGATGGTCTATTAAGTCATTATGACTCGAAAATCCATCGTACGCTTTTTGTGCCAAACCGAAAAGCCTCTCTGCAAAATTTTGAATATTTTCTGAACGGAATTGCCTAACGCGTCTGAGTTCCGCGAAATGTAACGCGTCTGAGTTCCGCGAAATGAACGTATTGATCGGTAATATCGCCAAATCTCCTATTAAGTTCTGCCTTAATTTGTTCCCACGTAGCGGTAGGGTTTTCTTTTATATTCCGAGCGAGGAAATCGGACACGGGCCCCTTACTAAAACGGTACGCTAATAGTTTTTGTTTTGGTGGGGAGAGATCATGTAAAAGTGTAACTTTCTCAATTGATTCTATCCAATTTTGAAATTTTGAATGATCGCCATCAAAAATTGTTACGACATCTGATAATCCGGTTAAACCTAAATTGCCTATTTGATCAGTTAATTTCTGTACCATTTCAAAAATTTGTTCTTCGCCTGACATGGTTGAAAGAGTTGAAATAAGAGTTTAAGTAAGTTCACTAACCTTTACTGCTTCCTGCGTGGTAGATGGAGTACTTCAGTCCTAGGTCACGGTACCAAAATTAACGTCTGTGGTGTAGTCTCCAAGGAATAATGGAACAACAAAGACGAAAGTAGCCAGTGATCGTATAATTTAGAATCCAAAATAGACGTCGTGGACAAGTAACGCAGCCAAAAATACCAGTCCGCGATGTATAAATTGCTCGGGCTTATATACACAGCCAGAACAATAAAACACATCAGAATTACATACATGTACAATAAAATTCTCATTAACTCAGTGCATGCTAATTGAATATCCCCCAAAATACGTATCTACTTGTCAACAGATGACCTCTATGCACTGAGGCATAGGTGCGTTAAGATAAACAGAGACATAAAGAATAAGTGAAATTAACTCAATTTCACTACACCACTCAAAGTTGTTAAGCGTATTCAATTTATTTTTATTTTGGTAAAAGATTGAAATGATAATGATAAATAAATAAACACCATGCAATAATATTCCACTGCCGATTGAAAACGACGTCTGGTCGGATTCTTTGATTCGTCGATCAGGGCCCAGTACTTGGCGGCATATCGGTTGAAACATAAAAAGACAAATTTGTTTCATCAATTCCTAAATTTTACTAATATACATAAAGAGTGTGCGGTGTTGTTTATTGGATGCTAGGTGACATGTTGCCGTCTACGCATAACACCTTATAGATATGTGATATACCAAAGGGAACCCTTTACATCAAGACTGTTTACCGAACAGCACTCCATTATAATCATTACATTTGATTATTTCTATTTTTCATTCTTTTCTTCGCACTATTAAACTCGTCATCATACTTTTATGATTTCTGTAATAATCCCTTTTTCGTTAATATATAGTGCTCTCAATTTTGAATTTCCATATACACTTTTTAATCGGTATATGGCATATCTAGACGAAAAGCAGATTATATAAATCAAAGAATATATTTTCTCCTTTCCTCCAACACTTCTATTACCAGAACGCTGCGAATGTCAATTTGAGAAGAAGCATATGAAAACATTGTGGAAAATGAAGAAATTGCTTGGATAAAGTAATTTCTTCGGTAACCACAATATTTTTCCTGTCCCATAAGGAAAAAAAATAAACAATTAATTTCCATTAGCTCTAAAATGTCGTCTGCAGCTTCTTTTGGACCAGTCAAAAAATTCATTCATTGGGAATGGATTAATATTGGAATGTTATTTTAGTCAATATTATTTCTGTCAAAATGTTTGTTTGTCCGTATACTGCAAGGCGGGATTTTCCATTCATCAACGTAATCAGTCAGTGTTTGCGTCGAGTGTCAAACTATAACTATTTACTTTTCCTTCCTTGTATGTGTGTGAGGGGGGAGTTAAAAATATGTCCAAAATATCTTATTTCGTAGGAGATATTGTTGTATGAAAGGGTTTTTTTTCGAAAAACTCGAGGTACGTATTGTTTCCTATGGCCTAGACACCAGGTCGTTTTAAACTTAATTTTGTTACTAATACACGATAATATCATCAATATTACTCGCTACAACTAGTCTGCATATATCTGCCCACATATTGAAACCCTTTTTGCACCAAAATTTTGAATTTTAACCTTTATTTTTGCTCGTTCAAAATAGACAATTTATATAGGATTATATAGTGATAAGCTATCGACTCCCCGCAATCGATCACGTGACAAAGTCTTGGGTAAATATCGCCTTTAACGAGATTCGATTTGACGCATGCGCTGTGAGACCGTGAAAAGGTCTATTGTCGTCACTTACAAGATATAAGGGAAAAGAGAAGTAATGATTCTGTTTTCAAGTATCAAAATAGCAATAAAACGTCACGACTTCTCCATTTTAGGTTGTGTCTAATTGCTAATAATGGCTTATGAAAGAAGGAAATAGTAGGAATTCAACAGCGTAAATAGGCTGTAACAAGAACAACTGTAAAGAGCGTTCCATCCATATCAAGGTACCGTATAAATGGGCATTTTAACTTCGTGTGTTATTTGCTAACTTTGGTTTAAACATATTTTATTGGTGATTTTTTATACAATATGTCAAAGTCTAGAATAACAATTCAACAGGATTATAACGAAAGCGAAGTTTTCCTGAAGGATTTCAAAAGATAATTTAACCCTTGCCATTCTGAACCCGGAATATGCCGGATTTAGCAGGTAGTATAGACAAAGATCAGACTGCACATAAGTGAAGTCTGATCTTAGTCTACACCTCCTGTCTGTCCTTTTGAAACTAGAGTTGTTTATGAAATTAATCTTCAAAAGAGGTATTGGCCACTGAACAACAAGTACTACCGGTGTTTTCAGCCCTTTGATTCTTATACAATTCTGAAAATGATTGTTTTCATCATGACAAGGGTTAACGTGTAGTACTAATGTATATAAGAATAGTTAACATCACAGGACTATGAGTTTAACCCCTTACTAGACGACATAATTTTAGACTGTTCTAAATTAAATGGAAGTTGCAGAATACAAAGTTTATGATTTTTTTTTATATAAATTTACACATTTCTGGTTAGAAAACATAGTGAAAAAATTAAGAAGTGGCTTCATTCAAGCAATTTCTGAATTTTACATAATACTTACCAAATTTATTTGTCTTCAGAGGCGTCAAAAAGCGTCATCGTGTTGAAATTGTTTCATGATACATGTAAAATGGTGAGGAAAGTATTGTAATTACATCTCAAACAATTGATATAAGCTGCAATTGGCTTGCAATGGACACAGAGACTTTGATAATAACAAATTAGAATTATATAGAATTTATGTAGGGTTCAAGCATATCCAGATCGGAGAGAGGTCACAACAAATGATTATAGAGGTTACAAATAATATTTATTGTAGGAATAACCTTAAATGAACAACTAAATACAAAGCCAAATCTACCACTTAATTGACCAATCGCTTGCCTCGCCATCTGACTCCCTAGGCGGATTTTCTGTAGAATCTACAGTAAAAGAAAAGTAATGATTAGATTCATGATCATTCCACATTTGTAGAGTGGGGGTGGGATAATATGCAAAATTAGAAGTAGGACCGCAAAGCGTAAAGCCCAAACTGTAGAAATATTGCCAAATCTAAAATCTGTGGGGTAAGGTTACATATATGTTTGTTCCAGCGAGTAAATCGTATAATCACTTCTTAAATACTGGAGCACTGATTTTATATAGTTTAGATTATTGTTGAGCATGACGAAATTTTAGAAATAAAAATCTAAAAATCTGGTTTAACAAAAATTCTAGTAAGTTAACAATGATAAAACTTTTAGGCGGTGAATAGGATTGGATGTGAAGATCAATGTATTAAATATTTACATACTGACGAGTTGAATTTCTGGAGTATAAACGTGTTTCTAAGATTATCATTATCATCGGATATTCGAATATGTGTTGTCTACATTGTTTATTATAAGAGTTCTTTTCCTTTGTTGTTCTGAATTTTACCTCTGTTTGAAGCAACTCTCTAAAAGTGTACTGCCTATGATTGTGAGACTTCATAGGTGCATAGATCATATCAATGAGAAGTACAGTGTACAACAACCAGAACTTCACTTTGCCTATCTCAGGGGTCAGTACCCTTTGTTGTATTTCAGACCATGATTATATCTTGAGCGTATTTCAAGAAGAATATATAGGGAATATTACAACAGTGTCTTTTTCTATTTGTTGTGATCGTGGTCGAGAATCGTATGTAGGTATTTTTATTGGATGAGACCGAAGGTCGAATGCAATAAAAATACCTACACCCGATTCGAGAACACGATTTCAACACATAGCAACACACTGTTGTAAAATTCCTTTTATTATATACCTTTTAAGACATGACATTAAGCATATCTATTCAATGATTAAGAAATAACCAACTTTCCTTAAAAAAAAAAAACAAAAAAAACCCGAACGTCAATACACAAAAAAGTAGCCCGTGTTTAACGGTACTCGACGAATATGGTTTTTGGTACACGCCGAACATAATTTTTTTTTTCAGTGAGTTGTATTAGATAGCCAGATTTCAATTCATATCATTTATAGGTATATAATAAAAGCTATGATTATGAAATCTTTAGGTGGATAGATCCTATGAACGTAAAGAAATACAAATCTATATTATCTAATTAATACGTTTTGGCATTTCCTTGTTTTCAGGATTATAATTTTGTCATAACTCTAAAATAGAATGTGACACTTTATAGGTGGACAGTAGACAAAACCCGTAGCTCTCCCCTGTCTAGTTCTGGAATTGTTATTTATTGTTGTTCATCAGACTTTAATTTTGCCTGAAGAATATCATCAACAATATACTAATTATGATTGCCAAACTTACTGAACAGGTATATCCTGTCAAGAAAAAGTGCAGTATCAAGAACCATTGCCCTCTGTTTTTCATGCTTTAATACTGTGTGGAACAAAACCCTGATAAAATACTTTGCTGGGAATATGTAGAAAATATATCATCAAACAAATGATCTGTACATAAATATTGCAATTCATGCTTTCCTGTTTTTTTTTTTCAAAATAGTAATTCTTGATTTTTTCATTTATTTCCCTTTGTTACGTCTCTCTTAAACATTGAATGTGAAAATATGAACATTCATATCAGTGAATAGATCTCATCGAGAAGATATGCTGTATATTTGGACAGTTACTCTTATTAGTTTCATTCGCATATTATCAATTTTGTTGCTTTTTGTCTAGTCCTTATCTAATAAAGTATATAAACTATCAATATGCAATGTGTTAATATATATTCTATGCAGAAGAAGTCCTGGATGACATAACCATAACTCTTGCTTGTTTCGTACTTGCGTTTTATTTATTTTTATGTTAACATTTAGTGAAGATTAATATTTGAAATTTAATGGCCTATACATAGCATCTATTGAATTTCCCTTTTCTTCTACTCGTGGATTGTGATAGTTTTCCCATTTGACCAAAAGCTGTGTGACGTTCGTTATTACGATGCTCTTGTACAAGTGTGTCAAAATTAATTATTTTAAGTAATTTCATTGGAAAATTGATTTCCTGGCCGGACAGGGCAGGGCTGTAATTGATGAGCTTTTCATAGAACTATAGTGCTTTTCAATTTTATAATCATTTTTATTGTGAAGGCTATAAATATTTTCTAAATACCTATAACTAATGAAACTAAGGCAGGGTTTAATTTAAGTTAAAAGTGTCTAACTAGTTTTATTTGGAAAAATACTCGGACCTGAAGAATGTTTTGTAAAGCTGAACGAAAGGAATTCTAAGCATGCAGTACAAGGCAAAAGAATATTCTTCATGATAGACCGGTGTCACATCTCCGTGATTTACACAAGAAATATCAGAGGTATACTGGAATATTGGCTACAGTTTTCCATATTAATTACTGGGGAATTAAAATTGGAGCTTTTACGGACAAATATCATTATCCCGGTGTTTTCCTTCATACTTTATTGCATATTTTGAATGACTCTAAACGTCATTTTTTCATTTCAAACACCTTATGAATTATATTTAACAAAAATACATATTTAGCAGAATAAATGGAATTACGCTACTCAGACATCGTGTTGTAATGAAAACTATAATGCGAAATAAAATGCCATATACTTCGATGAATAAAATACACCCAGACATTCACGGGACTGAAATGATTATAGAACCTGTTTCAAGAGCTACTATCATGACAGGCTATTTGAGCATTTAGAAGAATAATTTAACCACGACGTAGATATTCAAGATAAAGAATATATTTGAAATATTATTGAATTCGGGTTTGTTCCAATTAATGGCAACATTGATATAATTGAGCATGCAAGACCAGTTTGATCTGGAGATTTTTAATTTGCGTGTCTTAAGACATACCTTCCATTTACAAGGATAATTAAATGGATGCATAAACTCAATGTAAGACTATTTTCAGATACGTAACAAATAATTCAAATAATCTTCTTAAGCGGATTATAGCCTTACTAGGCCATGTATTATCCACAGCACAGAACATTCCTGTGTCACCAAGATGTACTTGAGGCTGCATTTGTATAAATGCAAGCCTAGTGGCTTTATGAACGCTGTGTGTACGCTATTTGATGCTGTCAAATACATAGTTGTAGAAACAAAGGCGGAGCTGTTCTAGCCTATGAATTTAAGTTGAAACCTTGAATTTCTTTGGTGAGTCTGTGTGCCCTAGCGACAAACAGCATGTAGGATCTGGCCTGTATACCACTTTGCCACTAAGAAGCACATAGGAAAACCTATAGGCTAAGTACGGTTGTAATACCATTTTATAAAAACAGGATACTTTGTATTCTGTTTCGTAGATTTTACCAACGTAAGTCAAAGAAATTTAGAATTTCATCAACCTAAAATTGTCGTCTGCATCTTCTTTCAATTTGGACTAGTATAAAAGTTTCTCATGTGGTAATGGGTTAAGAGGAGACGATTCTGTTATTTCCCCATTTTTCAAAAAATCAAAATTTCATGAACGACTTATAAAATGTGTCACCCAAGGAACATTATTGTCATGTTTGATTCAAATTGGTCCAGTGGTTTTAGCAGGTAAAACTACATTGTATTTCATGTCTTCTGTAAGATAAGCTCTGTCCTTCCAAGGGCCCAATTTTCAAAACTCAAAATATCATTAAAAATTTTAGAAGAGTCACCCACGGAACATTCTTGACAAGTTTGGTCAAATTTGGTTCAGTGTTTTAGGAGATTTTAAAGAATTATCTTATGATTTCTCTAAGTCTGATAAGCTCCGCCCTGCCATGCCCCCATTTTTTTGGCAAATCAAAAATTAACGAACGCATTTTGGTGAGGGTCGCCCAAGGAACAGTCAACTTTGGTCCAAATTGGCTTAGAAGATCTTTAAAGAAATTGTTGACGATACTTATAGACGATGCACAACGATTACGTGATGATCCTTTAAGCTCCCTTTGCGAACGTTCTGCTCAGACGAGCTAAAAATATATAGGTATAGGGGTTCGCCCAATCCGACACAATGACACTTTTAGATATCCATTAAGAAATAAAATTGATAAAATATTCTGTAAGATGATGGAATTGCTTGCATATTTCTTCCTTTTACACAATGTTTAACACCAACAATGTTTTAAAAAATCTAAAAATTTATTACTGTAAAATTGTCGGCTGCAACTCCATACAATTTGGACCAGTATAAAATTTTGCTGTCTGGTAATGTGTTAAGGAATTAATTATGAATTTCACCTTAGACACATAACTATCATAACCATAGTTTGGTTAAATTTGAGAAAAACGTTATGAGGATATGGGTTAAATTATGACATTGATCTTGGGCATTTGACCTTCATTGGATGTGCATTCGTAACAAATAACCAAATATAAACATAGCTATTCAAATAGTATTGGCGCAAATGAGAAACGTACAGTCTTTTTGGTTAGCTTTTAGTAGATAGACAAACAGGCAGATAGTAAAATAGTGGTAAAACAATATGCCCCAAAACCCAAATTAGGTGCAAGAATGTTACACCCGAATTCACACTTTACTTTGTCTGGTGTTCTGAACAATAATAGTCTAAATTACAGTTGGAATGTTTGCAATATTTATAATCCTTTTGAAATGTTATGCGTACCCCTTTCAAACCTATCTGCTTACGGATTAACCAATCTCAACACAATTACGCTTTTTGACGCCCCAAAGAAAACATTGTGAAAATTGAACAAATTCTTTATTATCTCCATTTTTCATCCATATTTTCAGCCCCAAAAGCAATGACTTTAAAGTTTCACCTACAAAAAATTTTGTAGGGGAGTGATTTTATCATTCTTGACCCGTTCCTAATTTTTTTTGTAATGTATACAAAAACAATACATTACAAACATTTTAACTGCAATTAAATGTGCTATTTATACACATAGCAAAATACAAGTAACAATCATTTTTCTTTATTATAATGTCAAATGAGTTAAATATAGAAAATAGACCACTAAAGGATTTTGTGGCATTTTCCGCTAACCCTTTTCTGAGACCTTAGCCAATTTCCGTTTTTGTGTAGATAAACCCCTAGACATTTGAAATATTGTACGATCTCAAGTTTACAGATGTTAAAGTAAAGTCGCAAGACGTATGGTTTCTGCTCTATTCAAAGATACTTTACTTAGTCTTATCAGTATTTACCTTAATTTGCCATTTATTACAATATCTTTTAATATCTTTTAACATTAGTTGTAGCTGAACGGGTGACGTTGAAAACAAAACTTGATCGTCGGCGAACATAAGAAGAAACAGCCGTAATTGACCAATTGTAAAAACACCGTCTATACTATTGTCATTTATGAACATGATGAAAGTAAACTGGAATTCGAGTCATTCTGTTTTACACCATGGAGTGAGTCTAGTACCGGTGATATTTGATCGTTAAATTTGGCGCAAGATTTTACTTCGGAGTATATGGCTTTGAGAGTATTTACAAACTTTGAGCTTTTACACAGGTTTAGCAACTTCTGTCAGAATAAGGTGCGATTTATTTAATCGAAACACTATTCGTATTCAATAAACACTGTGTTCAGTTTTACAAGAATTCTAGACCTTTGCTATTATCGAATGTAATATGAAGAAACAAACATTTGGTCTTTTATTCTTTGATATTATTCTGTTTGTTTTAACTCCATTTAATCAATCGACTGTATAGTAAATGCGAATACACTTTTGAAAGAATGCTGTTCAATGTGATGCCTCGGCAGTTTTTTGGATCAGATAAGTTACCTCCCTTGAAAATTGGTATAAATCAACACAAGATAGCAGAATATACCTCATTTGTGTCAAAAGTCTATCTAAAAATGTATCAAGAATAACGGAAGAATTAGTTGTATAATCTCAATCTGAGCTCTCAGTGCACTGCTCAAATACATTTTGAGGTGTTCTTTGAATATTTCAATATTGATGTCACCTGTGAAGATTTGTGAATGGTGCTTTTGGACCTTTTTCAAAAGTGACGAGGTTCAGTTTTTGCCATTTGTTCTAGATTTAATGCTTCTTTTAATAATATTTTCTTTTCTCGCGCTTTTTTACGTTATTCAATCTGTTTTTTTGTTTTAACATACGTTTTTCTATTATGTTCAGTATTATAATGTTTTATTTAAATTTTAGCAATTCTAATATTTTCATCCTCTTCTCTACATGCTTCTTAGAACCATTTAACCGATTAGGGCGTCGATAAAATGCGTATCACTTCTTTTTGGTACCCCCCTTTTTTTTGATAACTGATTTGCGTTATAAGCAAGAATTATTTAAGAATTGTTATTCAATTTTGAATATCATCAGAATTTCACATACTATGTATCAGTTGTTCGAAATTGTTTTGGATGCAGTTTTGAAAACTTTGTACTTTAATTTCATCGAAAACAATTGTGTTGACAAATTTTGTTGGTTTTCTTGATTTCTTGTCTTTACACATATTTTTAAAGGCAAAATATAAACCTCAATTATCTGAGAATTCGCTCCATTCTACAATATTGAAGCGATTTAGATATCGTACACCTTCTAAATCAAGCAAAAGATAATCAACCACACTCATGCAACAACAGTTAGTATGTTAACCATCTACGTCATCATGGTATCTACCATTTGCGATAATGTGATTGGTCGCTTTACATAATTACAGCGAATGACGCCCGTTACTATCAATTGAGCTACAAGAAATGACCTTTGGTTGATTATATGTGTAACATTGGCATCGGAAGATGCTTCCCGATTAAAAACATTATCATCAGTAATATAGTCAGACAAATTAGAAGTCCTGGTATTGAAATCACTCGTGATTAATATTTTACCTTTACTGCTATATTTCGATATTCTAGTTTCAATTTCGTCAAAAACAGACCTTGAATGTAAAGATGAACTAATTGGTTGTATATGAAAACGCCTTCTGAGAAGTTACACTAGAACTGAATTTTAACCATAAAATGTCTTGATTACTTTTTTACACAATGTTTATCTTATTTTTTTCAAATTTGATCTATAGTAGACGGACAGACTTCCACTATAACGTCCTATTTGAGAACCATGTTAACTACAGTAATTGTTTACTTCTAAATTTTCTTTTTGTTTACCTATCCAAGTTTCAGTCAAAAGTATTAAATCGTAACTCTGTAATTCTTGTAAAAAATCTGGATCTGAAAGATTTCTTCAAAGACCATTAACATTCCACGATATAATGTACAGTTTCTCAAAACTCCACTATTTGATAACCTCTTCAAACCGACCACCTGGATGGTGTTGAACCATGAGCTTGAAACCAGCCCATTTAACCTTTTTACCTGCCGCTTTTTCGCTGTCTATTGTACCATACATTTCACTCCTTTTTAAGGACGGATTTTCTTTGCTGTACACCTACTCTTTGGTTTAAGGACTTCAGCTCTTGATCACCTTCTATAGCTCTTTGTCTGACGATTTCTCTCTGTTTATAAAAGTAAACTTTGAAACTACAGACCGTGGTTTAGAAAGTTTGGTTTTTCCTTTTCTATGTATCCTATTAAGTGTGACTTCATCGTGGATATTTAGTTTTCCTCTTATTAAAATGATTGATGTATTTTCACATTTTTAACCTTCCTTTTAAGGTTAGTCGTGAAGTAATAGGTTTTCATACTCCTGAATCCAGGCTCATCTGTCCTTTCCATCAAAGTATGATTTTTTGTTTCAATTGATTTGACACGATCAAGTATGGAGTCTCTATCAGTGAGGGTTTCTAATTCAGATTTATTTGTATTTATCAGCATTCTAAAATCTTCATTTTTTTTTACTGAAGAACTTCTGACTATCTTCAGCTTCAGCAACACGGAATTCTAAAGCTTGCCTATACGGTCCAGGATAACTTGACTGAAAATAAGTCATGCTTGAAACCGACGTTGTATAAGGATGATTTGAGATATGATGCACTGAATAAATGAACCAGATAGATCGTCTGTTGAAGCTAGAGGAGCACTGGGTTTAAATCGTTTGTTTTGAGCAGAGTCGTCGGTATTTACAACGTTTTTGACGAAATATTTAAACCACTGATGCCGAGGCATTGTGGTTTCAAAAAATGGGGCGTCAAAAAGTGTCATTGTAAGGGTTAAAACATAATGTTGCTCTGAAAAATATGAGAGAAAAGAGAAACTACTTGTAAATAGCAAATTCTCCTATCTCCACAATTTTTCTACCTTTTGTAACTCGTATTCTTTTTCTATCTTCATAAAGTTTCAAATGTTAGTATGAAGGGTTTTTTATTTGGACCGTTCTGAAATTCTCTCGTCAATTCCCGACGATTAAGGTCAAAGCAATATTGGCGGAAAAAATCACATATTACATGATAATGGGTTATTATAAATATAATTTAGGTATTTGTGGAATTTCATTTAACTAAAGAGGCAAAATGAGAGTGCTGACCTGTAATTTTTTATCTTGTCAGCTTATCAGCAGGTGATCTGAGAACTGATGGGGTGATTCAATCTGAAAAAGCAAATGGAAATAGAACATGTCCTATTCCGTATGCATAGCAGATCTGCTAGCAGAAGGGCCATTATCTGCCGGTTAACACTGTATGTTTAAGCATGTTTGAAAATGCAGTTATGACGGTGTAAAGCCCCTATAATGGTCTCTGGTCAGTCATTATCACAAATTAAACAAATAATAATGGAACCACAAAACTGTCCAGTGAAATCTTGGTAAAGTTTGCCAAAATTGCATTAATATGTAGGGGTGAATGAGCTTGTGTAGTTGTTACTTTCCCTTTTGAATCTACTGGTTACTGTCTGAGTTTTCAAACGGCCTTTTAGAATGCGACCAAAATATTGGAAACTATACATTTATCAATCATCAAGCTTTGCAGATTATTTTTTATCAATCACAACGATTTTAAAGATACAATTATTTTTCAAATACTTTCACCAAAGAGTTTTCTGACCCTTGTCTGCTCATAATTTGCACAAAGCATTTACGCCCAAAAAATCAAGGACCGTGAAAAAACCTGCCCTGATAAGCTTTTCATTGCATGGGACGAGTCGCTTATCCAAACATTCAGAGGCGAATTAATGAACAGCTTTTAATCTTTAACTGACTCCAACTACTCACGGAAGATATAATCAATCAACCTATTGAGGTTCATTTTCCTCATACTTGCCAGAAAAAATCGATCAAAATGCTAGAGAAAAAAAAAGGAATGTTCAAATTAAACAAAATACAGAAAAAAAGTTGGTTTAATACTAAATGCTACGCTGCACAAAAGGAACTTAATAAGGTGGTAGATCCCAAAATTTAAAAATTTAAATATACAGATTTAGATACCGACGGAGAGAAAAAAAAACGCTAAAAAAGAAGAGGATAGACAGTGAAACTTGCAATAACAGACCCGAAATCATTCTTGAAAAACATATACATTGTAAAATAATATAAAAGAAATCATGAAAAACCAGGAAATGCCTGCATCCATGTCTTTACACTTTGATAGTTTTTATAACTTAATACCTACCAAAAACAATATCTATACTGACAACACAAAGAATATAACGGACGAAGACCTAGACAAGAATTTCACAATAGCAGAAGCTAAGGAAGATGTTTATTTTCTTCTCAAAATAATGGATCCAGGTCCGGTAATGACAAATTGATAGCTGAAATATTTAAAATTCATTTGACATAAGAGGTTCATATTTAATATCTCTATACTACAAAATGTTTTATAGTGGTGTGTACCTAAACAGCTTGGTAAAGGCATAATTATAGCAACATAAAGTGGCAGTCCCAAACCATATAAGGTATAACATTGAATAATATTATTTAAAAAAAATCTAATTCTTCGTTACAAGACTGAACAAATAGTCAAATGTATATAATTGAATCATTGACGATTAATATGGATTCCAAAAGGGCAATCTGCAGTGAATTGTAAGTGCCTTTCAACTGCGCTTATAACAAAATAAAAATCAAAGCGCTGAAAGCCTGTGATATGTAGACATGAGATATATAACCTGGGGAGAAAAAGTTTGATGACAAGATAATCGGAGGTATCACTTTCTACCCGATTCTACTGTCTATTATGCGCAGATCTGCCAATTGGACACAACCTGCCCACAATAATTTTCTTCCAGCTTTGAGGTATTGTAACGTTGTGTTTATATGTACAAACCGTTACATATTTTTCACCCGACCAAAATGCTTTGAAGGAATCTGATAAAGCCCACCCAAGGATCTGTGAATTCTGGTTTAATTATGTTCAGTACTTTCTAATAAGAAGATTTTTAAAGTAAACGTTGACGTACGGACGGACGACGCACACCACATCATGACAAAATTCCGTTATCTTTCAGCCAGTGGAGATGTAGAGAGAGAGCTAGAGAGGGTGACAGAGAGGGTAGGGGAAATAGAGCGTGTAGCCAGGTTCGAACTAGGAGGCTCTCGCATGCGATGCGAGTATTCTACTTGACAGATAAATTCCGTTTGGTAAATATGCGCTTTATAATCTCAAGGTAAAGAGAGCAAGAGGGGGTGGGTGGTCGTTTACCAGGTTTACATGATTATGTACACCCTTCAAAAGCGATATGCAGACGTTGCATCCGTTGGGTAGAATTCGGAGGTAAATATACGTAGACAAAAAGTCTGGGCACGACCAAACTGTTTGCAGACAGTGCGAATTGATCCTATGAATGACCAATTAATTTGTTAAACAAAACATTCCAATCGTGCGTAAAACCGACAGCTTCGCTTATCAGCTTTATACAGCAACTTTGTCTAACCGGACCGTTTTAACATTGTAACTCTAGAATAAGTAATATTATTTTGGTATAAAAGACAGACCTTATTTTTTCTTAACAATATGATATAATAATAAATGATTAATAATTGTCCAATATATTTATATTTCACCTTTCTTTCTGTCCATTCACTCATCATTTTTTTATAATTTTACCAAATTCAGTACACTCACACGAAAGTATTGTATACCAAGCGCCATCTTTCAATGAGTCATATCTCGCCTTCGTCCTTCTTGCCTCAATCGGGCGTATTAATTCATACTCGCAGTCATGTAATTCTCCCCGTTCTACTTTCCATTTGGCAGAATATTATATCTATTGCGTTAGATGTTTTTACATTTTTACATTAAACTCTGCGTTGGTTGAAATTTTACCGTGGTAACTTTAGCCTCAGACTGCTGCGCAATCTCAGGCTAACTAGCAAGAAAAAAAAAATCTCTGTAGCTTTTCTCGATTGGGAAAAATATTCGACAAAATTGATAGAACTTTCCTTTTCCAAAAATTGATAAATGAAGAAGTCAGTTGTAAATGTGTTCTAACTTTTGTGCGATACAGGTCAGAAGAATCTTATTAAATCTACTCGCATATTGTTGTAAAACAAGGTGATCCATCAAGCAGCAGCCTGTGTTTATTTTACTAAAATGATCTTCTCAATAATATAAGTACATGTGTAGTAATATTTTTTGTATTTTGTCTTTGAATGATATAGAGTCGCATAGCGCAACGTTCTTCATTTTCAATACACAAATCATTTTAATCAGAGTCTTTGATAGTATTATAATATAGAGCCTTAATTATGATGCGGAATTTTAGGGAAGCCACCCTGCATCAGATTTTGAGTCTGTTTTCATGAAATTTTGTCTGGAAAAACGTTTAGTTAAAAATACAAATCTAGACGTTATTTACTGAGGATCGGGCGTATACTTTTGTTTATTCACAGGAAATTGGTCATACTTGAATATTGGATAAAAGTACTTAACTCTGATGTAAATTTACTCTTGTATAATACATATCTAATACTTTTAATTGATCTTGAATCTGGAAATACTTATAATAACTGTAATTTGACTTATCAAGTGAATATGTCAACTATGAAATGATTAAACAACGGTTAATAGATGTATATTACTAAAACTGGCATTCAAATATTAATAATTCTGATCTACTTCAAACCTACTCATTATATAACAAGGTGCCAAAATGTCACAAGATACGCCCGTCACACTGCTTAATATTAACTGGGGGTTTGAATAGAACTGAGGTTATTTTGGATGAATATTTTTTGTCAAACAAAGTATGAAAAACAACAAAGGACAATAACTCATAAATAGGCTAGGTAGAGTTATGGTTCTTGTACACTGCACTCCCACTTGGTGAGCTCTATCCATCCATGAAATTTCATGATTCTAGCTATTATACTTTTAGAGATATACTCCGGACAAGATTCAAGTATGAAAAATAACAAAGGACAATAACTCAAAAAAATAGGCCAGGTAGAGTTATGGTTCTTGTGCACTGCACTCCCCCTTGGTAAGATCTATCCAACCATGAAATTTCATGATTCTAGCTATTATACTTTTAGAGATATACTCCGGACAAGATTCAAGTATGAAAAACAACACAGGGCAATAACTCAAAAAATAGGCCAGGTAGAGTTATGGTTCTTGTACACTGCACTCCCACTTGGTGAGCTCTATCCATCCATGAAATTTCATGGTTCTAGCTATTATACTTTTAGAGATATACTCCGGACAAGATTCAAGTATGAAAAACAACAAAGGGCAATAACTCAACAAATAGGCCAGGTAGAGTTATGGCTATTGAGCACTGCACTCCGTATTGATGAGAAGAATATAACTGCCAAGTTTAAAGTAAATAGGACTTACAGTGACAGATATACGCCCCGGACGCCCGGACACCCGGACGCCACGGGTGATCCCATAATACGTACCGTCTGCGATGGGCGTATAAAAATGAATTTCATTTGGATAATTACCATGATTTTGTAAAGGATTTAGACTTTCTTTGCATGATTTAGATATTAAATGAGGTCGATACTAAAATATCGAAAGAAAAGAAAGAATGTGTAGACTCTGCAATACGAAAAATATCTAAAACGAGTTTCACTTTCCACCTACTTGTCCTTAGTATACTGATATCAGAACTATATATCTTAAAAGATACTATTTTACCGGGCCAACTCTACAAAAGTTTACAAATTTGTTGGAAAATAAAAATAACTATTCGAATTGTGTCTGAATATATATATTATACATCTCAACTTAGAAAATGAAATTGTTCTTGTGACAACTTGTTCTTCTGGATCTCCAAGTAATCTCTTCTATTTTTGACATGATGTTTGTTCACTGTAAACGTTGTAAACATGTTTAATGCAATAAACTCGTTGTATTGTATTTGTATTTATCCATTTTTGCAGCTTTTTTAAATTCTAGTGTATTTATACAGTAAAACCCCTCTAATACGACCACTTGCGGTACTTTCAGAAAGTGGTCGTAATAGCGGGGTGGTCGTATTACTGAGGTTTGGTTGTTTTTTGTCAAATAATGCATGTTTATTTTATTTTCGTTATTTGAATATTAATACTATACATACAAAAATGATACAAAAGATCATGTATTACAGCGGAATCTTATGTCATTTTCAAATTTACGATCTTCGGTAAGTTCTACTTTCTCTATTCTCCATTTGGATCTGATTAAGAACTCCGACATCAGATTATTTATTCGTAAGTACAGGTTCAGAGTGTCAAACTTTCGATATCATATCTTCTATAATGCGAATACCAAGCAGCAATTACGTTGAAATCAAAATTTAATTTGCTAATTAACTGTTCGGAACGCCGTAAACAAATTAATTGTAACTTCTCGGGTACGTTTTCACTTTCGAATTTATTACTCGAGTCAAAACCTGTGAAACATTCAAATAACAATTAAAAATAATACAAACTATAATTTCTTAAAGTGATGGGCCACTTTAATCATAACACCTATTATAATAAGGGTTCAGTATCACATAATCAAAAATCCGATAATGTATTTACAATGTATTCGTACCCAATTAGTGTCGTTCCTATCAAGTGTGAAATTCGGGTGATCGGTCTCAATGTGTGAAAACTGGTCGTTTTAGTGGGGTTAAAATAGTGTTTCAGCTATGGTTGGTATTGAAATTAGTGGTCGTAATTCGGAATAGCGGGGTGCCCTTTTTAGAGGGGTTCGCGACCATTGAAATAAAGAACAAAAAAATCTGTTCTGTAAAAATTCGGTCCTAATAGAGGGGTGCCCGTATTTCCGGGGTGGTCGTAAGGAGGGGTTTTACTGTAATATTTATTAAATAAATGTTGTTGTTTTTCATGTACTTTATATACCTATGAACATAAACGTTGCTAGGTGAAAACCTTTATGGAGTCTTAAACATCAGCTTTTTTGGCAAAGTTTTTTAATCTTCATTTCTTAATTTTTACGTGTTCAACTTTAAACTAAGTTATTATGTGTATTTGTGTGTATGTTTAATAATTGGGTAGGTACATATAACCCATTATTGCACTATCCCTCATTTTGACGTCCGTAAGGGGAATTTACTAAGAGTGAAAAATTTTTTAAACTTGATTTTTTTTAGATTAGAGTACAATACATATTTCGCAAGACCGAAGGTGGAGTGGATTATCAAATTTTCCTCCGCAACGAGAAGCAAATACATGATGTATTGCAATTTTGATATATTATTCTGTTTATTATATACCTTTTTATTTAATGAATTGAATGAAATAGTGAAAAATATACGTATTTCTACAGCATTATCCCTTCTCCTTAACTGTTTTGAGTACGTTTATTCGCATTATGATCAACGTCATATATAGAATGAAAATGGCGTTATCTTAGACTTCTTCATATGAAAGCGTATTTGACACCATCAGATACGGATTTTTTTCTGACGTTTCCGATTTTGTCTGTTTGGAATGTACATATTTTACAAGAAATGTTTATATATATGTATAACAAAGTATACTATACTTGTAATAAACTGTCAATATTCGAGGATAACACTCACTATATACCTGTGGCTGTAGATTATTGCCGGACTTCAAACTTTAACATGAATTATGATAAAATTATGATTTTGGGTTTCTTATAAGAAAATGATTGGTTCGCCTTTTATGCAAATCGATGTTCTACTTTTTCTTATTACTTTTAACCCGACAATGGTTGCGGTATTATAAAAAAAAGTCTCAGTATTATTTGATACTAAATATTTTCCAGAGGAGTGGTTTTGAAAAATGTCTCCATCATTGTTATTTAATGATGATATTTATAAACAAAAATGAGAAAAAAGAAAATCAATCACTCATTTTCCTGAAATGTCTTCTTAGAATTCCTTCAGTTTGTAATGGGTTAAAAGGCGCGAAACTGTTTAGGTACGATTCGGCCAAGAGATCATGACAACGCAGGCGCTTGATTGTCATAAACGTTCCACTTTTTACTCCCTATCTTTCAGAGAAATTACAGTTGAAAGGAAATCCTGCAAGTTTCGATAAATTTTTAGAAATTTTTTTAAGGTAATATTTTTGATAAATCAAATAAAGATTGCATACAGGATTGAATTTGTTGCAGAGCGAATAAGAAGTCTTCACCCCTAAAAGTTGACTAGTATTCGGAAATATCTAGTTTAGATTTTTGGATGTGTGTTGAGATCGAAGAAAGATTTCTACTGTGAAGCTATTCTTGAATCATTTATAGAGGGTTCTGTAAACAAACTTAAGGAAGACTTTACGATTCCTTTTGTAATAAATTTTGATCCAATGAAAGCCGTAGGGCTTTAAATCCGGTACTGTAGCAATGTTTCTGATACCTAGATAAGAGAAACTTCCAAAATGCCACAGAATACACCCAAACAAACATTCAATTCTTAAATATGAGTAAGATATTCTTTTCATGGCAAAGTTCTCCCGAGAATTAGGGTGTACCTCAAGGTGCCCATTTACGTACTGCAGTACGTAATATACATACAATTATGTTGGTTCATGTACAAATCTTACACCATTACTTGCATGAACGTACAAAAAAATAAATGAACGTAGAAACAAAAATGCCATTACATGTGTGTGTGCATTTAAAATTAAAACGAGAAACTCTATGTGCGTATGTTTTCCTAAAAACCAAAAAAGTTGCAAGCAATGTAGAACAAAATCAGATTGGGAGCAAGTGAACCCCCCTTACATGCGACAGGAACCATGGCTTTTTTCTGGTCTATTTTCATCTATATAGGGACTGGTGGAACCAGCAGTTGGAAAAGGTTGTGTAATGCAGATCCTGATGGCCTCACCAGTTTGTTTTAAAATAAGTCCAAAAGCGCTATTTTTCAAACAAAATGTAAGATATTTATTTTAGTTTTTGGCATGAAACTGACAAGATTTCATACCATAGAATTTGATTTAGTTTCTCTTGTGAGTTCAGTTGTACATGTAAGTTTTGCGTGACAAAATGGAGCCATTTATTTGGATGTTGTAGTTTTGTTTTAGCTATGTTATTTGCTGTCTGCAAAATGTCGTAGCAAAAACTATTCTATTTCTCCACAAATGGTGACTTTTGGACAGTTATAAGACCATTTGATATTTTCTGTACCAGAATCGTTTTAATACCAGAGTTCAAGCTAACAATGAGCTGACATGCCCGGTATGGCCTGCTCCAAAATGCCATTCCCCACCCTCATAATTAACTTGTTAGAGTTGTTTAGCCATCACTCTTATATCCCATTCAACCCCTTCAAAATCCTATGATTAAGAGAAAGAGAATTGTCAAGTTAGCTTTAGAAAAAAAAGTTATCCTTTGCTCTAAATTTAATTGACACTTGCACATGACGTGTAGCACTTATTTACTGATTATTAACAAATCATATAACAAAAATATTGTTATTTGGTAAAGGGTTCAGATTCGTATGGTGTACTCTTAACTCTGAACGTAAAGGGTACACTCTACCCCCAGATTTTTCTTTGTACGGTGTACCCCCATTTCAAAACCTAAGGGGTACATGTACCCTCAAAATGAAAACCCAGTGGGCATGCTGTACCTGCCCCAAGAGGCTTTCATAAATTAAGACAGGTTGCGGATCGCCATAAGATCACTGATACACTTAAATTTGGTCACAGATACAGCTTTATTTCTAGCTAAAGAAAGGGTAAAGCAAGTCATTAAATTGGTTGCAGATGTTTGGACACGACATGCCCATTATCTACGGTGTTGTGTACTATATCTTACATAACATCTCTATTGATAAGACCCTTACACACTAAATTTGTTGTTAATCATTATTGATTTCTTCTCGCTCCCACTATAACTGCATTCTCATTCACCAAGAATGTTGCGTCCCAATATGTACACAGTGAACTCCAAATGGCGACCAAGTTTCAGAAAACTGTCATTTCCGCTGTAATTGGCCATGATCAAGAAGAAAATTATGTTTTTTGATGTGACAGCTATCAAACAAAAGTCAATATGGTTTAAAATTGCATATTTCTAGTGGAAAGCTTAGTAAGATAATTTTATTTCATGCATCAATCGCCAGAACAGATTTTTTGTTCTTCATTTCCATGGTGGCAAACGTCTCTAAAACAGGCACCCACACTATTCCGAATTACAGCCTCTAAATTCAGTACCAATTGCTGATGATGTACTATTTTGTACTCCACTAAAATGACTATTAACTTCACACCTTGAGACCAACCATCCGAATTTGATAAAAGTGACACTAATTGGGTGCGAATGTATCGCCAATACTGTATTGAATTTTTGATTATGTGATATCGAACCCTTATCATAGTTGGTGTTATTTTTATTTAACTGCAGCGTTCAATCTAGCTTTGTATCATTGGGGGCCCATTATGGGCCCATGGCTCTTGGTCAAGGGGGTCATGGGATAAAAATACATAGACACACTATTGAATTACAAGGTTTTAAATGTAACAAACCATAATAATTTGATAATGAATATATTTTTTTGAACAAAATAAATCTACTAGAAAAAGTTAAGACATTATTTCCATGACTTCATTCAGAGAAGTCTTATTGAATGTGTGATTGAAGTGTGCCATTTGGGCCCAGTCTTCATTTTGAAGGGGGTCATTTTGGATTTTAGAGGGTAATTTTAGCTATGGCCCCCTCTAGATTGAACACTGTAACTGATTAAATTATAAGATCGGTCTTAGAAATTACTGTTTGTATAATTTTCAAATGTTGATCATAATTTGTCACAATTTTCACCTGAGTAATAAAACCAAAAATGAAAATGCGTCCGAGCAGTTACCATTGGTTTGTTTACAGCGTTCTGAACAGTCTTTGCTGGACTTATTAGCAATTATAATTTGGTTTCAACTTGATTAGTGTTTGCTATTTGCATTAAAGGAGAATTGATATTAATAATCTAACACTATGAACCTGTTTTTATGTATAAATAATCCAAGGTCTGATTTCCGAATGAGATCAAAATGGAGAATAGAATAGAGAAAAGATCAAAATATTTTAAGAGATTGTAGAACTTATCAGGAAATTTCATGGTAAATGATAAATTTGAAAAAGACATTAGATTCACTATAATACATTCTTAAGTTACAAAATTAAAATACACATCCATGTCTTCTTCTGAGCTAGTCAAATGACAACTTACATGACAATAGCTAAGCATATAACTGAACCTCAGTAATAGGACCACCCTGCTATTAAGACCACTTTAAAAAGTACCACAAGTGGTGTCATTAGAGAGGTTTTACTGTACATACTTGTATCTTTTGGATTAAATTCTTCTTTTATTCAACATGGAGGGTAATATCGCACGAGCTTGTATCCTGCTTTGCTCAACCTATTTTAGTCCCCCACCAGTTTTGGTTGAGGGGACTAAAGGTTTGCTTGATTCCGTCTGTCTGTCCGTCCATCACACTTTTGTCCAGACCATTTCTCCTAAACCATTTTGCTAGCAACTTCAAACTTTATACCCTTATAGATCACAATTTAGAGAAGTGTCATGTACAAGAACCGTTACTCTGCCATGCTGACTTTTGGAGTTATTGCCCTTTGTTTTTTTTACCTTTAAATTTTTATCCAGAACATATCTCCTTAATCATAAGTGCTAATAACTTCAAATTTTGTACATTTATAGATGGAAAAGTGGAGAATTGTCATTAAAAAAACTGTTCCTCTGCCATGCCCACTTTTTGAGTTATTGCCCTCTTTTGTTTTAACTTTACATTTTTGTCAGGACCTGATCTCCTAAACCATTAGTGCTAGCAACTTCAAACTTTATAATCTTATAGATCACAATTTGGAGGAGTGTCATGTACAAGAATTATTTCTCTGCCACACCCTTTTTTAGTGATTTCCCTCGTTGTATTCACTCTAACATTCTTTTCTGGACTATATCTCCTATGATATCTGTGATAACTTAGCTCTCTTTCTGATAATCTGCTGGCTCCCTCCTTCTTTGCGCTTTGATGCAACTCCTAATAATGTATGTTTTGTGATAAGCGACTATCTACAGGTCAATTTCATAAATATATTAATTTTATGGACAAATTCTATCAAAATAATAATAATAAGATCAATTGTATCAATCATTTAATACGGGTTTCTTTTCAGATTATAAAGAAATTCCTAAATTTGGCTGCCATGACATTTGGTTGGTCATGTGATCTATTATTACGTCACATTGTTTACCACTATCATGCTGTCAAAACAGGTGCTTGTAATAAGTCATATTATGCTTTTTGTAAATATCATTGATAAAATTTCAAAATCAAAGATACTGAATTGTCAATATTTTATTTTTTCTATCCACTTGAATTACTTTAATACAATTACTTTGCTCTTAATTTCTATCATTTAAAAAATACTATGTTGGCCTAAATTTTCATTTGTTATTGCTTTGGCTGGAAAAGCAAGAACTTGTGAGATCTCACTGTCAAACATCAAAAATGGCCAACATTTGATTCAAAATGGCAGAGAAACTTCGATTTTTCAATGCTGTAGAAAGTTAAGACTTAAATGCATGAAATATCCAACTTCTTGCAGATAAATATATAAGTTGATGGATAGATAAATGGTTAAGTTCTATTCGGGTAGTAAATTGTGATTTTTCTATTTACACAACTTCCAATAATTGACCTCAAAGTGCCCAGAGTGAATCACTCTGGACTCTGCAACAAAGCGCAAAGAAAGAAGGGGTTGTAGCCCACGCCAGCAGAATATCAGAAAGAGGGCTATGATATCGCATCTACATATCTCCTAAACCATAGGTGCTAGCAACTAAGTACACATATAGATCACAATGTAGAGAAGTGTCATGAAAAAGAACTGTTACTCTGCCATTGCCCTTTGTTGGTTTTACCTTTATATTTTTGTCCGGACCTTACCTCCGAACCATGTGTGCTAGCAACTTCAAACAAAATTACACTTCCTGATCACAGTGTGGAGATTTTTTTCGACATGAACCGTTACTCTGCCACACCGATTTTTTTCAGTTATTGCACTTTGTTGTTTTTACTGTTACATTTTTGTCCGGAACATATCTCATAAACCATAATTGCTAGCAACTTCAAACTTATAGATCGCAATGTTGAGAAGTGTCATATTCAAGAACTGTTACTCTGCCATGCTGACTTTTGGAGTTATTGCCCTTTGTTATTTTCACCTTTATTGTCTTCTCAATTTTATCTGCTCTTATACGTCCAAATATGCATAACCCTTTCCCAAAGTCAAAAAATTTAGACTTGGCCAAATTTATAGCTGCTGCAGAGGAATGTTATAAAATAAAGAAATAATGAACATAAAAGCAGAGAAAAAATTGAAGAAAAGAAGAAAATGTTAATTAACAGCATTTTCTTCTCTTCTCTCTATGTTGTCATAAGCTTACTTTGCGAGACATCAAAACCAGGTCTTGTTTGGGAAAAGATTAACTGTAAAAAAGACTTTTTTTTTACAATGGGTGGGGGACTCCTGTATTGCATCGCAATGAGACATGCACTTGTTTTCAGTCAATTTTTTTCTCCACTGGCTGAAAGCCAGGGAGCTATTATTGTAGTGGTGTGTCCATTATTCTGCTTGCATTCATGCATCCATCCGTAAACCTTTACTTTAAAAATCTTCTCCTCAGAAAGTACTGAACACTATCAATTAAATTTCACAGAATTGATCCTTGGGAGATCCTTTATCAGATACCTACAAAGAAATTGGATTGGTGAATGGCTTTAATCAATGGTGCTAATTTCCATATATGGTGAATCCTTTAAAAAAATTTCTTCTCAGAAACCAATCGATGGATTTCAACCTAATTTAACGGGAATGACTGACCCTTTATCAGATTCCGCGAAAAAATGGCTTTAATGGGCAGGGCTAATTTCCATATATGGTGAAATCTTTAAAAAAAACCTCCTCCTAGCAACCAATTGATGAATTTCAACCAAATTTTAAAGGAATGCTCAGTGTATGACCCCTCATCAGATTCCTTCAAATAATTTTGATTGAACAGAAAACATGTCTTTAATGGGCGGGTTGAATTTCTATATATGGCGTAATCTTTGAAAATCTTCTTCTCAGAAACCATTGGATAAATTTCAATCAAACTTCACTGGAATGATCCTTTAGTGACCCCTTATTGCTTATTGCTAAAAAAAAGATTTGATTGGCTTTAAACATTGATTTAATGGATTGGGCTAATTTCCATATATGGGAAACAGTGAAAACCTACAATCTTCTCAAATTACAAATGAAGTTTTCAACATAATTTCACAAAATTATCCTTTGGTGACTCTTTGTCAGGTTCCATCATAGAATATGGCTCAGATGAAAATTATGGCTTTTATATGGGGGGCATGTGTCAATAATTGTACAGGGCTTTAACGGACGTAGAAAACCTGCGTGTCGTACGCAGAATCATGATAGCAGGACTCACAAAATTGGTAGACATGCGTCTCGGGGACACAGTTTCAAATCAAAATATGGATCAATGATAACAGAATTCTGAAAATTTTCAATTGTCGATGTTTACACCAGGTGGTACAAATGTCTTAACTCTACGTCAAATACCAATACGCTACAGTATTTAGGCTTGCGTAACATGCCGAATCGGACAATGCGTAGAATGAAAAGCACCAAGTATTCCGAATAGCTGTTGGAGTAACTCCAGTCCGCAACGTTTACAGGCCGTTATTTATTAAAGTGAACCCCTTAACTATATTGTTTTCTTTTATTAGATTCACGACAGATAATTTTTGTCATGATTTATCAAGTCAGATATCCAAATGCATCTTCAAAAAACAATCTTTTGGGCTGCCAATTCGATTTTTTATTTATATTTTGATAAGTAAAAAGTAACAGGAGGGTAACAACTTTTTACATTCTCCTACAACCAAACAAATTGCGAGAAACTGTTTACAGTGGATAAAATGGTCTTGATGAATATCCCTGCCTTTCATTTACAAAACAATGCACAATCTCTATCTTAAATTTTGAAGTTGATTGATTTAGAAAAATATTTCTGTAATAGGATAAATATTAATTTAACTGCTCCAGAGATTTGCTTTTTTGATTATTTTGCCCGAGGCAAAGAAAATTTCGTTTAGTCCATATTTGCGGTGATGACGTGATTTTAATTCGTCTGCAGCAGGAAATAACAAAATGTCGCAGCAAAGTGACCTTCGGTCCTTCTTCAATAAAGGTTTTAAAAAACCTGTAGACCCTGAACAGAGCCAATCAACATCACTAACAGTAGTTTAATTGATGATACTCTAGTTATGCTTATTAATCTATTTTTCCAAACCAATGACTGGGACCCTCAAAACTTAACCAGGGACTCCCTTAACCAAACATGTTGAGTCCCAGGGACCCCCAAAATTTAAGATGAAACTAAATCCCTGATTGTACATAGTTAAATTTTGAAAATCTTATTCTTGCAAACTTGCATGGAATAATTGTGGCATTGGAAACACAGGAAAAGGGGCCTTACAGATTATCATTCAAAACATTTTTGTGTATGTGATGAAGTTCACAATCATTATCAAATTGTCTTTTAAATTTTACAGGACAATTGTAGGGTTGTAAGGAAAGTGCCTTTTGACATGAAATTGATCCATCAGAAATCACAGGAAAAGGAGCCTTATGGATTTTCAATCAAAACAATCCTGTTTATGTGATTAAGTCCACAATTATTGTCAGATTCTGATGAAAATTTCACAGGATGATTGTAGGGTCATAAGGTAACTTCCTTTTGGAAATAGAGTGGATCCGTCATGAAACACAGGAAAAGGGGCCTTGAGGATTGTTGCTCAAATTAATTAAGGGGATAATGTCCAATTTTTGTCCTTTATGCATTCTTCTTTAAGTAATTAACTTCCTTAAATATCAGATTTCTTTAACGGAAAACTTGATAAACAGTGGAGCGTCTCAGGCCCTCATGGGCCTCTTGTTTATTGGACAATTAAGTGCATTTCTAACAAAAAGGATGAAAAGGTAAAATATGCTGAATAATGTCACAATTGATTGGTGTCAAAATTAGTGAAGAGAAAACAAGTTAAAATAATGAAAAAGATGTAGTCTGTTATTCAAGAATAACTCTCAATAAAGATGCCTGACAATAGACAAGTTAAAAGGCACATTTAACCCATTCCCACACACTGACACTTTTAAACACTACTCAATATAAAAGCTTTGGAAAACATTGTGGATAATGAAGAAATTGCTTTTTACAAGCAATTTCTTCATTATCCACAATTTTTTCTACCCCAAAAGACAAAGATTTTAAAAATTCCATCAGCTTGAAATTATTGTCTGCAGCTTCTTTCAATATGGACCAGTCTAAAATTTGGTCGTCTGGGATTGGTTTAAATAATCATATATACCTTTATAATATGTATACTCATATCATGATGTTTACAAACTTTCATACCACTCATTTACCACTACATCTTCAAAAACTTCTGGGGAGATCCCTGCATGATAATCTGATAGGCTTAAAGTGGTCAGAAAACCTTGTTATATTAAGACATCTTGGCATTTGTTTGTCGACACCACATGACCTCATTTGCATATGATCCAAATTCAACATAAGATAACAAAGTCACATGGGAAATCATAAACCTAGTGGGATAGCAGTGGAGGCTAGGAGAGGATGTAGTGGTAGTACTGGTGTGCCAAATACCTGGAATCCATTGTTAGGTGCTCCAGCTGCTGTGATATGACTGAAATACTGTTTAAAGTGGCATTAAACCCAAATCAATTGATTTAAATTCCCTCCCTTTATTGACATCAAGCAGTATGGTAGCCATATATTGTGACAAATTTTCACCTTGTTCACATTGTTTTCTGGAACCTTTTAATACAAGACAATACAATATTGACTCTTGGTACAATATGTACAACATGAGAAAAATAATATGTTATGACAACTTTCAAATTCAAAAATATGTGGTGTCAGACAATTAGTATACCCCCCCCCCCCCCCTCAAAAAAAGAAAAATCCAGATTGTCAAGTATTGACGGGTCAAAAATGGGATTGTGTGGTAATGGGTTTAATCCATTTTGACACAGAGATGCTTTTGGAGGCCTCTAAAGGAAAATAATTGGGAAAACATTGTACAAAATGAAGAAATTACTTGTAACAAGCAAATTTCTTTTTTTTACATAATGTTTCTATCCATAAAGTTGAAAAAATCTCAAATTTCATAAACTTGAATTGTCATCTGCAACTCCTTTCAATTTGGTCCGACCAGTCTAAAATTTTACTGTCTGGTAATGGGTAATTAATGAGATAAAAGACCCATAAATATTGACTGGGTTTCAGATATGGATGGGATGGACCCTGACACTATCTTTACAAGCCCTGATGAGAAAACATTTGAGTATGACGCAGACCTACCTAGCCTACCTGTGCCACCACTTCAACATACTTTGGATAGATACCTAGATTCAGGTAACACAGTAACGGTTAATACTTAGCACAGATTACCTCCTGTGAAACTGTCTCATTACTCTCCCATCGGAGAAAACTAGTCCGTAGTCTTGATTTGGGATATCCGTGGTTAAGGCAACTCCAATCTGACAGTTGTCATCATCCAACCACTGTCACCAAACATGCAGAGCTTGTAGATAAAGCAAACCCATTCAGAGTAAAGGCTCCCCAACCCTCAATGGGTCGACTTTGTCTATTTGTAACTGCAAATAGTTGCTTATCTCTCTCAGAGGTCTAGATAAAAGGGGAGTAACAGCATTCTAAAATTCTTATTTCTCAACAAAACTCTTTGTTGTGCGTTCTCATTTGAATCGTCTCTCCGGGACGATTCAAATGAGTACCTACAACAATGGGTTTATGGCGTATGGGTGAAATATTTAAATCTAAAATACAAATAACACTCTCTATCTGTAGCTCTGTCTGTGGAGGTTTCCTAGTTTGCATACAACTACAAATTACCTCCGCTGAAACTGCCACAAGAGATCATGCGCATTTCAAATTAAAATGTAAGAATGCTATTCTAAATGTAGAAAAGATTTAATCCTGGTCAGCATGCACAATCCACGCCGTCACGTGAGGGATGATACTCTTCATACTTGGAGTCCCATTAAGTTTCTTGGTTCATAAGACAACTCACCAGAAAATTGCTTTCATCATTTTATATTTTAATTTTTAGTTTCATACATCAAAAACGGGCGTTCTAATTGGTCGAAAAAAAAAATATAAATAATTCATAACTCTATGAATAAAATTTTGAGCACACAGCGATTTTGTATGCTTCCGCACAAAATAGTCCCATACAAAAAGGTATCAAAATTTGTAAAGCTTTTGTTTTTCTTGCTCGATGCTATTTAATTAGAAGAAATGAAGAGAATATTTTGTTGTTTTCATGGAGGTATGAACCGAAAAACCTAATCACACAATGTATGAATCAGTTAGCGTATTCATACAGTGTGATTAGGTTTTATGGTTCATACCTCCATGAAAACAAAAAATATTCTCTTCATCTCCTAACTGTTTAATAATTTCAGTAAAGCCTCATCTCTCAGCAGATGAATACAGACAGACAGAGTTTATTGTTCAACAATTTAGTTCTGGTGTAGGAAAACAGCTTCATGCAGAACTGTTGAAGAAAGCAGCCACCTCCAAAAACTGGGTAGGTATAGTTGAATCTCATTACAGTCGAACCTGTCTTAAGCAAGTGGTCAAGGGATTTGCCAAAATCGCTTGCTTAAGACAGGTGCTTGCTTAATACAGGTCGGCCTGTCAAGGTGGTGGCCAGATATTTGTATTACAAAAAGATTCGGTGGCTAGAAAGTATTTATTTTCATAGTAAATAAATAACAAGAAAACAGCTCATTCAAACATTTCTTTTAAAATTTTGGTAAGAATACCGGTAGGCCTTTATGCTCATGAAGTGGATTAGATTATCAATCGAAATTAAAAAGGTTCAAATCGGGTTAAATTACTTGAACGGTCGTGATTCTTTTTTGCAAAGATCGAACAATTGACTAAATATCGGCCAGTCAATTGAGGATCAGTCTTCTCGATATTTATTGCGTAAAACACTATATTTTAAATTTAATTCCAATAGGAATCTAGTCAGAATTAGTCTTTGGGCGAGTTTGTTTACTCGTTTCTCACCTCTAAAACTGCAAACAGACTCTGTACGAAAACGAAAATAGTTTACTTTCCGAGAACAGTAAATTCGATCGTCATACTCGATTTATTTTTATTGATAAAGTTTGAATATCATATGCATAAATATCAATCACTGAACAAGAGCAATATAACAAAACTATGCATTTTGATGACTTCGTTGTTATCTACAAAACACCTGTTAATTGGCGACGCGTGTGAATGTTTATCTGATTTTGACACTTGAATAGATAATCCGAAAACAATTATGCGCCGTGATAATTACTTATCCGTGAAAATTGCCATCGGCCCGAAATTGACCATTAACTCAGGTTATTTCGAAGAATGGGACACGATTTTGACGGCCGTTGACCGCGTTTTAAAGGTGCTTGTTGAATACAGGTAAAATTTAGTGTAGATAAGATCGGGGGGACATTGAACTGGCCGTTTAAGACAGGTGCACGCTGAATGGAGGTGACCGGATGACCAGGTTCGACTGTATTTTGAATTAATAGACTTGCATGACCAAAAGGAGAGGAGTGGAATTGGTCCAGTGGTAATGCACTAGATCTAATGTCAGAGATCCTATGGTCTATCCCCCATTTTGCCAGTCATGTAGATGAGACTTTAAAGGGAGGTTTCAATGTTTCTGTAACTTAGAGAAGAAAAATGTCAAAATGAAGTAAGATACGCTCAAACGATAATTTGATACTAAAATATGTGCCAGATATTGTCTTCATGGTAATTTGATGAGTTAAAAGTGGCTTTTTGTTGTTATCTAGCAAAAGTTAAGTTGAACTACAAGTGATTTTTAGAATTCACTGCATTTGACACCAAATTGTAGACTGGTCAAAATTTAAAGAAGATACAGATGAAAATTTTAAATCAATACAACTAAAAATATTACATGAAATTGGTATCTGGTAATGGTTTACATAATATGAGCCTAGCCCTGATATTTCAGCTGTGCCCTGAATCTTTGGGTTATGATTTTAAATCCACCCTAGGCAAATATTTAATGAGAGTAATATAACATGAATATTTTTTTCTTGCTCTCTGATTAGAAAGGCAAGTCATACAGTGGAGGCTGATGAAAAGCTTATTCATACATAGTGTGACTAGGTTTTTCATTTCATCTCTGCATGAAAATAGAATATATTCTATTTATTTCTTATAATTGAATTATATCAAGGAAAGAACAACAAATATTTTACAAATTTCATACATTTTTAACTCACCTGAGCACAAAGTGCTCACGGTGAGCTTTTGTGATCGTTAAATGTCTGTCGTCCGTCCTGTGTCGTGCGACGTCAAATCCTTTGTATACACTCTTGAGGCCACAATATTGTCTCAATCTTCATTAAACTTGGCAAGAATAATTTTTAGGTCATAAGGATGAACCCTATTGATTATGGGAAGGTTCTATACAAAAACACAGGAAAAGGAGCCTTAATGACAATTTCTTTGTTTACACTCTAGAGGCCACAATTTTGGCTCAATCTTCATTAAACTTGGCTAGAATAATTGTTTGGTCATAAGGATGAACCCTATTGATTATGGGAAGGTTCTATCAGAAAACACAGAAAAAGGGGCCTTAATGACAATTTCTTTGTTTACACTCTTGAGGCCACAATTTTGGCTCAATCTTCATTAAACTTGGCTAGAATAATTGTTTGGTCATAAGGATGAACCCTATTGATTATGGGAAGGTTCTTTATAAAAACACAGGAAAAGGAGCCTTAATGACATTTTCTTTGTTTACACTCTAGAGGCCTCAATTTAGGCTCAATCTTCATGAAATTTGGCCAGAATAATTGTTAGGTCATTAGGATGAACCCTGATTACGGGAAGGTTCTATCCGAAAACACAGGAAAAGGGGCCCTTATGAGAATGGAACTATTTTGTTTATTTTGTATATGCTAGCATACAAATAGCTGCATGCTTAAAATTTTATTCTTGGAAGTATGAATAATTCCTTTTGGCCAATCAGCATGCTTCTTTTTGATAGATGATTGATTGATTGAGTGGGGTTTAATACCACTTTTAACAGCATTTCAGTCATATCATGGGGGCTGGAGCTCCTAACGATTGATTCCTGATATTTCTCAGACCATTACTACCACTACATTCTTTCCAAGCCTCCCGCTGCTCATCCAACATAGGTTTAACTCATTCCCACTTAAGCCCTCCTTTTTACGCCCCTCAAGAATAAAGCTTTGGAAAGCATTGTGGAAAATGAAGAGATTGCTTGGATCAAGCAATTTCTTCATTATCCACATTGTTTTCTATCCAAAAAGACGAAAAAATTTAATATTCCATCAACTTGAAATTGTTGTCTGCAGCTTCTTTCAATTTGGACCAGTCTAAAATTTTGGTGTGTGGGAATGGATTAAGATTATCCACCCTTTGATGGGAGACTTATGTCAGAAAAGATATTTGCTGTGGCCAGGGATCAAACTTTTAGATAGATGAAACTAGCAATTAGGTTACATGCTGAGCAACAATATCTGTAAGATTGTATAAAGTTGTGGTCCAATACAGTCAACTACCAAGAAAAATCATTTAACTCATGTCCTGCTAATTTAAGTCCTCTTCAGATTTGCATAAAAATCAAAGGGCTGAAAGCACCAATTGTTGGTTAATATTAATTCTGAAAATTTACTTTATAACAACATTAATGGAAAAAGGGAAAAACAGGTGGTGTAGACTAAGTTCAGACGGCAAAAATGTGCAAGCTGATCTTTGTCTATACCTCCTGCGAAACAGGGTTCATTGTGACAAGGCTTAATTGAATGATAATGGCTTTGATTGACTTGTGCAGCTGGAAGACTGGTGGACAAATTATGCCTACATGGACTTCAGGGGTCCTGTAAGCCCTTTGGTAAATTTCTCTGGACCCATTCCATTTATGCACCACCATTTTCCCATAGAAGACGGATCGCAGATGTACAGGGCGGGTGTAACAATTCACTTCTTTGTAAAAGTGATAAAACTTATCAGAGAGTAAGATATTTGCATGCAATGTAATCACTATAAATGTATTAGAATTTATGTTTATTAACAATCATTAATATTCAAATATATATGTGTTTAATAGCTACAGTGTGGTACATAATGTTACTTAAAGACTTGGGATGGAAGGTAATACATGTTAGAAAACATGTATGGTTTAAAATTAGTTCTTTAATTCATTAGTTGATGGCATAATTTGAGACTGGTCCAAAGTGAAAAAAATTGTGGACAGCATTTCAAAACAGGTATAAATTGAAAGATAAGTGCCAAATAGGATAGAAAAAAATGTGAGTGAAGGAGTCATCGCTTGCTACAAGAAATTTGTCCTTTACCCTGTGAGGTTTTCACAGTTATTTATTTGGAGCGCTTGGAATGTGGGATTATCTGGTGATTGGTTAACCCTTTCCCAAACGACAAAATTTTAGACTAGTCCAATTTGAAAGATGATGTAGGCAACAATTTTGAGTTGATGGAATTGAATATTTGCCTTATAGGCAATTCCTTCAATGTCCACAATGGTTCCAAAGATTTTTCTTGTGTGGGAATGGGTTAAAGCTTTTGAATGTATGTATTATTTTATCATTGATTTTATGAAAGTTTTGAAAAAAAAAAGAAGCCAATTATTGCAACCTGAGATTAATGTCTATAATAAGAACAAATCTTTGAATTAACATTATGACATGGTATTAGATGAGTGTGTTTGGATGCTTATTTCCTGGTGTATTTAAAGCACTACATTTTCAACTTTATAATCAAACTAATAATTAATTTGCTTGATCTTTTACCAGATTACATAATTTTAGACAGATCCAAATTCAAAGAAATTACAAACAACATTTTTTAGTTGATGAAATTTCAAAATTTGTTGTCTGCGTCAGTAGAAAACATTGTGAAAAATAAAGAAGTTGCTTGTGACAAGCAATTTCTTTATTTTAAATAGTGTTTTCCAAAGCCTTTTTTCTGGGGGTGTCCAAAAGCATCATTGTGTTGGTATGGGTTGAGTCTTTGGAAAAAAATGAAATTTTATACATATCAAAATTGAAAGCAATAATTGCAGTTACAATTGCAGTTACGACAAACAATAAACATGATGATGGATTTGTTATAAGAAAGATACATAGTATGAGTTTTTATGTATGAAGAATAAAATGTAATTTTAACAAGCAATACACAATTATGTACATTCAGCTCTTGTTACAATCACCAATGGTTGTCCAAGCAAGAGTGTTGTTAAAAAGGAAATGTTGATGTTTTGAAAATCAACCATTATGCTTTAATATGATGGCATTTATTTACATATGCTATAAAATGCAAAACTAGTATATCTTTGCTTTAATATATTGCTATTTGTCAATCTACTTAGCCTCTTGTTCTGCTTTTAAAAAATGATTCTTTGTTTCTAATCAAAAATTGTCTGTGTATGCCCAATTAAAGAGAGTTGGATTTGTCATCTTAAAGATTATTGCTCTGTCACTTTTTATCCTAATGAAAAAAATTAGAATCTTCACTGTCCTTACACATAAGTGTTTGATTGACATTCTCTCAAAAATATAAGACAATGGTACAAAATTTCTAGTTAATCCCTAATTTTGAACTTTTCTAATATCAAAGGGGTAGAAGACAACATTATAAAATAATTAAATAACCACCCAATCTTATAGCGAACATTGTGACAGAAGAAGTAAGTGCTTGTTACAAGCAATTTCTTATTTTTCTACAATCTTCTTCTTTTGTCTTTTTCATTTATCAGGTATAACATCATAGGGACTTAAGAATTAGGGATTGTACAGGAAAGAGTTAAACAATGCTCTTAATTGCATACTTCAGTTTAATCCATTCCCATACAAAATTTTCGACTGGTCTAAATTCAAAGATGCTTCAGATGACACATTTTAGTGGCTGAAATTTTGGATTGCTTTTACTTTTGGGGTAGAAAACATTGTTGATAATGAAGAAAGCACTTGTAACAAGAAATTCCTTTTTTTTTTCCCCAATATTTTCCAAAGCTTTTTTTCTTGAGGGGCATCAAAAAATGTCATGTGGAAATGGGTTAATGATGGTGTAAATAATCCATATTTTGTGAATCATTACTACGTTATCTCTTAACCCATTCCAACATGGTAACGTTTCTGGACGCCCCTCAAGAAAAACAACTGAGAAAAAAATTGTGTAAAATGAAGAAATTGCTTGTCACAAGCAAGTGTTTGATAGACATATTATCTGATTAACAAGTAAATTTCAACCTGAAATTGTAAGTTAAGCTAAAAAAAAGAGAAGAAAAACAACAATAAAAACTTGACATAACAGGAAAAGCTGATATTTCTGATACAAGATAAAGATTCAATTCTATATGAAGTAAAGAATGTATGAAGTTGAGACTTGAATATTACCTCGACATATCCGGAAGTTCAAGATTTCCAATTTTGATATAATTAGTGTCGACTAATTGTAAATTATAAAAGATCTGTGATACTTTTGTTTAACTTCTAACTTCTCTTCCTAAAACTGAGAATGTTACTTAGGGATATTTTAGATTCATTTCTCTTTGAGTAATGAAATCATAAACCCATCTGGAACATGGCGACATTCAGGACCTTCAGTCCTTTGATTTTTGTTGATCTGTACTAAAATCTGGCTTCCTTACATGCGAGATAATGGAGGTGAATAATTTATCCTATATACAACCCCTATCCAAATTTTTGTCTACTACTAATTTCTTCTTCAAACATTTGATGGATAACTGGCCCTGGCTCCTGACTCCTCAGGTCAGGCTCACTGACTCCGACATGTATTTGATTTTAACCCTTTCCTATTTTTTGAAAATTTAGACTGGTCCAAATTGAAAGAGGTTGCAGACAACATTAAAAATCGGATATAATCTGAAATGAAACCATCCTTCGAGGTAGAAAATATCGTGGGAATAAGAGAAATAGCTTGTCTAGTATAAAAATCATAACAATGTAAAATTCCAGGTTTGAATAGAAAAGGGTAAACAGCATCATTTTGCAAAATATATCACCAAAGAATGTACAAAAAATGAAATTGTTGGTTGGCAACTAAAATGTTTTACTATAGCTTGAATGAGCTTTAGTTCTGATGTTTAACCAAATCCAAATTGACAGGCTCAAGAAAATAAAGCTTCAGGAAACATTGCAGAAAATGTAGAAATTGCCTGTTACAAGCAGTTTCTCTATTATCCACAAATTTTCTACTTCAAAAGACAAGGAAAATTCAAATCCCATAAAATAAAAATTGTTGTGTGAAACATTTTCCTAATTGGAAGAGTCTAAATTTTTGTTGTCTAGTTATGAGTTAAGTTGCTAATCCAACAAAAATGCTTCTCATAAATGTTGGCCAATGTCGGATTTCAATCTTCATTTCTGGTTCTAAATGAATGGTTTGATTGATAAATTGATTCTTTGATTGATTACCTTGATTTGTTTATCCTCTCCTGATATTTTTTTATGTTCCTCATATTACCTTATTCTTCCCCTCAGTTAGAAAAATGGTGGCTTGACTATGGATACATGGATTTTCGAATGTCCCTAGCACCGTTGATAAATTTTGGGGGTCCAGCACCATATACAGGCCCTACAGGCATTTACCAAGCAGCAGAAGGAACGCAGATTGAGAGGACTGCCATCGCTGTTCATTTCCAAATTAAAAACTGGAATCATATAAGGATGTATGGAATTTACTAGTTTCCCAGCTAGATCCCATCCCATCTTCATGTGAATGTTTACAGTTTGAAGCACAAAAGAGTACAATAAAAATAATATTTGCCTGTAACAAACATTTTCTCCTTTTTCTGACATGTTTTTCTTGTGATTTTACCCTTTGATTTCTGAGCATTATGATTTGGCATTCTGGACTTATTTCAGAGTTATAAGTCTACATTATTAGCCTAATTTCTGCAGAATAATGTATTTAGAACTAATTTAACACAATTATAATAGTAATAAAATAAGGGTATGAGAAGTAATTGAGAAATATTGCCTATTATATATTAAGCCTTTTCATGTTGAACCTAGAATATTCCTGTCTTTGCAGGAGGTATAGACAAAGATCGGCCTGCACATATGTGCAGTCTGATCTTAGTCTGCACCTGTTTTTTCAAGTCAAGCCTGAGTGTGTCCAGTGTTATCAGCCCTTTGATTTCAATCAATGCTGAAGATTTGATTTAGTATAACAAGGGTTATTTTTTTCACACTAATTTGGTACTGATCCAAAGTCAAAGCATTTTCATACAAAAATATAAATATCAAAAAGTGATATATTTTTAGTTGGCAAAGCAAAAGTAGAAAGGGTCTTTGATGATTGTGCAGGTAGATAGAATGTTTTATCACAAGATAAATGTTTGGGAAATTTGGCTTATATTTGAATAAAGCTGGCACATTTGCTTATCTCATTCCCATACAATGACGCTTTTTGACACCCCTCAAGAAAAACAATTGGGAAAACATTGTATAAAGTGAAGAAATTGCTTTAGAAGTTGTAAAACAGGAAGTGGTTGACTTGCAGACCTAAATTTAGAATGAGCCATGTAGAACCCCTAGATGAACCTCCACATCTAGTTGCATGTCAATGCTAGGAATAGTTGCTGAGAAAAACATGACAAAAATATACCACTATACCATCAATGTCCTAATGTAAACAAAGTCGTAAAACAGGAAGTAGATAAGTTAAGGACCTAAATTCAGCAAGCACCATGTAGGACCACTAGATGAAAGATTGTCGTTACCAAATTTCAAGTCGATGCTTTGAATAGTTGCTGAGGAGAAGTGTGACAAAAATATTAGTTACAGACAGACAGATAGAAGGACAGACATGGGTTAACCATTATACCCCCCTCTACTTCGAAAAAGGGGTTTGATAATTCTTTTGATTGAATGACGCAATCAGTCAGTTGCAATGATTTGTATAAATGGTCTCTTGTATTAATGGAACATAATAAAAGAGATTCAAATGAATGGTACAATATACAAAAAACAGTTTACAGATATAATTTAAATTATAGAATGTTTGCTTTTTGTTGTATCTAAATTGCAACAAGAAATACAATTGCTTTTACCTTTTCGCTAAAATTTTGTTGGTGTTTTTAAAACAAATTCTGTCAATTTTATTAAGCATTTTGTTTCATTATGTCATCTGTAAATATAGTATTTTCACAGCAGATATATTGGCTAAATTTTAAAGTGTCATTTATATAGTAGATATGCAATGTATTGGCTAAAGAATCCAAAACTGATTTATGTACTCATCCTTTTCCTTATGCAGTAAAAGCTTGTTATATTTCTTGTAGCATTCCCTTTTTTAGATTTCATGTAGATTCTTTCAAAGCAGAACAAATAACATTTAAAATGAAATTATTTGAAAGTTGAAATCAAACTTTATATTTAGATTTAATCACTGAAATACAAATCTGTACTAACCCTTGTCATGTTGAAAAAAGTCCTTATTCAGAACTTCATTATTATCAAAGGGCTGAAAGCACTGAAAGTCCTAAATTCTGATTGATGCTTCTTCTATTAACATATTAAAATAACAAAACCTGGCTTGAAATTTCAAACATGTGTAATCAGATCGCGCAAGAGCAGGCTGATCTTAGGCTACACATTCCGCCATAACAGAAATATTCCAGGTTCAGTCAGTCAAAGGTTAAGATGATATGAATGAAAGACAATCATCTAATGGCCTTGTTCCTTCATAGGCAGTTTATTGCAAACCTAACACATGCATTTGTACATGGGTTTTAGAGATTTGAATTGATCACTACGATATTAATCCATTCCCACATAGTGACGCCTTTTTACGCCCCTGAATTTGAAAGCTTTGGCAAACATTGTGGAGAATGAAGAAATTGCTTGTGACAAGAAATTTCTTCATTATCCACAATGTTTTCTACCCGTAAAGACAAATATTTTGAAGATTTGATCAACTTAAATTTGTCGTCTGCAACTTCTATGAATTTGGATTGGTCTAAAATTTTATCATGTGGGAACAGGTTAATCTAGTACTGGATTTCAATACATCTTTAAACTATTTCATGCTGAACCTCAAATATTCCTGATTGGGCAAGAGGTGCAGAAAAGATCAGTTTGCACACAGTCTACACCCCCTGTTTGTCCATTTAACCTATTCCCACACAGTGACGCTTTTGAACACCCCTCAATAAAAACAATTGGGAAAACATTGTGTAAAATGAAGAAATTGCTTGTAACAAGCAATTTCTTCATTTTATGCAATGTTTTCTACCAAGGAAGTTGAAAAAATAAAAAATTTCATCAACTGTAAATTGTCGTCTGCAACTTCTTTCAATTTGGACCAGTCTAAAATTTTGCTGTGTGGGAATGGGTTAAAGCCAGGGTTAAAGCCAGGGTTGTTTATATGATAAGTTTTCAAAATAAATATTAATCTACAATCAGTGCTTTCATCCCTTTGCTTTTGAAGCAGTTATTAATAAGCATGACAAGGGTTAAATGAAGGCAATAAAGTAATAAGTGGTTGGTCTATGTATAGACACTTAATACTGTCTTGCTTTCTTATCTATATACATGTCCGCAGTTGTCCAGGAAAACCTGTCTAAATGATACTATTTTTTTAACAAAAAAATAAAAATGTTTTGATGATGTCTTAATTGACTGGTTATTGCTATGCCCCATAAGAAAAAAGCTTTTGAAAATATTGTAGCAAAGGAAAAAAATGCTTGCTTATCAACAATGGTCTTGATTTCAAATTGAGCTCTTAAAAATTTCATCAACAATAAATTGTCATCTACAATGTCTTTTGGACCAGTCTAAAATCTAAATTTGTGCTAATAGGTTAACCCATTCTTGAAAAGCTTTATTGTGTCAGAATGTGTTAATATGAAATAATCAGTTGTGCCATTGATAGTTTTTAGCTCACCTGAGCATGAAGTGCTCATGTTGAGGTATTTTGATCATTCTCTGTCTGGCTTGCGTCGTCTGTCGTATGCCAAAAATTTTAAAATGACATCTCCTCCCAATTTCTGGGCCAATTTCAACAGAATTTGGCAGCAATGTTCCTTGGGTAGTTCCCTTTAAAAACTGCTAAAAGAATTGAAATCTCTTGAAAACTCTAGTTGCCATGGTAACAATACAGAAATTTAAAAGAATCTTTAAGAATTATCTCCTCCAGAAGGCGTAGAGCCTTGATATTTTGTATGAAGCATCAGTACATTGACCTATTTCAGAATTGTTAAAATCATCACCCTTGGACAATTTAAACCAAATTGGGCAGAAATTTAACTTAGTTTGCCCCCTTTTAATAATTACCAAAAGATTTAAAATCTGTTGAAAGCATTAGTTGGCATTGCAACATAAGTTGATTTTAATTAATTTTAAAGGTCTTCTCCCAACCCAGTTAGTATTAGGCCTTGAAGACAAAAAGAGCCTTATCTCAGGTGAGTGCCAGGGCCACTGGCCCTCTTGTTAAGATATTGTTTTTGTTTTTTTCTTTTTTGTAAAACAGAGTTTATTGTTTTGTAAAAAATCAAAAATCATTTTTTGTCATATAGGCAAGTTTTTCTAGATTCTATGTGTCTTGTGTGTCATGGATGAGTATTAGATACACTAAATGGATGGTATGCGTTGCTTGGCTAGTATTTGTTTGTTTGTTTTTTGTTTCAAACCTTTGTTCTATTTTTAGCTGGCCCACTGGTGGCAAGACTATGCATACTGTGATTTCCGGTTCCCTGTTTCACCCTTAGTAAACTTTGGAGGCCCAGGCCCATATTTTCAACATTACATTCCACAAAAAGAGGGAACACAGCTTGAAGTCGCTGCCTTAATTTTACATTTTTCTGCTCGATTTTGGCAATTCATCAGACAGTAAGATCTTGATCAAATTAGATGTTTTTTTTATTTGCATCTTATGTAGTTTAAAACTTTGTATAATAGACAACAATGTCTTACTTGGTAAGGTAATTATTGTAGTCTTCTCTTTCAAAGATAAAACATGTTTTAGCATGATAAATATGATACTGTTTTCATTTGCTCACCTGAGAACAAAGTGCTCATGTGAGCTATTTTGATAAACCTTCATCCGTGCGGCGTCTATGACAGTTTCTTTAAAAATATCTGATCTCCCAAACCAATGGGCCAATTTTGGCAGAATAGCTCCTTAGGTGGCCCCCTTCAAAAATAGATAAAAGAATTGAAATCCTTTGAAAACTCCTGTTGCCATGGCAACAAAAGTGAATTTAAAAAGAAATTTATCAAAGTCTTCTCCTGACCCAGCAGGCTTAGAGCCTTTAGATTTTGCATGAAACATCAGTATATTGACCTCTAACAAAATAGCTAAAATCAGTACTCTGGAGTCCTCAGGGCAGATCCTGGGGGTATTCTATGAATAATCAAAGGAGAATTTTTAAACGATATCTCCTCCCAAACCATTTGTTCAAATTCAACAAAATTTGGCAAAAATATTTCTTAGGTGGCCCCTTTCAAAAATCACTAAAAGACTTGAAATCAGTTGAAAATCCGGTAAAATAATCCTAGCCTTAACATTGAATTTGAGTATTGAAAGAAAATAGCCTTTATCTTGGATGGCAGGAATCCATTGTTAAGTGCTTCAATGGCCACAATATGACTAAAATACTGTTAAAGTGGTGTTAAACCACTTTAATCAATCAATCATCAATCAATCAGTTATTTATTGTATAGTAAACCAATAACATTGAGGAAGTTAACTCACTTTATGTTCATCTATTTGTTTATCCAATCTCATTAAAATCATCTCTGAGAAACCACTACATTATCTCTTCGTTAGCCAAGAAAAAAGCAATAGTCTATTATTGTGAAAATGATTTTTATTCAGATTGTTGATTATCATAAGGTCAACCAATAACATTGAGGAAGATAACTCAAATTATGTTTTAGCTGTTTGTTTATCATGAGGTAAACCAGTACCATTGAGGAAATAAACTTGCATTATGTTTTAGCTGTTTGTTTATCATGAGCAAAACTAATAAAATTGTTTATCATGAGGTAAACCAATAACATTGACAAAGTTAACTTGAATTATGTTTTAGCTATTTGTTTATCATGAGGTAAACCAGTAACATTGAGGAAAAAAACTTGCATTATGTTTTAACTATTTGTTTATCATGAGATAATCCAATAACATGGAGGAAGTTACCTCATATTTTGACATTACTTTTTGTTTAGCGTGAAGTAAACCAATAATGTTGAGGAATTTTAGTAATTGGAGCACTAAAACTGTGTATTGGGACTAAGTTTTAACCCTTGCGATGCTGTATAAAATCCCTTAAGAAATTGCATTAAAATCAAGAGGCTGATAGCACTGAAAGTACTTGTTGTTCAATAATCAATACTTCTTTTGAAAATCAATTTCATTAACAACTCTGGTAGGCAAAGGTCAAACAGGACGTATAGACCAAGATCAGACTGCACATATATGCAGGCTGAATCTTTGTCTATACCTCCTGCCCAAACCAGAATATTCCGAGTTCAGCTAGACAAGGGTTAATAATGGGGCTTTTGGTTCATATATATTCTGTTTTTGTTTCTGTTAACCCTTTCCCGTTTTGCTAGGTCAAATCATGGAAATGCTTTGGTTTAGTTGAGTATTGGGTCATTTGGGGTAAAAAAAATAGGTCACTTGGTCATACTTTAGAAAAACATTCTGTACACTCTAGAGGGCATGTTTTTTGCTCATTTTTTTTATTTTTTTTATTTTTAGTCAGAATGATCATTTCAGACAAGATAGATATTTGGTCCTGTGAGTCAAAAAGTAGGTCACTCTGTCAAATCATAAAATACTTTGTATGCACTCTAGAAGCTATATTTAACGCTCAAATGCCTTGATATGTGGTCAAATATTTATCTATATATTTAGAACAAGTTCAAGATTGGTCATTTCGGGGTCAAAATCCAGGTCATTAGGTCAACCCTTTGAATAACTGTGCATACAGCATACAGGCTACTTTTCTGGCTGAAACATCATAAAACTTGAATTGAATATTATTTCTCTATTACTTATCTACAACAGAATTTTGGTATAGTCTCAGCTTGGTTTAAAATATGTGGTTCTTGTTCTTTTTGGCCATTTGTTGCCATACAGGGCTAATGACTGTGTTTATCCTTATAACACATATTCAGTATAGAACTAAAGTCCTGCCTTCACATATCCTTGTCCATAATAAATCATGTTGTCTTTCTCATATTTACCCATCACCTATATAATGCTTTCTTATCAATATCAATTTGCACTGCTTTTCCTTCATACCATTTACTGGAACACAACTAATAAATTCTAGCATCTATATTTTGTGGGAATTTTTAGCTCTACTGGCTGAAGGCAAGAAGAGCTACAGGTATTGTGTGTTTCCTGTCTGCAAGTCCGTCTGTCTGTCTCGTCTTTATCTTTCCTTTAAAACCCTCTATAGTTTTCACAGTTTTCATAGAAATATCTTGGAAATTGGGTCTGATATTCATTTACACAATTAATTCCACAGTTTTTATCTTATTTTCTTCAAACTTTCACAGAATGATTGAAGCCTACCTGTCAAGTATTACAGAAAAAGGGGCCTTTGAGAAATTTAATAAAGATATCCTCGTTAACACAAAAAAGTCCACAGTTTTCATCAGATTATTAATAAAATTTTCACAGATTGATTGCATAATCCAAAGGATTAATTCTAATAAAAGTGGAAAATGTCTGTATCACTGGAAAAGGGGCCTTATGAAAACTTGTCTGCGCCTGTAATCTTTTGATTTAAAAATCTAGAAGTTTTTTATCAGAATTCAACCGAATTTCATGGAATTGATCTTTGAGTGACATTTTTCAGATTCCTTCAAAAGATTTTGATTGGATGAAAAACATGGCTAAAATATGAGGGTTTAATATCCATATATGGTAAAAGCTTTAGAAATCTTCAACCAAATTTTACAGGAATGATGCTTGTGTGACCATTTATCAGATTATTTCAAATAAATTTGATTGGATGAAAAACATGGTCCTTATTTCCATTATTGTAAAAGCTTGGAAAATCATTTTTATCAGAAACCAGTAGATGGATTTCAACCAAATTGTACAGGAATGATCCTTTTGGTGACTCTTTCAGATTATTTTAAAAAAAAAATCAGATGAAAGATATGACTGTAATACCAGAGGCTTATTTCCATATAATGGTATATTTTGAAAACTTTAAAATCTTTTTTCTCAGAAACAAGTGGATTGATTTCAACTAAATTTCACAGGAATTAAGCTAAAAGGCATTTGTGAAATGACCTCATTGCATGAGTTATGGTGTCATGTTTGCAGTAATGAAAAGGTATTTCCATAGTCTTTGAGTTCATTCACATAGTTATTATCAAAGAAGTGCAATATCAAAATATTCAACAGGTTTATTTCATGGCCATGCCTTATACCATATTATACATAGGGAATATTACAACAGTGTCTTTTTCTGTTTGTTGGTATCGTGTTTGAGAATCGAGTGTAGGTATTTTTTATTGGGTGAGACTGAAGGTCAAATCCAATGAAAAAAATACCTACACACGATTTGAGAACACAATAACAACAAATAAAAAAAACACACTTCTGTAATATTCCTTTTATTATATACCTTTTAGGATGAAAATTTTCTTAAATGATTAAGAAATAACCAACTTTCCCAAAAAAGCTTAATGTCAATACACAAAAAATTAGTCTATGTTTAACGGTACTCATGAATATGGTTTTTTGGTACACGCAGAATACAGATTTTTTTTTGTCACGTATTAGATAGCCAGATTTTAATCCATATCTTTTATAGGTATATAATAAAAATGTTTCTATGGCCAAAGGAGTTTAGTGCCCTCTTGTTTCTAGTCCACAGAGGTCAAAGTTCAGGGCCACTAATTAATTTTGATTCAAGAACAGTTTCTATCTCTGGAAGCACTGTCTTCTACTTTGATGATCTGGTGGGGAGTATTTTGCTTCCAGATGGTTCTGCTAAATTTTTGATATCTTGATGCTACTTTTTTGTTTTACAAAAAAATAGACTGTCAACATTCAAAGGTTTCAGAGACAAAACTGAAAATTGATTTAATTTGAAAAATACCATTCATTAGTGTATAAAATATTGCCAGAAGCAATTTCTTCTTTATCTACAATGTTTTCTCAATTATAAACTGGGACATAAAAACCAGGGATTAAACAGGAAGGGTTGAAAATGTTACTCTATTTCCGAATATTCCTGTTTCGCAGGAGGTATAGACAAACATAAGACTGATATAGGTGCAGCCTGTTCTTTGTCTACACCTGCTGTATGTTCCCTTTATGCTATAGTTATTAAAACATTCAATTTTCAGAAAAATATTGGCCCTCATTAAGACCTGTCAGTCCTTTGATTTTAAAGCAATTCTGTCTAGGGTTTTAATGCAGCTTACCAAGGGTTGAAAAGTATGTATTTATAGGTGAAAAATACCTATCTTTTAGCTTGGCTGTAATAGGAGAAAACCTAAGATATCACTTAGACCTGGTGGTCCTCTATGTTGTGTCGGCATCATGGTCATCCCGAAACTTTGACATTTTATAAATAATATCTCTAGGATTACAGAACATATTCACTTGAATCGGAATATATGTTCGCTGTCAAAAGAGCAATGTATACTAACAAGTTAGATAACTCTAAATTGCAGTTTTGAGTGAATTAAACTCCTTTTTCAACTTAGAAGATTTATCTTTTTTATTAGCTCTCTGAGCACAAAGTGCTCTTGGTGAGCTATTGTTATCGGTCATCGTCTGTCCTTCTGTCCTAGTGTCCATATGTCTGTCCTTTTACGGTGCTCTGAAAATTAGCTCTTTTCTGTATGAACCCTGATTTTAAATAGAAATAAGGAAATCTTTGAAAATCTTCTTCTCCAAAATCATTAGGCCTTGAGTTTTAATATTTTGTATGTATCATAGTCTATTGACTTTCTAAAAAAAAACCTCCAAAGAATTACTGTACTCTGAAAATAAGCCCCTTTTTGTATGATTCCTGATTTTCATAGAATAAAAGAAGGAAATCTTTGAAAATCTCTTCCTCCCAAATCATAAGGCCTAGAGCTTTAATATTTTGTATGTATCAATGTTTATTGACACTCTAGGAAAATACATCAAAGACTTATCAAACTCTGAAAATTAGCCCTTTTGTGTGTGATCCCTGATTTTACATAGAATTAAAGGAGGAAATCTTTGAAAATCTTCTTCTCCTCAAGCATAAGGCTTAGAGCTTTGATATTTTGTATGTATCAATGTTATTTGACCCTCTACCAAAATATATGTACTTCAAAGAATTACCGTACTCTGAAAATTAGCCCTTGTCTGTGTGATCCTTGATTTTGCATATGAATAAAGAAGGAAATGTTTGAAAATCATCTTCCAAACTGTAAGGCATAGAGCTTTAATATTTGGTGTGTATCAAAACCTATTGACCCTTTACCAAAATATTTCATAGAATTATCGTATTCTGAAAATAAGCCATTTTCTCAGCAAGCCAAGATTTTAGAAAGGAATAAAGAAGGATATCTTTGAAAAATCTTCTCCATCTAAACCATTAGGCCTAGAGCTTTGATATTTGGTGCAAAGCATCTTCTATTGACTTTCTACCAAAATACTTCAAAGGGTTACCATACTCTGGAAATTAGCTCTGAATGATAGGATCTTATAACTAGGATTAAATGAGAAAATCTTTAAAAACCTTCTCTAAAATAATTAAGTGTAGGGCTATGATATTTTGTTTATATCATAAAGCCTACAGCCATTATACTCAGGGGAGCGATATAGCCCATCATGATCCTCTTGTTAACAATAATTTTTTCAAGGACATCAAATTTTGTAAACTGTTTTATAGGTTAAGATATATTTTACCTTTGATTTAAGGGAGAGGTTACGCCCAGATAAAGACAGTAAGGGGAATCATCTGAGCATGTCCCAGTTTCGTAGAGCCTACAGCACCTGCAGGATACCAGCAGCTCAAAGAGACCATCTGAAATCATATTTCAAGACAGGTAAATATTAGAAATAATGTTTTAAAAAACAAAAGCAACCTTCATAAATCATATTTCGATAAAGGTAAATATCTGAAGTACTGTTGTAAAACAAAAAGATTTTCTGCTATTATTTATTTTAACCCTTGTCATACTGAACCCGGAATATTCCAGATTTGGCAGGAGGTGAAGACTAAGATCAGACTGCACTTATGTGCAGGCTGATCTTAGTCTACATCTCCTGCTCATACTTTTCCTTCTCGAGTTGTTTATGAGGTTGATTTCTTAAAGAAATATTGATTTTTGAACAACAAGTTCTCTCAGTGCTTTCAGTCCTTTGATTTGATAGCAATTCGGTAAGTTTATTTACACAGCATGACAAGGGTTAAGATAGGTAAATATCTGAAATAATGTTTTAGACAGCCAAAGCGGCCATCTTAAATCACAATTCGACAAAGGTAAATATCTGAAATTATGTTTTGAAACAATCAAGGAGATTATCTGAAATCATATATTTTAAGATAGGTTGATATCTGAAATGATGTTTCAAAACAGCCAAAGTGACTATCTGAAATTATATTTTGATAAAGATCAATATCTGAAATTATGCTTTGAAACAATCAAAGAGACCATCTGAAGTCATATTTTAAAACAGGTAAATATCTGAAATAATGTTTTTAAACAAAAAGATCATCTGAAATCATATATTTTAAGACAGGTAAATATCTGAAATAATGGTTTAAGACAACCAAAGCGACCATCTTAAATCACATTTCAATAAAGGTAAATATCTGAAATTACGTTTTTGAATTAATCAAGGAGACCATCCGAAAACATATATTTAAAGATAGGAAAAGTAATGTTATAAAACACCCAAAGTGACCATCTGACCACAATTTTTGCTTAATTTTCATGACACTTGGCAGGAACAATTGTTAGGCCATAACGATGAACCTATTGGTTATGGGAAGTTTCCATTTGAACACAGAAAAAGGGGCCTTAATTACAATCTAGGGGCCACAATTTTGGCTCAATATTCTTGAAACTTAGTCAGAATAATTGTAAGGTCATTGCATTGAACCCTATTGAAAATGGGAAGGTTCTATTGGAAAACACAGGAAATGGGCCTTAATTACAATTTCTTTGTTTACACTCTGAAGGCCACAGTTTTGGCTCAATCTTCATGAAACTTGGTCAGAATAATTGTATGGGTATTATGATGAACCCTATTGATTATGGGGAAGTTTTGTTGGAAAACACAGGAAAAGGGGCCTAAATGACAATTTCTTTGTTTACACTTGATAGGCCATGGTTTTGGGTCATTCTTTATAGAACTAGGTCAGAATAATTGTTAGGTGATAAGGTTGAACCCTTTTGATTATGGGAGGGTTGTATTGGAAAACAGAAAAAGGGGCCTTAATGATAATTTCATTGTTTACATTCTTGAGACCACAATTCTGGCTCAATCTTCTTGAAACTTGGCCAGAACATTTGGTAGCTCATGATGATGAACTCTATTGATTATGGGAAGGTTCCAATGGAAAACACAGGAAAAGGGGCCTTTATGATTATTTTTTGTTTAGATTATTTGACTCCATTTGCTTTTTTTTAACAGCAAATGATTCAGTTGAGTGATTTAGGACTATGGTCCTCTTGTTTCATTCCATACTTCCATAAAAACAGATATATTCTCTTAAATGGTAAAATTGAAAAAAGAGGACCATGGTGGTTCAAAGTAATATGGTATCTCTCACAGCGCAGTTGGTAACGCGTTGGACTGACAATCAAGAGGTCCCGGGTTCGATCCCTGACGGCGGCACCGGTGTGAGAAATACCAGGATTCCATTGTTAGGTGCTCCAGCCGCCGCGATATAACTGAAAGATTGTTGAAAGCAGTGTTAAATCCCATTCAAACAAATCAAACTCAAGGATAGTTGCCATACCCTATAACTAACTACCACTATGACGAATTTTAGACTGAATGGGCACTTCTTCCTCGGGCAAACTCAATACCTGCTAAATTGACCAATCAGGACTGTCAATCAAATAATCAGCAGACCAATGAAATAATTCACTTTGACTGGAAGTACAGTTTAAACTCTGGCATTGGCCACCCTTTTGGTGAGTATTTTGTTGGTTTGGTGACTTTAACATTGTAACTACAGCTTATCCAAGCTGTAGTTACAATGTTAAGGTCGCCAACCAACCATTCTACTTATATGTAACATGTTACTGGCCATAAATTGTACAAAATAACGCCATTAAAAATCGAAGAGGAATAAAAGAGACAGTGGGCAGGGCCAGTGATTGATAAGATTTAAAGACGTCAAACTGTATGTGTAGTTTCAGAAGGAGAATCTCCTAGAAATATTGTTGTATTGTGTAAAGGACGAATATTTACAATGGATGCAGTTGATGATAATGATGAGCCCTTAACAGCTCCTGAATTACAACATCAGTTCCAATATATACGAGACAAATGTGAGGGACTTCCCAAAGGGCCAGGTATAGGGGCCCTGACTGGGGATAACAGGACGAGTTGGGCTGAGGTATGAAGGTTGATAATGTTATTAAACCATTCCCCTATGGGGAAGTTTAACCCTTTTCCTGGACAAATTCCGGATTTTACGTCACTGTGATTTTATACTTGAGAAAACATTTTGGAAAAAGGAGAAATTGCTTGTTACAAGCTATTTCTCCTTTTCCCACAATATTTTCTACCACTTAGGATGGTCAGATATCAAATTGCATGCATTTTTCATTGTCATCTGCAACCTCTTTCAAATTGGACCAGTCTAAAATTTCATAAAACAGGAAAGGGTTAAGACAAGACCAAATTCAAAGAAGTTGCAGACGACAATTTTCAGTTGATGAAATATTTAAAATCTTCATCTTTTTGGGGTAGAAAACTTTGTGGATATGAAGAAATTGGTTGTTACAAGCAATTTCTTCATTTTCCACAAGGTTTTTCAAAGCTTTCATATTCGGGGGCCGTTTAAAAGCGTCAGTGTGTGGGTATGGGTTGATTGAACGTAGCTCGTGGTTCTATGTTTGATTGTCTTTGTCTTTCTGATTGTCAGAGTGGCATTATTTGAAAATCAGGCTTTAAAATGACTAGCATTGAGTTGTTGCTTCTTTTGTGAAACTCTTTGATAATATTTACTTAACTAAAATTAAGATATTTAGATGGAACTGTGTTCAGTTAATAAGTGATGTTAGAAAATGAATGTTTTGGCTTTCAGTCCAAATAATCATACCCCTTTATCTAGCACTTTAGAAATGCTTTAACTCATTCCAACACAATACAATTTTAGACTTGTCCAAATTGAAAGAAGCTGCAGGCAACAATTTCAAGGTGATGGAATTTTAAAATATTAAAGAAAATTTAAAGAAGTCTACAATTGACAGATTAACAAAAATTTTTATTATCTGTGATTATTTCATGCCTTACCAAAGTCAAATTTTTACTTCATTTGAGATAATTGCATTTAAGGAAAGGCTGAATGACACATTTCAGCTTTTAACCCATTAGCAGACCGCAAGAATTTAGAGTGGTTCAAATTGAATGACTCTGAAGATAACATTTTTAATATAATGGAATTTTTTATTCTTTTGTCTTTTTGGATAGAAAATATTATGGATAACGAAGAAATTGCTTGTATCAAGCAATTTCTCCATTGTCCACAATGTTTTCCAAAGCTTATTTCTCGAGAGGCATAAAAAGGAGGGATTGTTTGGGAATGGGTTAATACAATGTATTACTATTCTCTCAACACTAAAAAGGATAAGTAATTTGCACTGGCTTGTACAGTACTACCCAAGTGATTGTCTTATTGCACAGTTTGTAAAAGTTAAAGGCTTTGTATATATTATAGTGTCATCCCCTATTAAAAAGCCAGCCAGTTTTGGCTTATGAGACACTTTATTGCCTACAATAACTCTTTATTTCACTAGCTGACATCTCACCGACCAACCAAACACATAAGTTCTAACCCAGTTAGCTGGCTTCCAAAGGGATTCAAACCATTGACCCTCCTGCTTCTAATTTGAATTCCCTGACCACATGGCCATGGAAAGGGTAGCAGTTTTAACTGAGATGGACCCTAATAATACGACAAAAGGATCATTTGCTGTTCTAGCTGTCAATCATATTCATCATCCTCTCCATAAACTTATTACTAGACAACAAAAATATAGACTGGTCCAAATTTCAAAGAAGTAGCAGACAACGATTATAACTCATTACCAGACAGCATAATTTTAGAGTGGTCCAAATTGAAAGCAGCAGCAGCAAAAAAATGAACAATGTTACAAGCAATTTCTTCCTTTTTCATGATGTTTTCCCAGGCGTTTTTCTTCATGGGCATCCAGAAGCGTCACTGTGTGGGAATGGGTTAAGGCAATAAATTTTAAAAAAAATTGTCTTTTGATGTAGATAATATTTAGTAATTTCTTCATTTTCCACAATAATTAAAAAGAATTCTTCTAAGGTGTAAAGATACAGGTTTGTATGGGAATTGGTTAAAGAGGGTATCCATATTTCTAAAACCTAGGAAAGAAAAGAAGTGCCACAAACGCCCATATGAACAAGACACTTGTCTTCATAGTTATTTCTTGAATGAAGTTGGGGTTTTCGGTGGGTATCTAGCAAAGGTTTTGTGGAATCGTGAATTATTTTAGAATTTACAATATTTGATTGTGGACACTTTGATCTTCTTTGCATATAACCATATGTTATATTCTTATATTTATGAGAAAACAAAGCGATAGGGGCAACAACCAATTGTCATATAATGCTTGGATTTGATATTGAAATCTTAACCCTTTCCTGTTCAATCCATGGTTTTTACGTCCCTGTGGTTTTATACTTGAGAAAACATGGTGGAAAAAGAAGAAATTGCTTGTCACAAGCTTCTCATTTATCAATAGAAATAATGACCATCATTAACCTTTGGCTGAAAAAAAAATCGGTTTCCAAAAATACTTCTAAATCAAAGCATAGGAAGTGACTGGAAGCCCGCATAAAGGACTGGTGTTTTGAAAAAATGATTTCACAAATAAATACAGCTTAACAGGTACATCAGGTAGTGAAGACTAAGAACAGACTGCATGTAAGTGCAGGCTGATCTTTTTCTATACCTCCTGCCAAAACGGGAATATTCCGAGTTCATCATTACAAGGGTAAGACTTTCTAGTGCTGTCAGCCCTTTGATTTTAAAGCAAATCCATATACAATTCTAATTTAGCATGGCAAGGGTTAACATGTATATATTATATACATACAGGCACTTGGGTAGAAAATTTTCTTTCATTTCAGATGAGAAACAGACTTATAGCTCTAAATCCAAGAAATTTTGAGAATCTTGAAGAAATTCAGAGAAGCATGTTAGCAGTAAGCCTTGAGGATTATTCACCTGCTAATGAAGATGATGTAGGTAGTTAAAATCCTTTATCTAACAATAGGATTTGAACATGTAACTATTGAAAAAGAGCAAACAAAAACAGTCGGGAAACTTATTTTGAAAAAAAAGTGTGACTTTTTCATGGCTTGCATAGCTGTTTGTTTAACCCTCTCAAGTGGTTGAAAGCCAGCAAGCTATTGTCATGGTATTGTGTCCGTGATGCATCTGTCAGTGTGTGCATGCCTCTCTAAACTTTTACTTTAAAAATCATCTCCTCGTAAAGTACTGAAAAGAATTCAACCCAAATTTCACAATGATCCTTAGGTGACCCTTTATCAGATTCTTTAAACTCATTCCCACACAGTGACGCTTTTGCACGCCTCTCAAGAAAAACAGTTGAGAAAACATTGTGTAAAATGAAGAAATTGCTTGTAGCAAGCAATTTCTTCATTTAACACAATGTTTTCTACCCAGAGAGTTGAAAAAATCTAAAATTACATAAACTTTTATCTGTCTCCATTCAATTTGGACCAGTCTAAAATTTTGCCGTCTGGTAATGGGTTAGAAAATTTTGATCACTTGAAAAGCATGACTTTATTGGGCAGGACTTATTTTCATACATAGTGAAACCTTCAAAAATCTTCCTCTCAGAAACCAATGGATTGATTTCAACCAAATTTTGGAGGAATGATCCTTTGGTGACCTTTTATCAGATTCCTTTAAAGAATTTTGATCGAATGATAATCATGACTTTAATGGGCCAGGCTAATTTCCTTATATAGTGAAATCTTTGAAATTCTTTTTCTCAAAAACCAGTGGATGGGTTTCAACCAAACTTCACTGGAATGGTCCTCTGGTGACTCTTTTTCAGATTCCATCATGGGTTGAAAACATGGCTTTTGTGGTCATGGATTATGTCCACATATGGTTTACAGTGGTTTTTCTTAAAAATTAGGTAATAAGTTTATTGTCTGACTTAGTGAATTGATTGACTTTTGTAAAAGATTGAAAAGTTTGAAATATTAAAAGTTTTTATTGACAAGATTTATTTGCCTCATCTGATGAATATGACCTTGTTTTTATTATTTCTACTGGTCGAAGGCCAGAAAAACTGTTGCGATGGCTTTTTTACCGTCCAATGTCTGTCCGTCTGTCCGTCTGGCCGTCCTGTAACTTGTTTACGCAATAAGGGTCTACAGTTTTCATTGGATTCTTTTCAAACTTTCTCAGACTGATTTTACCATCATAAGAATGGTTCCTTTTGAAATTGGATCATATCTATCAAGAAACCTTGGAAAAGGGGCCTTCTTAGAATTTAATTTATGGAGTCGACTGTTTTCAACGGATTACTATCATAAGGATAGTTCCTTTTGAAATTTGGTCAGATCTGGTTAAAAACAAGGGAAAAGGGGCCTATAAAAACTTGATCAAAAATCTATAAAAAAAACCCTGAAAAGATCTATTAAAGAAATCTTTACAAAACATATCCCCCTGCCCCAGAAGTGTTAGAGCCTGAATATATTGCATGAAGCAATTGTACATTGACCTCTCAATAGGGAGTGGGGCCTTTATAGAAATAAAGAAGAATTTTGAAAACAACAACTCCAACAAAACTATAGGGCTATTTTCATCCTAATTTGACGGGTATGAACCTTAGGAAGCCCACTTTAAAAAATGCAAAAATAATTAAAATCTGTTGGAATCTTTGGTTGCCATGGCACAATTTTATTAAATGTAGGATATATGTAAAAATATTGAGCTTTAAGATTGGTGTCTGTGTAAATATTTTGTTAGAGATGGAGTGTTACTGGGATTTTAATCCATTCCCACACAATGACTTTTAAATGCCTCTCAATATAAAGCTTTCGAAAACATTGTGGAAAATGAAGAAATTGCTTGTTACAAGCAAATTCTTCATTATCCACAATGTTTTCTGAACCAAAAGACAAAGATTTTAAAGATTTAATCAACATAAAATTGTCGTATGCAACTCCTTTCAGTTTAGACCTGTCTAAAAATTTTCTCAAGTTGGAATGGGTTTAAGGTAGTTTTTTGCCACCCAGCAATATGTAAAATAAATGTATCAGTTATTTGTTTATTAGCTCTTCCTGCAAGCCTTAGCAGGTGATTCTACAAACAAATGGTTTGACAAGTCATGTACTTTGATTTTCTACAAGAATGGACTTGTGGCTTCAAACTGTGATGTGAGTATTTCATAAATGATTGGAATTATACTATAATTACGTAATTTTGATATCATTACTTTTGATATAAAGGTCATACGCTTAAATCTGATGGAAATTTTAAGAGTTTAATTCAAAAAATATTATTAACCCATTCTCACACAATCCCTCTTTTGGACCCCCCCCCTTTAGCGAAATCTTTGGAAAACATTGTAGAAAATGAAGAAGAACTTGTCGGCAATGTTTCTTTAAAAATTTCGTCAACTGAAATTGTAGTCTACCACTTCTTTGAATTGGACTAGTCTTCAATTTTGTTATCTGGTAAAAGGTTGGTCTTTTCTATGAATTTTTACCTTTATGATTGGATAGAACAAAGTAAGAAGTAATAAGTTAAGTGCAGAAGATCTTTAATTCTAGTTTGACTAAATGTCAAGATATTTTACTTGGTTGTTTTTTAAGCCTCCACCATGTCAGGGCCACAAACATATAGAGAAACCTATGTCTGTGTGTAAACAACTCTTGATGAAAGAAATTACACCACTTGAAGGTCTAGATGAGGGTCAATATACCTTTTGAAAATTGATTAATTAAATAACTCTGGATGAAAGAAATGACACCACTTGAAGGTCTAGATGAGGGTCAATATTCCTTTTGAAAATTGATTATTTAAACAACACTGGGAGAAAGAAATAACACTACTTGAAGTTCTATATGAGGGACAATATTCCTTTTGAAAATTGATTATTTAAACAACTCTGGGTGAAAGAAATACCACCACTTGAAGTTCTATATGAGGGTCAATATTCCTTTTGAAAATTGATTATTTAAACAACTCTGGATGAAAGAAATGACCCCACTTGAAGGTCTAGATGAGAGTCAATATTCCTTTTGAAAATTTATTATTTAAACAACTCTTGATGAAAAAAATGACACCACTTGAAGGTCTAGATGAGGGTCAATATTCCTTTTGAAAATTTTTATTTAAACAACTCTTGATGAAAGAAATGACACCACTTGAAGGTCTAGATGAGGGTCAATAATCTTTTTGAAAATTGATTATTTAACCCTTTCCCACACGACAAAATTTTAGACTGGTCCAAATTGAAAGGAGTTGCAGACGAAAATTTAAATTTTATGAAAATAGAGTAGAAAATAATGTGAGAAATGTAGAATTAATCTACCACCAAAACAAACAATTCTTATGATCTAAAACGCAAATTGTAACATCTTTAAAAAATTCAGGAGGGTGGTAGTGACCAAGATTAGACATGATAATGATGATATTAATCCTTTCATGTTTCTCAGAATTTTAGTCTGGTCCAGTTTGAAAGAAGCTGCAGATGACAGTTAAATTTGAGTGCAATTTGAGTGCAATTTGAAAAAGTAACAAACCTATGGGGTAGAAAATATTGTGGGAAAAGAAGAAATTGCTTGTTGCAAGCAATTTCTTCTTCCCCTACAAAGTTTTCTCAAGAATAAATTCACAGGGATGTAAGAACCATGGATTGGACAGGAAAGGGTTAAAATTAACCAATTACTGAGGTACAATATCTTATGCCTGTCAAGATAATGTTATGCTGTCGAAAAGTGATAAACTAAATATATATGATTTATATTGGGAAAAAGGGAGAGGCAACATCATTTCCTAACATCTTGCCAAATGCCACCACTGAGACAGTAATGCCTTACTGCGCAAAGAAAACAAATTTCAATAGCTTTGAGTTGGCATTTGTGACTTTAAAAAATCTTGGTTTGCCTGCCTTCTGAAATTGTAGATTTAACCCTTTTCTGTACAATCCCTAGTTTTTATGTCCCTGTGATTTTGTACATGAGAAAACATTGTATAAAAAGAAGAAATTGCTTGTGACAAGCAATTTCTCCTTTTTCAACAATATTTTCTACCCTACTGAATGATTATTTTTCGTCTGCAAATCTTTTGAATTTGGACAGGTCTAAAATTTTTTAAAACAGGGAAGGGTTAAAACAATTTACAGTCAATCTTGCTCAAGCTACCATCTCTATTAAGCCACCACTTTCATTTAGGGACCATAATAAAAGTTCCTTTTCCAAAAGAAAAATGCATTCAGAAGTGGATACATTTACTAAATAAATATGTTGAAACTAAGCCCTATGCTGTTTGAACTTATCAGAATTGTCTCAGAGTTTGGATAACAAAGGATTTAGCAAAAATTCACCTATATTTTATGTATACAATGAAATTTTCCATCAAATGTGTCATAAATAGTGATACAAGCAATTTCTTCATTTTCCACAAAATTTTCTAAAGCTATTTTCTTGAGGGGCAAAAAATGAGGGGTTGTATGGGAATGAGTTAAGTAACCACCTTTTGGTAGTCCTTTGAGTAGCTCGCTTAAGAGAACTTTTTTACGGTAATTTATTTCCAATTTGTATTTCAGCATTCCCCATACGATGCAATGGTTTTGGTAGCTAGCACTTACTTTGTTGATCTCTGTGTGAAAAAATGCAAGGGTAAATGGGAGGTAAGAAAAAGCAAGTATAAATAGGAGTTAAGATCACTGTGAGGGTAAATCAAAGGTTTGAACAAACATTAGTAATTAGGAGGTAAAAATGCATGGGTTAACCCTTTCCTGTTCAATCCCTGGGTTGTACATCCCTGTAAAATTTATAATGGAGAAAATATTGTGGAAAAAGAAGAAATTGCTTGTAAAAGCAATTTCTTCTTTTTCCTCAATATTTTCTACCCTACTGATTGGTTATTTTTCAAATGAAAACCAAATTAAATTTTCATCTGTTAAACCTTTGAATTTGGATAAGTCTAAAATTTTGCAAAACAGGAAAGGGTTAATTGGAGTAGCAAATTGATGAGGGTAAATCAAGACTGATTTGAAACAATTCCAGTTTGTTGCCTTCTTAGCTCACTTGAGCACATCATCATTGTAATACATGAATGTCCATTGTTAAGAATCTACAGGTCTCAAATTTGAATCAATCTTTCTATAGCTTGCCGTAAATGTTAGTTTTTTCCTTAGCAGGGTTTTTCATGACCCTCTCCTTCTTTGAATTTGGACCCCCATTTTTCAGAAATGACCCCCCAAATAGCTAGACAGCCTTTTTTACCTTATTTGATAGGGGTCATAATGTGGCAAAATGACCCCCTGTTTTGTAAGTCAAGGGAAAACCCTGCCTTAGGAAGATACCCATTAGATATAGTGACATTTTAACCCTTGTCATACTGAACAGGGAAGATTCCTCCCTTGGCAGGAGAAATAGACAAAGATCAGCTTGCTCATAAGTGCAGTCTGATCCTAGTCTACAACACCTGCTTACCCTTTTCAAGCCAGAATTATTTTTAAAATTAGTTTTTAAAATAAATATTGACATGCGACTAGTGCCTCTGAAGATTTCAGTACAGTCGAATATCTTTACCTCGAACGTCCCTTAGCCAAAGTTCTCTCTACGTCGAAGTTATTCCAAAGTCCCGATCTTATTACTCTTTAGTTTTATGTATTTGAACCTCCATAAGTCGTTCTCTTTATCGTGTAAACTACCCCTACGTCAAATCAATTGCAAAGTCCAATCACTATTGTTTGCATATATTCACACCTCTTTAAGCCGAACCTTAATCATAAAGGTCGATTTTTGCAATCAACAAAGTTTTTCACACATTTCGATGTGTCAACGAGGTTAAGAGATAGGTGCGTTACAGTATCGGATATCGATTGCTAGCTTGATTTTGTTCGATTGTTTGTCTACGATCTGATAATTTTAAAGGTTGAGTGAGGTGGAGACAATGTTACAGATGAATTTTACAACGAATAAATAGGCATCTTACGCCCATACCACGCAGGACTTGTTTGGGGCCGGACCTGGTTGATCAAGGGGATGGCCAGCAACTTCGACGGGACGCGCTAAAGGAAGAACCCGGTAACCAATCAAGATGGATACTTGGGTTTTTCGACAGGAAAGAGAAAATACATGTAGTCCAACTATGCACTCGACACGAAGAATAAGCAATAATAGAAGAAGAAAAACAAACAAACAAAACAACAACAAAAAAGCGAAGTCTAAACAAAAGTTACAATAATATCGTAATATTAATAAAAGAAATTACGATAAATACAACGTTGTTATATCTTTCGTTCGATTAGATAATCATACTAGTACAAATCATTTAAGGCCCTATTTACCTAGGGTATTTCGCCACCATTTGGTCGTATATGGAAAATATTTGATTATCTACACGTCAAACTATCTCTACATCGAAGTTTTCTCGTAAGTCCCCTGAACTTCGAGTTATAGGTATTCGACTGTACTTTGATTTTAGTGCAATTCTGACCAGGATTTTATTCTGCGTAACAAGGGTTAATATCACAGGAACAGGGCCTTCATGACTCGCTAGGAATCCTATTTCGAACAGTGATGAGTGAGATTGAGAGAAGTTGAGGACTGCAATTTTTTATTCCAGTTGGGCTGCTGATCAATTGGTTATGACCTTTTGCAAGACATTTTAGAACCCTAGCTTTGTACTGGTGATACCAGGAAGTAGGTGAATAATTGAACTTGGTCTTGATGCAATTGAAAGATTTCTCAAAGCTGTGTTAAAATCCAAACAAATAATTTAAAGGGACAAGCAGGAGGTATAGACTAAGATCAGACTGCACATATGTGCAGCCTGGTCTTTATCTATACCTCCTGCCAAAAAAGGATAAACAGGAATATACCAGGTTCAGGGTTGATATTTTTCAAAATTGAGAATGATTTTATGGTTGTCAGGCAAATCTCTATTGAATATGGTGACTTTCCAACAATTTTCAAGGGAAAAGGGAGTGGTTATGACAATATCCTAGCTACCACTCTGCTAATTTTGGCTTAATCTTTAGCAATCTTTGTTAATGATTGAGGTTTATATCAAATACCATGACATTCTGTCCAATATCAAAGGGAAATGGGCCTTTATGGCAAATTTCACATTGGTACATAAATGGTGTAGAAACAGGTTGAACTCTTCTTTTTTTTTTCAGGGTTCCACTGAAATAAGAAAGTTAACGTCTCCGAGAGAACTTGAGTTTGTTTTAGATGATGTGTTATATAAGGGTATAGAAAATGCCAGACAGGTGTATAATAGTTATGTAAGTAAATACAGAGGTTTGAGCCTTCTAGAGAACTAGACTTTTATCAGGCCTGAGCGAGACATAGTTGTCAATATGATTAGTCATAATGTATGGTTAACAAGTTCCCGCACAACCCAGCTTTTTTCAGCCCCTCAAGAAAAAATAATTTTGAAATCATTGTGGGAAATGAAGGAAATGCTTGTTGCTAATGAGCAATTTCTTCATTTGCCATGTCAAAAATCTTCATAGTGAGGGAATGGGATAAGGCCAACATATTTGAGGTGGATGACATGAAGGCACTAACTACTATGACTAACCATTTGCTAATTGTTTTTTATGTTCCAAACCATATTTTATTCAATCTTATACCGTGTGATGTCTTCGACTTGCTGCCTTGCCGGAGAGAATAGGATAGCAATAGGTCGGTAAAACATGCTTCACTGAAGAAATTTATTAAAAGAGAGATTTTTGACAACCTCAATTTAAAGGTTCAAGAAATCAATGTGGGAAATATAGTAACCGCTTGTTATAAGCAAATTGTGTACTTTAAGTTTGCTATGTTTTCCCAAGACAAATACCAGTGTGAGCTCTGTGAGACGCATCAATTTAGTCTAATTTTCTGTCTTCTTTCAACTAAGCCATGTAATGAATTGTTAGAGAAAACATTTGCCTACCAGGAAAGGACTTCTCTGTAGTCTCACTTAGTTTAAGTTTGTTTTGTTTGACCCGATTCCCGGCGGCGGCAAATATTCTTTCCGACAATTGTCTCTCACCAATGGGTGGATAATCGTAAACCTAAGTGGGATAGCAGCTGGAGGCTAGGAAAGGATGTAGTGGTAGTACTGGTGTGAGAAATACCAGGAATCCATTGTTAGGTGCTCCAGCCGCGGCGATATGACTGAAATACTGTTAAAAGCGGCGTTAAACCCCATTCAATCAATCAATCAACAAATGTCAGTGTATGCTTGGCGAGACAGCATCATCTTTAACAAATAGGAATCCATGGATAACTCTAGAGTTGCTATAGCAATCACAGAAAATTTCTTCAAATTCTAAGAATATCTTATGGAAACCATAAGGCCTAGGGCTTTCAAATCTGCATGTAGCATTGCCTATTTGTCATCTACCGAAATACTTGAGGTTATGATGATGAGATTTATATTAGCCCTATGTTGTGAGCATCTTTGTGGATTTAAAGGAAACTTGCTGAAAAGATACTGTTATTAACCTAACTTCTATAAGAAAGGATGTTGTCTACTGTGTCCAATTTCAGTGGAGAATTTAAGAGAGATAATTGAATTCTGAAGGAGTTGAGAAAATAATATGAAAAAACAAGAGGGCCATTGGCCCTGGGGCGCTCACCTGATGTAAAGGCTCTTTTTATTTCAACAGTCTAATTCCAGGTTAAGGTTAGGATTATGATACAAGTGGGCCACACTTACATATAAAGACTATTAACCTGGTGATCCAAAAGTCTAAATTACAAATTCCAAGGCTTTAGTGCTGATTTTGAAAGAAGGAAAAAACTTTTTTCTCCCTCATAGCTAATTTCAGGAATAAGGAAGAAGTCTGTGAACTGATGCTTCATGCCTAAACCCCCCCCACACACACACCGGCTCTGCCACTGGAGACCCGAGGATCATGATTTTAGCTTTTTTGTAAGAGACCAATATACTGATACTTCATGCAAAAATCTAAACCCTCTGGGTCAGGAGGAGAAGATTTTTAAAGATTATTTTGAAGTTTCACTTCTGTTGCCATGTCAACCAGAGTTTTTAGCGTATTTCTATTCTTTTGGTTATTTTCAAGGGGGACCACCTATGGAACATTTCTGCCAAATTTGGTTCAAATCGGCCCAATGGTTTGGGAGGAGATGTCATTTAAAAAAACGTTTTTTTATCTATATAAGCCCCAGCCCCCTGGGGCTCCACCCCTGGAGACCTGAGGATCATGATTTTAGCTATTTTGTAAGAGGTCAATATATTGATGCTTCATGCAAAATATCAAGGCTCTACGCCTTCTGGGTCAGGAGGAGAAGATTTTTAAAGATTATTTTGAAATTTCACTTTTGTTACCATGGCAACCAGAGTTTTTAACGGATTTCAATTCAAACCACTCAAACCACTGGGCCGATTTGAACCAAATTTGGCAGAAATGTTGCTTAGGTGGTCCCCTTCAAAACTAGCTAAAAGAATTGAAATCCGTTAAAAACTCTGTTTGCCATGGCAACAAAAGTGAAATTTCAAAATTATCTTTAAAAATCTTCTCCTCCTGACCCAGAAGGCATAGAGCCTTGATATTTTGCATGAACCATCAGTATATTGACCTCTTTCAAAATAGCTAAAATCATGATCCTCGGGTCCCCAGGGGCGGAGCCCCAGGGGGTGGGGTTTATATAGAAATAAAGAATGATTTTTTAAATGACATCTGGGCCGATTTGAACCAAATTTGGCAGAAATGTTGCTTAGGTGGTCCCCTTCAAAAATAGATAAAAGAATTGAAATCGGTTAAAACCTCTGGTTGCCATGGCAACAAAAGTGAATTTTTAGAATAATCTTTAAAAATCTTCTCCTCCTGACCCAGAAGGCATAGAGCCTTGATATTTTGCATGAAGCATCAGTATATTGACCTCTTTCAAAAAAGTTAAAATCATGATCCTCGGGTCCCCAGGGGCGGAGCCCCGGGGGGGTGGGGTTTATATAGAAATAAAAAACAATTTTTTAAATGACATCTCCTCCAAATTCACAGGGCCAATTTGAACCAAATTTTGCAGAAATGTTCCTTAGGTGGTCCCCCTTAATAAAAGCTAAAAGAATTGAAATCTGTTAAAAACTCTGGTTGCCATGGCAACAAAAGTGAAATTTCAAAATTATCTTTAAGAATCTTCTCCTCCTGACCCAGAAGGCGTACAGCCTTGATATTTTGCATGAAGCATCAGTATATTGACCTCTTTCAAAATAGCTAAAATCATGACCCTCGGGTCTCCAGGGGCAGACCAGGGGGGGGGGGGGGTATAGGCATGAAGCATCAGTTCACAGACTTCTTTCTTATTTCTGAAATTATAACCCATGGAAAAAGTTTTTTCCTTCTTTCAAATCGGCACTAAAGCCTTGGAATTTGTAATTTGGACTTTTGGATTCCCAGGCTCATAGTCTTTATATGTAATTGTGGCCCACTGTTTCATAATCCTAACCTAAACATGAAATTAGACTGTTGAAAGAAAAAGAGCCTTTATCTCAGGTGAGCGCCCCAGGGCCAACGGCCCTCTTGTTCAACTGATGTTTTTCATTAACCTCGCCTGAGAACATTACAGACGAGCTTCAGGCATCTGCATACAAAGCCCGTGAATGCTGCTATGTAAGTTATTCCCACACAATTCCTCTTTTTACGCCTTGGAGAAAACTACTTATATGTATTATGAGAAAAGGAATATTGAAATTTCTTCTTTTCTCACGTTTTCTACCATAAATGACATACTTTCCCATCTAAACTGTTTTAAAATTGCTGTCTGCAACCTTTTTCCTTTTTGACCAGTCTAAAATTTTGGCGGCGCCGCCGTCATAGCGCAGTCGGTAGCGCGCAAGACTCCTAATCTTCAATCATGGGTGTCATGGGTTCGATCCCCGGCGGCGGCAAATGTTCTTTCCGACAATTGTCTCTCACCAATGGGTGGATAATCGTAAACCTAAGTGGGATAGCAGCTGGAGGCTAGGAAAGGATGTTGTGGTAGTACTGGTGTGAGAAATACCAGGAATCCATTGTTAGGTGCTCCAGCCGCCGCGATATGACTGAAATACTTTTAAAAGCGGCCTTAAACCCCATTCAATCAACCAATCAATCTAAAATTTTGGCATTATTATAATGCCGCCTTTTGCATGACAAATCGCTAGCTAACGCGAAAGAAATGGTATCCTGCTTTGCACGTTCACTTTTATCTGGAAAGAACTTCCATCACTAAAGAGGGAAGAGCACGCTAGTTTTGGTCACGGCACCTATTAATCCAGCCCCGGTCTTCGAAGTCTGCTTATCACGGCTCGACCGCCGCCTCGTGGCGGAAACCAGCAACATTAATGCAGCATTCATCCTTCGCATGTCTTAACCCCCATATGGACTCTGATGTTGGCCAAACAATTTTTGAAGTACTCTCAGAAAATAGTTCGGGGGGGAGTAGGAAATTAAGTCGAAAAACTTGAATTCAAGTTTTCTCTCGATTCAAGTATGTCGTTATACAGAATGCATTTGCTTATTCGGTTAATAGGTACCTTTCTTAATCCAACAAGTCTTAAAACAAAAAGGGAAACAATGTAGCAACTTTCTATTACTATGATTCAATGAATTTTGTTGAAAATCAGGACGAACTAAACTGCATTTCCCTGATATTCTTAAGATGGATACGATATATACCAAAATTAGGTAAAATTGATTCTTATAGTTAAAGAGATCTAATATATAGAGAGAGATTAAATTTTCTTTATAGAATTTTAAAATTGCCCTTTCACAGGAAATAAGGTGTTATCAACTAATTCGAATTGAACCAACTTTTTGAAGTCAATTGATATAATAATTTGAGAAACTTTCCTTTCCCGAGAAATAGTTTGAGTAAGGAAGAGAATATCTTTTATATAAGCATTTTTCATCTTCCACGGTATTTTTCCAGGGCTTTTTTACGGATAAAAGGTTTAGAAAAAGAATCTCTGAAATACTATTGAACGTTTAACAAAAAGTTAGATTTATTTCCACCGAGAATTTGCAATTTTTGTGTTTACAGACAGCTCAATACCTAAATTAATTATCTGAAGTAACAGGTCTTACCTACTAAATTCTTAGACAGAGCTGTATATTAAAAAAAAATAAAAAATAAAAAAAAATTGATTCTCTGCTTCGAACAATTTTTTAAGACACATGGAGAGCAATACAATCCGGCAATACTTTCAGTACTTTGATTTTTATCAGTCCGGGTCTATATGAAAGATCTCGGGGCGATACTCTCGCAGCTAAATGAAAACAACACTTTTTCCTCTGTTAACACAATGATTTTAGATAGCATTTGGACTCATATATAGCTTCAACAACGGTGGACTGTCGGAGGCTGTGCGGTAGTCAATGGAGCAAGGGGGGGGGTGTAAATAATAAAGGGAGATAATTTCAAAGTAATGCTGAAACCGCTTTTTTATGAATTATGATGCTTTTTTCTCTGTAGACAACTCTTTTTGTTTAATATTTTCAAATATTTATCATTTTCATACTTAAAAATATTAAATAGGCAGCAATGCTTTATATTGCTCACTTAAATTTAGATCTAAAAAACCACTTGGAAAATATCAGAAAGCTAGTACATAAAGTAGAACACGTTCTATTGCTTTACTTGAAACTTTCACATTAACGGCGTTATATACGCAATCTACACTAACTCGTGGGACAAAGAATGTTTGGTAGCTGACCGAAAGCCGACTGCTTTTCCGTCGGTTAAATTACATGTGTGATCATTTTACTAAGTTTAGCCCAAACGTTTGCATCAAGAGATGAAAGAAGACACTTTAGAGTGCCAAACTTGTGACAGAAAAAAAAAAAAATCCAGAAAAGGAGAAATTACTTGTTTCACAACGCCACTATGTCTTCTTGAGAGTTGGTCTTGAGATACAGTTTTGCCGATCGTGATGCACATTACTGTTCGAGCAGGCTGACTAACCCATCCCGACACAGTCCCTTTTTTGACACCTCTCAAGAAAAAAAAAAAAATAATAACAAAAATGGAAAACAGTGTGAAAAATAAAGAAATTGTTTGTGACAAGCAACTATTTCATTTTCCACTATCTTTTCTACCAAAACAGTCAAAGGATTTCAAAATTTAATCGACTATGATTTGTCGGCATCTGCCGCGTGAACTTCTTGCAATTTGATATGTCTGGAATATGGTTGTCTGGAAACGGGTTAAGGTCAGCTGTCGTGACTTTTCGTCACCAAGCAAATGTAGGGTTTTTAGGTGAACTGAGCACAAAGTGCTAATGAGAGCTATTGTGATCTCTCGTAGTCCGTCAAAAATTTCTTTAAACAACATCTCGCCCAAACCATTTGGCTAATTTCAACCGCATTTGACACGGAAATATTCATACGTGGCCTCTTAGCCCATTCCCAAACAATCCCTCCTTTTTACGCCCCTTGAGAAAAAGGCTTTAGAAAACATGGTGGAAGAATGAAGAAATTACTTGCAGCAAGCAATTTCTTCAATTTTCACCATGTTTTCTAACGTGAAAAAAACACTAAAAAATTAAAATTCCATAAACTTAAAATTGTAGTCTGCAGCTTCTTTCAATTTAGACCAGTCTATAATTTTGTTGCGTTCAAATGGGTTGAAAATAGCTAATGGAATTGAAATCTGTTGAAATTCTGATTGCCATGGCAACAAAAGTGAAATTTAAAAAATCTCTGAAGGTCTTCTCCTCTTAACCCAGAAGGCATAGAGCCTAGTTATTTTTCATGAAACTTCAGTAGGATTGACCTGTAACTAAATAGATGAAATCATTACTCTCGGTACCCCAGGGGCAGAACCGCCGGGGTTATATATAAAAACAAAGAAGTATTTTTTAATTGACATCTGCCAAAATTCCGGTTGCCATTGCAACAAAATTTTCAAAAAAATCTTTAAAAATCTTCTCCTCATGATATTTTGCACGAAACATCAGTATGTTGACCTCCTTCAAAATAGCTAAAACCATTCACTCGGGTCCCCTGTGGTGGAGCCTTGGGGGATATGTTTCTATATATAAACAAAGAAGGATTTTTGAAGGACATCTCTTCCCATACCGTCGAGCCAATTTAAACCAAAATTTGGCAGAAATGTTCCTTAAGTGGCCCCCTTTAAAAATGGATAAAAGAATTGAAATCCGTTGAAAACTCCGGATGCCATTGCAAGAAACGTGAGTTTAAAAGAAATGATAAACAAAAAATAATAATGATAAAAAATAACTATCTTCTCCTCTTGACCCAGAAGGTCCTGAGCCTTAATACTTTGAATGAAATATCAGTATGCTGACCTCTTTCAAAATAGCCAAAATCATTTATTGTCGGGTCCCCAGAGGTTGAGCCCGGGTTGTGTGTTCTACAAAAATACAGAGAAGGATTTTTAAACGACATCTCCTTCCACACCATCCAGCCAATTCGAACCGAATTTGGCAGAAATGTTCCTTAGGTGATCCTCTTTCACAATAGCTAAAAGAACAGAAATCTGTTGATAATATGGTTGCTATGGCGACAAAATTTAAAAAGAACGTTTGAAATTTTAAAAAAAGATCTACTGAGTCAGAAGGCGTAGAGCCTTGATATTTTGCATGAAACATCAGTATATTCACATATTCCAAAATTGTTATGTATGCTGTTAACATCAATACCGTCAGGTCCCCAGGCGCGGAGCCCCTGGCGGATAGGGCCTATATAGCAGAAATATGTGGCAGAAATGTTCCTCATGCGGTCCTGTTTCACAATTGCCAAATTAACATTGCTAAAATTTGACTTTTGGATACCAAGGTAAAAGCCAATATATGTATGAAACATGGTTATGCCCACTTGTAACATAGTCCTAGCCTGAACAATAAATTTGACTAACGGAAGAAACAGAGCCTTATCTCGGTGAGCACAACAGTGCAAATGACCCTCTTGTTATCCCCCGCCGTTTCTGCGAAGGGGATATAGTAATGGTCTCTGTCCGTAATTCCGTCACTAAGCTTGTCCGGATCATATCTCCTAAAGTATAAATGCTATCAAATTGAAACTTCATAGGTGGGTAGATCTCATTGTGCACAGTGCACAAGAATCACAATGCTTGCTTAAATAATTTTGGAGTTATTGCACTTTGTTATTTAAAGACTTAGATTTTGTCCGGGGCATAGATTTTGTCCGGGGCATATCTCCTAAAGTATAAATACTATCAACTTGAAACTTCATGGGTGGATAGATCTCATTCGGGAGAAGTGCAGTGCACAAGAACCACAACTCTTGTTTGCATAATTTTGGAGTTGTTGCCATCTGTTGGTTTAACGTTTAAGATTTTGTCTAGAGCATATCTCTGAAAGTATGATAGCTATTTACTTGAAACTTCATAGGTGAATAAATCTCGTTGAGGAGAAGTACAATGTACAAGACCCACAACTCTTGCTTGCATTATTTTGGAGTAATTGCCCTTTGTTGTTTTTTAGACATAGATTTTGACCAGAGCATATCTCTGAAAGTATAACAACTATTATCGAACTCATTGACAAGAAATGCAGTGCACAAGAAGCCTAAATCTAATTGGCTTTACTTTACTATCAAGCTTTTACGACGGGGGATGGCCATGTCCGACATGGCTTTATTTTTGTTTGTTTTCATGACGGATACCTTAACTTTCCATTTCAGGCAAGTAACCTTACGGTCTCTGTTCGAGAACTTTCAACCTACGGCAAGTCATTCCTGAGAAATTACAAACTTCACCCTGACACTCATGTACAGTTAGCTCTGCAATATGCTTACTATAAAACGTATAGAAAGTAAGATACTGGTTATTTCAATAACCGCATATATGTTTTTTAGCTCACCTGAGCACTAATTGCTCGGGTAGAGCTACTATGATCGTCCAGCGTCCGTCCATTGTACCATCCATCTGTTCACAATTACTAAAAAATATACTCCTAAACAAACCATTGAATTTGAACGAGACTTCACAGAAATAGTAATTAGGTAATACTATTTCAAAGTACATGACTATACAGAATTGAAATCCATGAAGAACTTTTGTTGCCGTGGCAACAGAGTGAAAAACTCAAATCTTCTCCCCCAAACCGTAAGGCCTAGAGCTTTGACATTTGGTGCATATCATCATCTATTAAACCTCTACCAAAATAGGTCAAAGAATTACTGTACTCTTAAAATAAGCCCTTTTCAGTGCACTCCTTTATTTTCCGTGTAATAAAGGAAATCTTAGAATATCTTCTTCTCCCAAACCAGAAGAAAAGATCTTTGATACTTGTGTATCATTTCTAACTGACCATCTACCAAAATATTTCAAATAATTATGGTACTCCAAAAATTAGTCCTTTTTTCTGTGATTCCTGATTTTACATATAGGAATAAGGAAGGAAATCTGAAAATCTTCTTCTCCCTAACCAGAAGGGATAGAGCTTTAACATCCGTTGTGTATGTATCAGTGCCGATTGACACTCTACCAAAATACTTAAAAGAATTACTGTCCTCTTGAAATTAGTCCTTTTCTGGGCGATCCCTGATTTTACATAGGAGTAAAAAGGAAGTCTTTGAAAATCTTCTTCTCCCAAACCATAAGGCCTAGAGCCATCATACTTGGATGAGTGATATAGGACCATCATTTTTTTTTTCATGCACCGATAAGGACGGTTGCATTTTATGCCATTGATTGTTTGTCTAAAGGTAGACATTTCAAACAGTTAAGGTTGTGCCATTCTGAAAATACTACGTTACGGTAACAGGCTTGTTTCAAATATATTTAGTTCGACTTTTCGAAGAAGGAGGAGAGGCCTATTCCGGTCACCCGGATATCGCCGGTGTAATGCTTTGGTCAGTGAAGTAGTGTCATATCTATTCCTACTGAACCTATTGCTCTGAAACTTTGGACATACCTTTATGACCATAATACCTTTATTCTTGACAAATGTCCATTTTTCTGATAATAATATCAAAGGAATTCGGACTCTTTTTTTCTAGTTAGATATTTGATTGACTTGGGTTTTGCATGCATTATTTCATACGTCTGTAACTATCAAAGCTTCTGCTTTGAAAAGTTGCAAGTTACATGTGAAGTATCATAATGGTATGGCCATTTAGTGACATTTAAAAAAATCGATTTTCAATTTCCTGGCTTAAATTTGAATTATAGGTAGGTGCATAATGTCACAACTCTTTTACCATTAAAGCTTTTTCTTTGAAATTTTGATGTCATTTAGGTCTTCTGACAATTTACCAGTCGCTGGACCCGCCCTCTTATTCCATTGGCCTCGCCCAGTGATTCCATCAGGAAATTCCACTTCGATTTTAAATGGCGTTATTTTGCAAAATTCATGGCTAGTATCGTGATAAAAAGTAAATGGTTGATTGGCGAACTAAACCCTCTAAACAACGATACACAATTGAATCTTTTTAGCCCATTAAGAAAAACAATAAGGTAAACATTACTGAAATGAAGAATTTGATTGTAACAAGCGATTTATTCATTTTTATGCCCCCTGCATTGAACGATCGGGGGTATATTGTTCTACCGTTGTCCGTTTGTCTTTCCGTCATTGAGTCTGTCTGTGTGCAAAACTTAACCAAAAAACTTTACATTGCCAATTACTACTAGCTTATTCAAGATACAATGTTCATATTTGACATGATGATACATCTCCATAATACGCATCTCCTCATATCAAGGTCAAAGTCATGTGATAAGGTCAAGGTCACATACCAAGGTCAAACGCCAAAACCCCCAAAACTCATGTACGGCGGGCGCATTGTGTTTCACAAGCACATCTTGTTCACAATCTGTACTGCATTGTTAGGTGAAAAAAAAACTAAAGAAAAAAAAAAAAACTTTAAATTGTCGTCTGCAACTCCATCCAATTTGGACCAGTCTTAAATTTTGCCGTCTGCTAATGAATTAAAGTAGTACTCTCGGGGGGAGGGGGTGATATTTCACGAGACCGAAGGTAAAGAAGTTGAATATCAAGTTTTCCTTTGCAGCGAGAAGCATATACAAGATGTTGTATCGCAATTGTAACGTGATATTTCATTTATGATGTACCTATCTTTTAATCAAATGAACTTGATTAAATTAAAAAACGCATTTCTGCAAATATTTCCCTTCTCCTTTACAATTCTGATTACTTTTATTCGCATGATTACGTCTTCTACAGAATGAAAATGCCGTTATCTTAGACTACCTTATATGGAACGTTTTTGGCACTGTCAGATATGGAATAATTTTTCTGGCACAAATCGTCGTTAGGCGTGCAATATGTTGTAAGTGCAGCTTTATTCAAGCTGTAGTTACGATATTTTGCATGCCTAACGACGACATGCTGTATCGGGAACCAACTTTCTGTTACAAAATACTGAGTTGAAAGTCAACTAGTTCATAATATCAAATATATTGCGTTCGTTGATGAATGACCGAAGCCTAGTAAAATAGCTCACTTAGCCCATTACAAGACGTTAAAATTAAAGACTAGTCAAAAATTCAAAGGAGTTGTAGAAGTCAATTGAAAGTTGATGAATTTTTAGATTTTTCAACTTGCTTGGTAGAAAACATTGTGTAAAATGAAGAAATTGCTTGTCGCAAGCAATTTCTCCATTTTCCACAATATTTTCATAATTGTTTTTCTTGAGGGGCGTCCAAAAGTGTCACTGTGTGGGAATGGGTTAAGCTGCAGTTACGTGATTTTTATTGCCCATTCCCCATACGTTTTATTACAATGAAGTATCTGACAAGGTCAATTTGTCTGTACTTGTACTTAATTGTAGGGCAGCCCCGACATACGAGACGGGAACCACAAGAAGATATTACAATGCTAGAACAGAGACAGTACGATCATGTACCACGGAAGCAGTAGAATGGAGTAAAGCTATGTTAAAATCTGATGTATCTGTAGGTATTATTTATCCATTTTTTGCAAAATTTTAGACGAGTACAAATTGATAGAATCTACACAAATACCTTAAAGTTTTAAAAATTTGGATTTTATGGCCTAATGGGTAGAAATCAAAGTCACTCGGAGAAAATGAGAAATTGCTTGTCAGAAATTATCATCATTTTTTCTGTTAGATTATGTTCAATATCAAAATACCAGGGTGCTGGTTTCATTAAATTTTGTGAATAGATAGAAAGATAACACGACATCGCCATTACATCTAACACACGTCGATATGTATATAGGCAGTTACAACTGTTTCGCCCCGAACCATCGACTTGCTTTATATTCATACTTTCCATACTTTAAAAAGATTCGGCACCAGAAATAAATGGCCGTTCAAGCAAGAGGGAAACCGATGCAGAAATTTTTTCTAAATTTGAAAAGAATGACTTATTTTGAAGAGTGTATGGGTGGATTGTTCATGATTTGATCACATACTGCAGTTCTGCAACAATATTCCATTTTCTCAAGGTCACGACAGTATTTTTTATTCGCTAACTACTTGTTTATTATGCGTATCAATGTACCCTTTAGACTATTTATAAACAAGTAGATTTTCATTCAAATTACATAATTTGCATTTGAGCATTAACCTCAGTGACCACTCGCTGGCCCCGCCCACTAACTCCATAGGTCCAGCCAAATGACTCGGATAAGAAATTCCACTTTCGATTTTTAACGGCGTTTTTTTTTCAAATTTTATAGCCAGTGCCACTAAACAAAAAAGTAGAATGGTTGTTTTGTGACCTAAGTGCTGTAAGTACAGCCTGAATAAGCTGCAGTTATGATGTTTAGGTCGCCAAACCAACATATATCATTTTCGCGAAATGGCGGCCAATGTGGGAGTTCAAATTACATGTCCGGTCTAAATGAATGATTTCATTGCTTGACTAACTTATTTGATTGACAGCCACGAATGGTCAATTATTTGGACTGAAATATATTGCAGATCGGGGATAAACTACTATTGTACAGAACTGCTGCTGATAAGCACAATAGGCTGATGTCTGAAGCTACTAATAACCATGGTGAGTAGTAGCGCTGAAGCTCGAGGTAGAAGGGAATGATGATAATCCAAATCTTGTATTTCTCATCGAAGCCCTATGTCATCGGTACTTCTTTAAACAGTCTTGATAAGACGGTTATAGATTGTAACCACAAAATAGGGATTATTGGTGAATAACAAAACTTCAATATTTTGAAATTGAAATAACAGGCATTATTTTGAGCTCTGTATTTCAATAGATATGACAACATAAGACTTTCCTGAATATCTTTTTTTTTTTTTTTTGAGGATAAGAAAAAAAAACCACTTCACAATCAAGGGTCGTCGGGTTGTCTTTTGATTGCTTTTGTACGGATACCTCTCTGTACGGATACCTCTCTGCAGTATATCGGACAATTCTGAATGCAAGTATCTTCAAGTATTCATTTCTAGGTTGACAACCGACGATAGTATTTCTGCGGGTCCGCTGTGGCTTCACGGCAGTGCTAGTTTAAGTAGCATTGCTAAAAATGCATTTTTCATTCAATAAACATATCGATAGTTCAGCGCGAAACAGTTGTAACTGCCTATATGTTTATAGGCAGTTACAACTGTTTTGCGCAGAACCATCGATATTTGTCAACTTTGACAGATTTTCACATGCGTGTCATTTCAATTTGTGAAGTGCCGTCGTCATAGCGCGGTTTGTAGCGCGTCGGACTGTCAATCTAGTGGTCCCGGGTTCGATCCCCGACGCGGCTCTCATCTGTCTCTCATCAAAGGGTCGATAATCGTAGACCTATTTGGGATAGCAGTTGGAGGCTAGGAAAGGATATAATGGTTGTACTGGTATGAGAAATACCAGAAATCCATTGTTAGGTGCTCCAGCTGCCGCGATATAACTGAAAGATTGTTGAAAGCGGCGTAAAACCCCATTCAAACAAACGAACAATTTGTGAAGTAACCTTAATCGCCCCCTTTAATTCATGAGAACCATGACTAGTTATATATATACAAAGACTGATGCAAGACAGTTCGTCTTACCTGGTCTGATTATATAGTTGTATATAATCGATTATACTGTCTCTAGGCTGTGATAGACACCTGTTTGGTCTGCAGATTCTAGCAGCAGAGTCAGGTATGCCAACACCACAGATTTTCACAGATCCAGCTTACACCAAAAGGTATATAGATATAGGAAGTGTCATGAAGTTTTCTTGAAGACAATCTTATTCTAATCGTGATCAGACTTGTTAAAATGATTTCGCTAGTCTTTGGATGCCTATACATCCGTGTAGGATGGGAAGTCCATGGTGAAAAATAGCTATAAACCACAATCGCTCATGTTTAATTACATAGTAACGTCTATTTTAATTGAGAAAGACATGTTTTATTTAATCCATTACCACAAGATCCCACATTATAAGCGTCGAATTAAAAGATCTATTGAAAAGATTGTGAGAAAAGAAGAAATTGCTTGTAATAAAAATTTTTCCCTTTTCTCGCATCATTTCTATACTATTTGCCCTTATTTATCAATTTAGACAAATTTGTTGTTGCCTTCTGCAGTCTCTTTGAATTTGGACCAGACCATTTTTTTTCCTTTTGGGAATGGGTTAAAGATTTGTGATGTTTGTTATATTAAAACACGTGCGTCATATAGAAAGCGATGTAGCTTGTATAGTATTTGCCATTTATCATGTGTTAGACTCCCACAGGACTTCTATTTTCTTATCACATGATTATTTTCATGGTTTAGTTTTGTCAATTGGCGTTCCAGCATTTTGATTGGATAAATTATTATAATTTACCCCCACAAAAAAGGGAAATATTTTTACAAAATGGTTAATATATAATTATATACCTCCTTGAAAAAAAAATAGTACGTTTTTGTGCTATTTCGTACAAGATGGTTAACCCATGACCATATAACAAAATTTTAGACAGGTCCAAAGACGTTGAAGACGAACATTTAAAGTTGACGAAATTCTAGAGTTTTTCAACTTTCTGTAACAAGCAATTTCTTCATTTTAAACAAAGTTTTCTCAATTGTTTTTCTTGGTGGTCGTCCAAAAGCGCCACTGTGTAGGAATGGGTTAAGATTTAATTATTTAACTCCATGAAAATAAATAAATAAATGTGATTAAACTTTCAAATGTGGCTCGATTTCAATGGTTGCCAAAAGTTTTAAAACAAAATCCATCGTTCCTTGAACAAGGTATAGTCCTACCGCTTATCATTAGTTGTACATGCATGTTTTAAACGGTTTCAAAGGCGATTAAAACATCGCAACTGCAGTTTAGTCACAAGATTCTGGACGCGCATCTACAAAATGATCGAAAAAAAACCAACCATGACGCCCATAGATAATTCCTGGGATTCATGGATATTCTCAATCTCCTCACCCTTACACTATCGGTCAGCTGTATGATAGGTTTCTGATCAAACTTACTCGTTTTTTTACACTTCATTTAAGAGATGAAGAGAATATTTTTTGTTTTCATGGAGGTATGAACCGAAAAACCTAATCACACAATGTATGAATCCGCTTCGCGTATTCATACAGTGTGATTAGGTTTTTCGGTTCATGCCTCCATGAAAACAAAAAATATTCTCTTCATTTCTTATAATTTAATAGCATCAAGCGAAAAAAGCAAAAACTTTACACATTTTGATACCTTTTTGTATGGGACTATTTGTGTGGAAGCATACAAAATCACTGCGTGCTCAAAATTTTGTTCATGGGGTTATGAATAATTGTTTTCGACCAATCAGAACGCTCGTTTTTGATAGACGAAACTAAAGATTAAATTATTACATTATATACTGTATACAAATGTCCAAATAATAGCATAAACAGACTATGAAAGAAATATGGAACATAGAGGCATTGTATTATTGTTTGTTAAAATGAATAGCAGATGTTTTGTTATCGACACAAGTTTTAGTGATAGACTCTGTACAGAAAAGGGGCGCATAAAGAGTAACACCTCTATGTAAGTATCGGTGATTTATTTCACTTGTATTTTTCAGTGGTGGGGGAGGTAACTTCGTTCTTTCAACAAGTTTTGTTGGCTATACATCCGTATATGGAGGAGTTGCTCCCATGGTCGAGCATGGATATGGGTGTTTTTATAGGATAGAACCTAAACAGTGAGTAGTTATAGTATCCGCGCTGGGATGGGTAGACATTTTCTACAAGGTTACTCGTGGTCTTATTATCCCTAGGTACTCGAGTACCAAATATAATGAAATACCTTTATACCAAAAGTTTACCGAAAGTTTTTATCAAAAGTTGTCTGTTCTAAGACCATTGAGATAAAATCGTCCATCTTCTTTTGCCTTCTTTGTTCTCAAATTGTTCGAATTTGACAGGAGTAATAATTCCAACTATTTCTGTTGTCCGCTTCCGGTTCACATACAGATATTTGTTTTCTTGAAAGATAAAACAATAACTATATCTTATCAATGTAATATATAAGCAATGGGTCACGTATATTTACCGTGTAACGGGTAATTATTTAGTATCCGGGAACTGGCGTTACCCTACCTGGCTACTCGAGTACTCGTCCTAGATATGAGTAAGTCAGGCATTGCATTTGACTCGTAAACCAAGGTTTTGACCCTAAGAAAGCTTAAAATTCCCTGTTTTGACTCTTAGAAAGTTTTCTTAATTGGTGCATTTTGAACTGAAAATTGTATGGTTTTACTTTCAGTATCAACATTTTCGTGTCGGTATGGAAATCAAGCGGACAGACAGATGCACGCAAATTCAGTCAAACTGTGATAGATTGTCTACGAGAAATGGGAGATATGATACAACAGGGAACACAAAAACATGCTAAACTTTAAATATTTTCACCATGCTGATCTGTGGCTTAACCCCAAAGAAACAAGTATCGACCCTGGTCCGACTACAGAGAAAGCAGCTGACAAATGTTGAACCTTTTCACTTTGAAATGATTTAATTTTTAGTTGTGTCTCTCAAGAACGAGAGGGGTTTTTTTGCCGAAAGAAAAATATTCATACTTCCATCAAAAAAGACCACACATCGATTTTGTATGCTTGCGCACAAAAAAGATTTATAATCAAAGTACTGAAAGCTAGCAAAGCATGGTTTTGTTAAGTTATCTTCTTTGTCATCTTTGTCTTTTGTATGGTAGAAAACATGGTTGACACTGAGGAAATTGCTTGTTATAAGTACATTGTACACAATGTTTTCCAAAGTCTTTTTTGAGATTCTTAAGAAATGGGGATTTAGTGGAAATGGGTTGTATAGTATGCTTTTGAAGGAGTTCTCTACAGTTGAATAAAATAAATTGATGTGGCCAGTCATTTTGAACACGCCCCCGTCATTTCGCAGTTGGTAGCGCGTCGGACTGTCAATCTAGAGGTACCGGGTTCGATCCCCGACGGCGGCACTCATCCTTTCCGACTATTTGTCTCTCACCAATGGGTCGATAATCGTAGACCTATGTGGGATAGCAGCTGGAGGCTAGGAAAGGATGTAATGGTTGTACTGGTATGAGAAACACCAGAAATCCATTGTTAGGTGCTCCAGCCTCCGCGATATAACTGAAAGATTGTTCAAAGCGGCGTAAAACCCAATTCAAACAAACAAACAAACAAAACATTTTGAACACAATATGCTCAAGTGAGCTAAAATTACCAAAGAGATGAACTTGCAGGCAGAGTTTGCAATATTCATGAAATACACACGAACTACTTATTTGGCGTAGACATTCAATGGATTTAGTGGTTAAGCCTCCAGTGGTAGTTTTCACTCATTGGACTCTGGGAAGACCACGAAATTTTGTCTGTTAACCTTTGCTATCAAAGCTGACGCTTTGCTACCTAAAAAAGTAAATTAAAAAAAAAAGTAAAATCAACCCTTTTCAATCAATATAATTAGATTATGAGAAATGATGAGAATATTTTTTGTTTTCATGTAGGTATAAAACCTAATCACACTTGTATTTAATTCTGCTTTGCGTATTCATACAGTGTGGTTAGGCTGTTCGTTTCATACCTCGATGAAAACAACCGCAGCCGTATCCCGTAGGACTCTTAGTCAAGGGGTCCCGGGTTCGATCCCCGGCCGCGGCAAATATCCTTTCCGCCATTTTCTTCCACCAACGGATGGGTAATCGTTAACCTAAATGGGATAGCAGCTGGAGGCTCGGTAGGGGTGTAGTGGTAGTACTGGTGTGAGAAATATCTGGAATCAGGTCCTCCAGCCGCCGCGAGATGACTGAAATACTATTAAAAGTGGCGTTAAAACCCTGTCAATCAATCAATCCATGAAAACAAAAACTATTCTCTACATCTCTTGAATGATTTTCAGAATTATATTTTTAAAAATGGGTGTATTGCTTTGCTGATGACGGTCGGTCCATCCCTCCGTCGTTCTGTAGACCCAACTTTGCCAGGTGATTACTTTGAACAGAATTGAGAAAGTGGCACATGTATGTTAAACCAGACAAATGTGTTCTAGATGATAACTTGACTCAGAATCGACCTAGGTTCTTCCAGTTTGACATTCTTTTTGGAGTGTATATGATTCAAGTCCAGTTTCAGATCAATTCGTCGAATTTCGCTGTCTCTGGTGACGTTTTACTTTATAATTTTTATACGCCCGTCGAAGACGGGACGTATTATGGGATCACCCGTGATGTCCGGGCGTCCGGTCGTCCGGGCGTCCGGTCGTCCGGGCGTCCGGGCGTCCGGTCGTCCGGGCGTCCGGGCGTCCGGTTGTCCGGCGGTGTCCACTTCTTTGTCCGGGGCATAACTCTGTCACCGTAAGTCCGATTGACTTTAAACTTGGCAGTTATATTCTTCTCATCAATACGGAGTGCAGTGCACAATAACCATAACTCTACCTGGCTTATTTTTTGAGTTATTGCCCTTTGTTGTTTTTCATACTTGAATCTTGTCCGGAGTATATCTCTGAAAGTATTATAGCTAGGATCATGAAACTTCATGGGTGTATAGATCTCACCAAGGGTGAGTGCAGTGCACAAGAACCATAACTCTACCTGGTCTATTTTTTGAGTTATTGCCCTTTGTTGTTTTTCATACTTGAATCTTGTCCGGAGTATATCTCTAAAAGTATAATAGCTAGAATCATGAAATTTCATGGATGGATAGAGCTCACCAAGGGGGAGTGCAGTGTACAAGAACCACAACTCTACCTGGCATATTTTTTGAGTTATTGCCCTTTGTTGTTTTTCATACTTGAATCTTGTCCAAAGTATATCTCTAAAAGTATTATAGCTAGGATAATGAAACACCATGGGTGTATAGATCTCACGAAGGGGGGGTGCAGTGCACAAGAACCATAACTCTACCTGGCCTATTTTTTGAGTTATTGCCCTTTGTTGTTTTTCATTCTTGAATCTTGTCCGGAATATATCTCTAAAAGTATAATAGCTAGAATCATGAAATTTCATGGATGGATAGAGCTCACCGAGTGGGAGTGCAGTGTACAAGAACCATAACTCTACCTGGCCTATTTTTTTAGTTATTGCCCTTTGTTGTTTTTCATACTTGAATCTTGTCCGGAGTATATCTCTAAAAGTATAATAGCTAGAATCATGAAATTTCATGGATGGATAGAGCTCACCAAGTGGGAGTGCAGTTTTCAAGAACCATAACTCTACCTAGCATATTTTTTGAGTTATTGCCCTTTGTTGTTTTTCATGCTTGAATCTTGTCCGGAGTATATCTCTAAAAGTATAATAGCTAGAATCATGAAATTTTATGGATGGATAGAACTCACCAAGTGGAAGTGCAGTGTACAAAAACCATAACTCTACCTGGCCTATTTTTTGAGTTATTGCCCTTTGTTGTTTTTCAGACTTGAATCTTGTCCAGAGTATATCTCTAAAAGTATAATAGCTAGAATCATGAAATTTCATGGATGGATATAGCTCACCAAGTAGGAATGCAGGGCACAAGAACCATAACTCTACCTGGCCTATTTTTTTAGTTATTGCCCTTTGTTGTTTTTCATACTTGAATCTTGTCCGGAATATATCTCTAAAAGTATAATAGCTAGAATCATGAAATTTCATGGATGGATAGAGCTCACCAAGTGGGAGTGCAGTGTGAAGAACCTTAACTCTACCTAGCCTATTTTTTGAGTTATTGCCTTTTGTTGTTTTTCATACTTTGTTTGACAAAAAATATTTATTCAAAATAACCTGTTCTATTCAAATCCCCAGTTAATATTAAACAGTGTGACGGGCGTATCTTGTGACAGTTTGGCACCTTGTTCAATCTTTAGTTTCGTCTATCAAAACGCGCGTTCTGATTGGTCGAAAAAAATTATTCATAACTCCATGAACAAAATTTTGAGCACGCAGCAATTTTGTATGCTTGCGCACAAAATAGTCCCATACAAAAGGGTATCAAAATTTGTAAAGCTTTTTTTTTTCGCTTGATGCTATTAAATTATAAGAAATGAAGAGAATATTTTCTGTTTTCATGGAGGTATGAACCGAAAAACCTAATCACACTTATGTATGAATCCGCTTCGCGTATTTATACATAAGTGTGATTATGATCATGAACCGAAAAACCTAATCACACTTATGTATGAATCCGCTTCGCGTATTCATACATAAGTGTGATTATGATTTTCGGTTCATACCTCCATGAAAACAAAAAATATTCTCTTCATCTCTTCAATGGCAAATTAGGTAAAGACTACGAAACCTGTCCGATAAATACTGGACAACATTCTTCGCTTTCTTCAGCGAAGAATCGGAAATTTTCTTTCTCAATCGATAAATGGTCTATGTGAGCTTCAAGATATAAATTGTGCACTTACTCTATCTTTAGCATGGCTTTTTTTTTTTTTTTTTTTTGAGAGAGCCCAAGCCAGTGTGATAACCAGGACGGCGTCTGCTTCATTGCAGTGTCGCGTTGCCGTTCATTGTTTGATATCTATGCAATACTTTTTATGTATCAAAGAAGCAGGAACAAGACTGATTTACAGACATTCTATCTTACTTTGCCTTCATTATTGAAATAACAGTCCTGATGGACTTATACAGGATCTCCCTTTTTTAAAATCATGATTTATAGAGTATCTAGATGGTACGGTTTTGAGTGACTGGTAAAATGTATTGCATTATTTTTTATTTTATAAACATGCTGATATATTGTGATACTTTTGAAATATATTTAACCCTTTACTGCATTTCAAACTTATTGAACGTTTCGAATTTAAAGGTTTTACAAAGTCGAAAACACAGTATGAAAACACAGGGACGTAAGAACCAGGGATTGAACAGAAAAGCGTTAAATAAGAAACGTAAAACTTCATGTGGAAAGAAATTTTAAATAGTTTTCAAAACATATTGCGAGGACAAACTGAATATTCTTGTGTTTTTGTAACTTTTATAGTATAGATACATTTGTATTTCGTCATAGTGATATTTTATAGAAATGACATGCTTTAAATTTATATTTTAATATTGTGTTTTAAACTTTCGTTGATCATGTGCTTTTAATTTCATTTTTTGTCGCGCTTAGTGATTTTTAATTATTGATATGTTTAAAGTAACCAAGAAGGACATTTTACTATTTTTCAGATAAATTTCCTAATTTAACAAAAATTGTTCAATGCAAAGGAATTAAAAGAAATGCATAACTAACTGTCATTACTGAATTTCTTAGAAATCTTTCATACGGAATCCCCTTATCATCCTGCTTTCGTGCATCCTCTACGAATTGAGCCTAAGCGTGACATTTCCAACCATTTCGCTGGTGCGTGACTCGCACACATTGAGCACCCTGGACAGCCATTCGGGGCAGTTAGAACATTCTCTGATTGTTTAAAGAAGCTTTGGGTCTGTATCTATCTACAGGGCGCAGAGTGAAGACTCTGGTCAGACTGTGCGGTTGCACAGGCTGATCTGAATCTTTACTTGGCGCACATGTGTTATGGTTGGAAATGTCACGCATGCGCTCAAATGACGACGAGCATATGGAGTTACTTCGTTCCGTGTGTAAATGCTTGCATGACTGGGTTTGTGTGTGTGTGTTTTAGCTTGTGTGTCCAATTCTTAACCCGTCATAGATATCGTAAATATTTGAGGGAGGAGTTTTAGTCAGACCACGAAAGTTAACACACTTAGCCCTTTACCGTTTTCCAAAATTCTGGACCTGTCAAAATTGAAATGTCTTGCAGATTAAAATTTCAAGTGCATTTAATTTAAAAAAAATAACCATTAAGTAGGGTACAAAATATTGTAGAAAAACAAGAAATGGCTTGTTACAAGCAATTTCTTCTTTATGTGCTATGTTTTCTCAATTATAAAATCACAGGGACGTAAAAAACAGGTATTAAATAAGAAAGGGCTAAGACTTTAAACTGATGATATAGGCCAGCTTTAGATTCCGACCCGAACAGTGGTTTGACCAATTACCAGACGATAAATTTTAGACTAGTCCTAATTGAAATGAGTTGCAGACGACAATTTTAAGGGAGGTGTCGATGTTTCTGAAACCAAGAAAAAAGCCAATTGCCGAAATATACGCTCAAACGAACATGTAATACTTGAATTTGAGTAAGACGTTATCTTCGCGGTTATTTGATTGGCTTAAAGTGGCTTTATGTGGTATTGAAAGACTCAGCGGAATTCAAGGTTATTTTTAGATATCACGGATTTGGTTGTCGACGCCGCATGACCTCATTTGCATATGACCAAAAATCAAGGAAAGGTTGTCACATCAAATATTTAGCGCAAAACTAGGGTAAGTTTCCGTATTCGTTTTAACGTTTACGACAGTTTTGGACTGATCTTTACAGAATTGAAGACCGGCTAGCGAACATAACTCCTTATGACGTGAAAGTGGCACTGAATGCGGTATTCAAACGGTAATATGCAGCACATGAATAACCCGATATTCATAAAGTGTACGAAGGGGAATAAGAATAATTAAAATCTGTGAAAAGACGTCGATACCTACCTTTAAAGACATGAAAGTATAGGCTTTGTTCAACTTTCTGGGTGGAAAACATGGTTGAAAATGAAGATCTTTTTCGGCAGTACCCCTTGTACCATTACACAGAACTTGATCGACAGACCTTTGCCTTATCCGACCGCCGAGTAGTTTCGGCCTTAGAAAACCTTGCATCCATCCTTTATATAAAACCAGATATATTCAAGCAAAAGAAAACTGCGTATTCAAGCAAAACAGTTTTGTATCACTTGTCCCAGTAAAATTATCATAGCGGTGCCGGTTCGACGTATCCCAGCTACAACAATTGGTTACCATACATAAACCAATTAAGTTACAAAAAAGTACTCATGAAGAAAAAACGGGCATGGGAGGCCTTTCTACATTGTAAAACAAAGTCAAACTTTGAAAATCACAAAAACAACGAACCAAAGCAACTGCAGCCGTAAAAAATTCACATTATAACCATGATAAAGAACTAGAATACAGCATGAAAATAAACCGCAAACCGTTTTAGGAATATAAGCCAAAAGTAAAACGAACTGCAACATAGGATCTTTAAGAGATGAAACTGGTGCTGAGATAAGAGATAACTTCCAAAAAGCAAGCTTATTGAACAACTAATAGTGAATTGTTTTAAAAATTGGCCAAGAATGCAACTCAGAACCTTTGAATAGAAAAACAATATCAAAATGAACGATGTTTTTGTTGTTTTGGCGACTTAAACGTAGTAACTACAGCTTATTCAAACTGTAGTTACGACGTTTAGGTCACCAACCAACCTTTTTACTTTTTGGTTACATGCAACTGGCAATAAATTTTGTAAAATAACGGCGTTAAACATCGAAGCGGAACTTCCGTTCGGAGTTAATAGGCGGGGCTTAGGGAGTCAGTGGGCGGGGCCAGCAATTGGTCAATTATGAATGTAGAAGAAGAGAACGATCTTGATGTACTGATAGACAATTTACTGAATCTTGATCACCATATTTCAACAAATTTTAACAAAGCAACCAAAGATCTTGGAATTACCAACAGACCTTTTAAATATATAGACATGATAATTTTTCCCCTTTGACTTCCTCGTTGACCGAGTGGTATAGGTGCTTGATTCGTGATCTAAAGGTCAAAGGTTCGAGCCCCAACGACACCGGGTTGTGTTCACGGGCAAGACACTTAATAGCCAGCCCCAGTCTACCCAGCTGTAAAAGTGGGTAGCAGTGGGATTCAGTCACTGCCTCTCTTGCAGGGACGTGTAAACATCTGGATTGTGAGTGTATCACCTGCCAGTATTACCCGAAAGGGGAGTTAGGCAGTATAAATAGTTAGATAGATTATACGTTTCAATATTATGTCCATATTTGGGATATGCCAGCCCAGTCTGGTTACCTCACATAAAACAGAAGAAAATAGACTTTGAAACTGTTCAAGAACGAGCGACCTAATTGATCAGGAATCAGGACCACCTATACCATACAAAGAAAGACTTTAACACTTTGGTCTCCCAACTCTAGAATACAGAAGCGGGCAGATGTACTCCAAGTCTTTAAAATTATGAACAAATGTGACATCAGTACCTTCAACACGCAATTTACTAGTTACTGCAAACTTCAACAGAACCCGAGGAAATGATCATAAAAAAAAACAGCACTAATAATAAACAGTTTTACTTTAAGGCTTGTTAAGACTCGGAACAACCTAACAAGTGGCATAGTAAATGTCCCCAAGTGTCCTTCCTTTTAAAAACAAATTAAACAACCAAGGGGAAACATGTTCGTTCTCAATTCAAGTTGAACCACAATGCTATATGTCAAACCTTAGCAAACAGTAGAATAAATGCAAAGAGGTGGATCCTATCTATATATACTGCCCAACTCCCCTTTCGAGTATTACTGGCAGGATCCAAATTAAGAAGTCGCAGACTTACAATTGATCCTGATGAAGTAAGCTACAAGTAAATGTTTCGTGTACATACCGCTGACGCTGTCAACTTTAACAAGATACGAGTCTGTGTTCAATGAATTTAACTTTGACTGGTGATCCTGTCTTAATCTGACGATAGCAGCGTAGATGGGACAGACCTCCCAGTCCAAATTTAACTCTGTTGAATTTCCAGTCTAAACTGGAATAGTAACGATTAATTCCCTTGGATTCACAAGAGGGCAGTTGAGGTAGCAAAAATGAAAATGGCAACAGAGAATGCTACTATTCTCCGAAGAAACCGTCCAGGCACAAAGGCACAGGTAAAATCGAACGAGTACTTTCTCTGTGATATCATAGTTTTATATATTAATGTTTAATCGAACGCAATAGTAGCGACCAATTAAAAACGCCGTTGGTTTTCGCGGTGTTTTACTGACTTGGAGTGAAAATAGGCACTATGATTCTGGATAAAACCACAGGGACTTGTCACAATTCATTTTTTAAATACTTTATACATGAATATAGACAAGGGGTTGAACTTGAAAAAAAGACGAAATACCTGGTACAAATGAAGTCCCCTTTCTGTCGTCGATTATTGTCATTTTGTGGTGAATGATGCATTAATGTGAAGGAAAATAGATAATCTACATGATAATTAAACATTTTAGAGCTACGGTGATATAAATATTGAAACACAAACTGGATTATTGGGCAAATCATTGGTAATTTTCAGGGCTCTGCAGAGTGGGCGACTTAGGCGAAAAAGTCGCCTTGTTTCATAAAACTTCGCCTGATTTGCTGATCAAAGCGAAGTCGAAGTCGCCTGGAATTTTCAGGAAGTCGCCTGGATACGGTAGGTACTAACCAAATCTGGCCCAGTGGCTATAAAAGTAGGGGACAGTGTGCAATTATACAACTGTCCGTCGGAAGCCCTTTGATCACAAATCAAGCGAGTATCGATACTTTAGTCGCGAGGCCAGCAGATTATCAGAAATAGGGGTATGTAGTCAACATGCTTGCTTCATTCACACCTATGCTGATTGATTTCGGCAATGCTGTGTATACTCTCGGCACTAGAAATCTTTATTTGAAAATCCTTTCCCTTCTTAAGTTTTAATTATTTCTGTAAATTAAGTTATCATCAGTCTACGAGATTTGTTGCTTACTTTCACATAATGAGACTAATGGCCGACATTTACGGACGCCGTGTCATTTACCATAAGTCAAAATATTTTTAAAAAATTGAAACCTTGATAAAAAATAATTCTGCCAAAAATCTGCGTAGAGTAAATTCATTTTTTTTTTAGAATCTTTCAATTTGAGTTATCTGCCATAATTGTTACAAGTGAAGAAAATTATGGCAAACAATTTAAAGGCTTCTTTGGTCTTTTCCTGAGATTTTTGTTATGATACATTCTATCCAAAAACTAAATTTCACTTACTTGTGTTGGTAATAATCCCTTTAAATAACATGTAATCCTATAAAATGGAGCAAATTTTCCTGTGTTAACTTTAAACCTCTACATGTACAGAGTCTGGTTTTGTGTACTGAGCAGTAACCCTTACCCTTTACACACTATAACTGACTTAATCACAGAGGACCTATTTTGACCAATTAATGACAATTTTTATCCATTTATATGTTATCAGGTAAAGTGCACAGACTTTAACTCATTACCACACAATCCCCCATTTTGACATCTTGAAAATGTTTTTATGGGAAACTGTGGAAAAAGGAGGAAATGTTTGCAGCAAGCAATTTATCCTTTCCCCACATGTTTCTAGACTACCCTCTTTGGCACCTTCATTCTTATTTAACCCTTTCCTGGATAAACCCGGGATTTTACGTCACTGTGATTTTATACTTGAGAAAACATTGTGGAAAAAGGAGAAATTGCTTATAATAAGCAATTTCTCCTTTTCCCACAATGTTTTCTACCACATAGGATGGTCAGATTTCAGATTGCTTGCATTTCAATTGTCGTCTGCAACCTCTTTCAAATTGGACCTGTCTAAAATTTCATAAAACAGGAAAGGGTTAAGTTCACTGTGAAATGTCTTATTTAGCTTCTTTTAATTTGTACCAGTCTGAATTTTTTCTTCTGGTAATAGTTTGATTGAATACATGTTGTTACAACAAAATCTTTTCTCATTTTCTGCTTCAAATAGAAACACTACTCATTTCATTCAGACTGCCTATACACTATTTGCATTTTTTTATTAGTTGACTTTTTTATCATATATGAATCTATTATGAAATATTAAAAAAAGAAAAATTCCGAATCAAACTCTTGAATTCTAAAACAAAAAAAAGAAAAATACAAAAGTATTTGTTCACAGGAATAAGATCTTTATTGAGGAATGAAAGGATAAGCAGTATTTTCTATGTTTATTGCATGATACATAATATAAAATGCAACTACTTGGTTGTAAAGCTATTTTTTTTCTGATAGAAATGAGGAATATGCGCAAAAACTTAATTTCTAACACGATTCACTTCTCCTGAAAGTCTCACCACTTCTCCCCATTTTGAAAAACTTCTCCCAATTCTCAGACTAGTGAGAAGTGACTTCTCCCCAAATTCTGGGAGTCTGCAGAGCCCTGATTTTGTTAGTCGGACAAAACTGTGCACAGCTGCATTTAGGGTTTCAATTACCTTTCAGAGCTTAATATCACCATCAAATCTAACATCGACCTGTTTCACACCAATTGCATTTAGAATATTCATTGATAACAAATAATGCGTAAAATATCAATAATCTAGGGCACACAGCTGAATATTATAAAAATTGTTGAAAGGTATGAATCTTGGGTCACAATTACGTCACTAATTCGTTTCATGTGAAAGATGACATTTGATTGGTTGAAAAGTAATTTGACATAAACCACTAAAACAGTGCCACCATAAATATCCAATAAAACTGGCTGTAAAACAAAGGTTAAGAGGTCAATGTGCACAGTTTTTTCGGACCAAGAAAAATGACACCGATTTGCTGGACAATCCTGTCTGTAGTTCATGTTTGATATCACTTTTGCGGAAAATTGTTGTTTTTCTGTGCAGATTAATCATTTACGTTTACAGTTGAATATTGTTTAGCATTAAATCTCCATAATTTGACATCAGAACAGTGACTTCCTTTGTACAAGATTAGTTCAATCCCTTGTCTATATTTATGTATATAGTATTCATATATAGAACATCAATTGTGACAAATCCCTAGGGATACAACAACTTACAAAAATATCTCACTCATCTTACCAAATTTAGCTGTATATTTTGTGAGAAGCAACTTTCAACAGATCAATTTCATACATACATTAATATTATGGACAAATTCTTCCAAAACAGTTCATCAATTGTATCAATCATTAATACATGTTTCTTTTCAATCTTAAGTTTGGCAGCCATGACGATATATAATTACGTCACATTGTTTATAACCATAATCATGCTGTCGAAACTGGTGCTCGTAATAAATCATAGTAAACTCGAGTTTTCCGTATTCCAGTAGTCTCCTATATTTGATCAATTTCATTTCTGCGCATTAGCAGTTTACTTGTGTATTACAAACAATGTGCAAATCGTTAGAAATCAACAATAATCAATGTCTGTGTATTAACTTTATTAAAGAAATACAAATTATCCAGTTTATACTTTTTTTAGCTTACCTGAGATCAAAGTGCGAACTGAGCTATTGTGGTCGGTCGTCGTCCGTCCGTCCACAATTTCTTAAAAAAAAATTCTCCTCCTAAACCAGTAGGCCAATCAATCTGAAACTTTGCAGGGATGTTCCTTGGGTGAAGTTCTACAAAAATTGTTAAAAGAATTTTATTCCGTCAAAAACTCTGGTTGCCGCGGCATTTGAAAATGGGAATCTTTAGTAAATCTTTAAAAATCTTCTCCTCCTAAACCAGTAGGCCAATCAAGCTGAAACTTTGCAGGGATGTTCCTCGGGTGAAGTTCTACAAAAGTTGTTAAAAGAATTTAATTCCGTCAAAAGCTCTGGTTGCCGCGGCATTTGGAAATGGGAATCTTTAGTAAATCTTTAAAAATCCTTAAAAGTCTTTAAAAATCTTCTTCTAAACCAGTAGGCCAATCAAGCTGAAACTTTGCAGGGATGTTCCGTGGGTGAAGTTCTTCAAAAGTTGTTAAAAGATTTTAATTCTGTAAAAAACTCTGGTTGCCGCGGCATTTGAAAATGGGAATCTTTAGTAAATTTTTAAAAATCTTCTTCTCCTAAACCAGTAGGCCAATCAAGCTGAAACTTTGCAGGGATGTTCCTTGGGTAAAGTTCTTCAAAAGTTGTTAAAGTTTTTAACTCCGTAACCTTTTGAGAAAATGCCTATACCTCTAATATTAAATATTGAATTTTGGCAGGCTGGGCCCCTAGGTTGAAATTAATAGTCTTTTTCCCTGAAGAGTGTAATTTTTGTTACAAAATTTTTCACAAATCTGTTATTCATTCGTACTGCAATATTCTGAATGGCTTTATTTTACTTTCAGTTTAGTTCACTGAGTCTAATTATCATTTTGTAAGTGTGCATGCGCAAATTAAAAGCTTAATGTATTTGAATATGGGAGACTACAGGCTATCCTTTTTACCTACCATTGATAAAATTTTACCATCATAGATACTGAATCATCAATATTTATATTTTTTCAATCAAATTCATTTAACACTTTAATTACTTTAATACAGCTTTGTTCTTTTTCCATCAAACTGTTCCGTTTTCAAAAAATACTATGTCTTCCAATTATGGTGACATAAATTATCAAATGTTATTATTATTATATGGAGAAGGCAAAATTTGTTGAGATCTCGCCATCAAAAAGCAAAAATGGCTGACATTTGATTCACAATGGCCGAAAAAATGCATTTTTCAATGGTGTAGTAAATCGAGACTTAAGTGCATGAACTATCCTACTACTTGCAGATAAATGATTATGAAGCTATCCAAATTCTCAGTATAAGGTATGCGTTATAGCATAAATACTCCACTTCTTCCGCTGTTTCATTTCTTGGACCCCACCAACAGCGTTATAGTGGAGCTGCAGTGTATATATGTGATTCTTGGTTACTTTTCAAATTGCACTAAAATTTGATTGTCATCTGCAACTTCTTTTAAATTGGACAAGACTGAAATTTTGAAAAACAGGAAAGGGGTATTTACAGTGCTCTCATTAAGAACCAATTTCAGGAATTTAGAAATTCCAAGTTTCAATTTTAGGAAGTTTTCACAAAATTTAAGATTTCTTCATACACCCCCTTCTCAACCATACTAACCCCAACCACCCTCCAGAAAATAGATTTAGTGCTAAACATTCTTTTCCACCTTTTAATTATCCCCCTTAAATTCATGTCCCTTTGAATGAGGAAACATTGTGGTAAAAGAAGAGATGGTTTACTTGCTTTAATTTCTCCTTTTCCCTCATTATTTCCTCTCGAATGACCTTTAGCATTTTCATTTGCCAAATGTGAGTGGACAGGACACATAATGACTTTGGTGAATGTTGTTATCAAATCTATGGTTTAAGACAAATTTCTGATTATCAGAATGGGGAAATGATTCATTCAACTGACTTTGGTCAAAATATTAGGGTAGGACTGAATCAAGACTGGATTATTTTCAAACTGTCTCCTGTCTTATCATAGGTATTACGGTATACGTGCACATATCACAAGAATATCACTTACATATATTAAAGTAATAGAATAGAACATTGTGAAACTTTTGGCAGAGTTGTATTTTATAGGAACTTCCTTGTTTTATTTTTTACAAAATGTTTACAGACAACATGCGTGACACCATTGAAATGGGGAAGTACTCTCGGATACTAGTGAGATCAATCAGATAACTTTGATGTTTCATGTTAATTGACAAAATAGAATTCCTTGATTCATCAGCATACTTAAATGTGCATTAATGGCGCTTCAGTCGGTACTTACCACAAAAGCGAGGTTTCACATTTTGGGCAAACAATTAATGGCCAAAATGGTAGTTTACAAAATTGTCCAGATGACAATACATGTATCTAACAAAGTCTAGCCCGATGTCTACAGAGCTACTCGTTATTGGCATGATAGGTTCTTAATCAAGTAACTTCAGAAGAAATCATTTACGATTGAGTGATGGCTTGGTAAGCAAACAGGCTACAATCGAGTATGCCCTATGCAACAGGGATAGAGACTGACAACTTTAACTAAGGGGCCCAGACCCACAAAATACAATAATTAACATTAAGGGTATTTTCTCTAAAGATTTAGGGGTCCGGCCTAAAATTTAGGGGCCATTGGCGAATGTGCCCCTGTTTGTCTTTTTCACTGTGCACAGTGAATTGGGCATCGGTCGTCATGGAGATATTTCTGTAAACTGCTTTTGGATTCAATTTTACTTGAGGGTATTTTATCAACTTTTTGGGGAGAGTATATATACTTTTGATAGTCAAAACCTTTATCTTGTGACTTAACCCATTCACATACAGCAAAATTTCAGACTGGTCCAAATTGAAAGGAGTAACAGGCAACAATTTAAAGCTTATGAAATTTTGGATTTTTTTCAATTTCCTTGATAGAATACATTGTTGAAAATGAAGAAATTGCTTGTGACAAGCAATTTCTTTATTCATCACAATATTTCCCTAAGTTTTTTTCATGGGGACATCAAAAAGCGTCATTGAGTGGGAATAGGTTAAGAGAAATGTCCTAGTAAAGATTTCAGGACGTTTTTCTTTAATCTTGTATGTTAATTTATGTCCAGGACTGATTTTCTGGGTGTTTTTTTCTAGATATCATATCGTAATATCATGTCTACGTCTGCTTATTGAGAGCTCTAGGGTTATAATATAAAAAGGAAGAAAAAATCATTTGAACATAATATTCATGTGTTTTTTATGTGATAAAACTTTTATCCATATTTTAGCTAGAGGTATTGGGGTTTTGCTCTATGGGCCTATACCCTACACTGTGCAATCTGTTATTCTGTTCTTATTTGAAATCAATCTCTCTCCATGATCTGTGTCAGCAAGGCTGCGTGTTTTATTTTTACAGAACTGGAGCAGTTGGCCTGATGAACCGTTTGAAGAGATGGACAGTACACTTGCAGTACAGCAGTTTATACAACAGACCATTGGTAAAGATCCCCAGGCAGTAGAGGAAATCCTTACTCCTCCTGACGGACAGGATGAAGGCGTGTGGAAGTATGAACATTTGAGGTAACTTTCAGTATTAGACCAGTCTGTAATTATTGTCCAAATCATTTTTGCCCCAATTGTTTTGACTGATAGACAGGCTGAAGGCATGTGTAAATAAGAACATCTAAGCAATCTCTCAGCGTTTGAAAGGTCTATAATTATTGTCCAAAACATTTTTGTCCCAAAAGTTTTGGCTAGATGATCAATGTACAAAGCAGGTTTTTACAAAATGTTACATCTGAAATAAGTGACTTGATTAAATTTCTTGAGTATGAATTAAGCCCTGTATTGCAAAATTAGTCCTGTCCAAATTCAAAGGTTTTGCAGATGACAATGAAAAAGTGGATTTACTTAAACAAGCAATTTCTTCTGTTTCTACAATGTTTTGGCTATAATAGAATCATATGGATGTAAAAACCAGGGATTTGATAGGAAAGGGTTAATGAAATATTAACTGACTATTTCGTTTTTTTATGCCCCAACTGTATAATGGAGTCATACACATAGAGAAACCACTGTCTGTCTGAGTGCATGGTTGGATTTGTTTGTGTCCATTTCTTATCAAGAGCAAATCATAGCTTGTTCCCTTAATGAGTACTAGTGTCATGTGTAAAGTTCTGTTGGATATGTCCAAGTTCACGATCATGCCTAAAGGTCATGTGACTAATAATGAAGTGGGGATATCCGTGTCTATGAAAAATTTATTGTCTGAGAAAGTTTTAGGTAGAGAAATGAGAAATCACATTTAACATTCTTTAAGTCCAAGAGATTGTCACAAGTAATGAGTCAAAATGTTAAGAATTTTTTCAGACTTGATAAGCAATTCTCAGTGTCTAATTAACCCATTCCCACTCAGTGACGCTTTTAGACGCCCCCAAGGGAAAAAGCTTTTGAAAACATTGTGGAAAATGAAGAAATTGCTTGTTACAAGCAATTTCTTCATTATCCACTATGTTTTCTACCCAGAAATTTGAACAAATTCAAAATTTGACAGACTTTAAATTGTCTTCTGCAACTTCTTTCAATTTTTGCCGTCTGTAATGGGTTAAGACAAAAATAAGCTTTATCTGCTTTTTGGCTCACCTGAGCACAGAGTGCTCAAGCTAGCTATCATGATCACCTTTTGTCCAGCATCCATCCAGCGTTTGTCGTCCATCAACAACAACTCCTCCAAAACCACTTGGCCAATTGGAACTTAATTTGTCAGAAATTATCCTTACCTGGCCCTGTATTAAAATATCTAAAAGAATTTAAATCTTTTCAATGCTATGGTTGCCATGGCAAGAAAAGTGAAATTCTAAAATAACCTTTAAAAATCTTTTCTCCTGACCCAGAATGCGCAGAGCCTTGATATTTTCCATGAAACATCAGTATATCGCTAAAATCATTACCCTATGGTCCCCAGGGGCAGAGTCGATAGTTAGGTTTATATAGAATTGAAGAGTATCTTTAAAATGATGTCTCCTTCCAAACCATCAAGCCAATTTCAACCCATATTTGGCAGAAATGTTCCCAAGGTAGTCCACTTTTAAAAATAGCCAAAGGAATTTAAATCTGTTAAAATTTATGGTTACAATGGAAACATAAGTGAAATTCTTGAAACAAATCTGTAAAAACCTTCTTCTCCTAACCTAGAAGGCTTGGAGCTTTAATATTTTGTATGAAGTTTCAGTATTTTGACCTCTTTCAAAGTAGCTAAAATCATTATCCTTGGGTCTCCTTGGGTGGAGCCTTCTGGGAGGGGGAGTCTATATAGAAACAAAGATGGATTTTTAAACAATATCTCCTTCCAAACCAGTGGGTTAATTTCAACCAAATCTAGCAGAAATGTTCCTTAGGTGGCCCCCTTCAGAAATAGCTAAAATCATTGAAATCAGTTGAAAACTTGAGTATCATAATTCTAGCAAGATATTAAATTTGAACTATTGAAACAAAAAGAGCCTTATCTCAAATGAGCACACCAGGGCCAATGGCCCTCTTGTTTTATTTCAGTTAATTTTTGCCTTAAATTTCAGACAATTTTGTATGGAACTAAATGGAATAGCAGTAAAGCTACAGGTAGGTGGTTGTTTTTCCAATCCGTATATTTAGGGGTGTAGATATCCTTTACCCAACTTATGTGACCTTTGCTCCTTTACCAGAAGACAAGTAAATTTTCCTTTGGCTCTTGTCTGAGAACAAGTGGATCTTGAAGAGTTTACTGTAATTTACTACTATTAACCCTTTCCAACATAATCCCTTATTTTTTCACCCATCAAGAAAAAGGCCTTTGAAAGATTTGGGGACAATGAAGAAATTACTTGCAACAAGTTATTTTCTTCAATGTTCATAATGTTTTCTACAGTAAAAGTTAAAGATTTCATCAACTTGAAATTGTTTTTTATGATCATTAATAGACAAACAAATGTATAAAAAGTCTTGTCATTTTTTTTTTTGTCAAAATGACTGGATTCAACAGTGTAGATAGTGCACATTCAATAGGTATAAGGACTTTGAGCAAAGATGAAAATTATCTTGTAACCTTTTTTCATCTTTTTTTCCCCTGATTTTAAAAAAAACAGCTCTTCAAAATTGTTTACATGTTCTTCTATAACTTTCTAACCGAATCTTGAACAAAGGTGTGGTTATATGATTATAAAATTGAACTGAAGTTATTGTTTGTGGTATTTTGTCACAGAATGAATGCAAGCCTGAGACCTGTACACAGATGACGGCCACAGAACAATGGATATTTTTGTGTGCCGCCCACAAAACTCCAAAGGAGGTTGGTAGTGTATATTAAACTTTCAGTATATTTTTATGCTAATTATAGTCTGGTATTAATCTGAACATTATGCTTTAAGCCACTTCCTCTTCACAAAATGTTAAAATTGTCCAAATTCAAAGTATTTGCAGATGACAATTTTATGTTGACAGAACTTTGAATGTCTCTGTTGTTCTGGGAAGAAAACATTGTGTAAAATTAAGAAATTGATTGTAACTTTGTTTTCCTGAATGTTTGTCTTTGGATACGCAAAACTGAATGAATCACATATTTGAGTAGTGTCAAGGTCATGGCTCAAGGCTAAATATTGAGTTTGAGCTTGTTCAGAACATATCTCCTGAATATTTTTGATGGATTTCAAAATAACTTGGCAGCATTGTTCACCATCATGAGTAAGTGTGCCACTTGAAACAAATTTCATGATAGCTCCGATGAGAAGGTCACAGCTCATCTAAACCTTGACCTGGTCCAGAGTATATGTCCTACATTTGTGCATTGATTTCAAAATAATTAGAGAATTGTATATTGTCAAATTGTTACGAGTTCCAGATAGCTCCAAGGTCAAGGTCACAGCTCAAAGTCAAATAATCCATCGGCCATATCAGCTTTCTAGTTACACATACTTTGTAATGGGAAATAAAATGCTAAAGAAAGAAATCAGCGTTGAGATGCTTTTATTGTGTGTAGGTAGTTTTTATTGGATGAGACCGCAGGTCTCATCCAATAAAAAATACCTACACACAATTCTCGAACACCATAACAACAAATAGAAAAACACACTGTTGAAATATTCCTTATTTATTTTTCAGTGTCCAGCAATAGATTACACAAGACATACTTTAGATGGTGCAGCTTGTTTACTAAATAGCAATAAATACTTTCCTAGCAGGTAAGAATAAATCTCCTTCAGAATAACCCTTTCCTGTACAAACACGGGATTTTATGTTGCTGTGATTTTATACTTAAGAAAACATTGGGGAAAAAGAAGAGTTACTTATAAGCAATTTCTCCTTTTTAGCACACCTGAGCACAAAGTGCTCATGGTGAGGTATTTTGATCGTCCTGTGTCCGGCGTCCTTCATGCATTGTCCGATTTGTGTCAACAATCTTAAAATGACATCTCCTCCCAAACTACTGGGGGGATTTCAACCAAATTTGGTTGGAATGTTCCTTGGGTTGTGCCCTTTTTAAGAATTACTGAAAGAATTGAAATCTGTTTAAAACTCAGGTTGCCATGGCAACAAATCTGAAAATTAAATGAAAACTTTAATGATTATCTCCTCCTGACCCAGAAGGCGTAGAGCCTTAATATTTGGCATGAAGCATCAGTGCAATGACTTCTTTCAGAATTGCTTAAATCATCACCCTCAGGTACTCAGGGGCGGAACCTCAAGGGGGGTGGGGCTTATATTGAAATAAAGAAGGATTTTTAAAACGACATCTCCTCCAAAACTGCTTGGCAGATTTCAACCAAACTTGGCAGGAATGTTCCTTGGGTGGTTCCCTTTAAAAATTGCTAAAAGAATTGAAATCTGTTAAAATCTCTTGTTGCCATGGCAACAAAACTGTAATTTTAATGAAAACTTTAATAACTCCTCTTGACCCAGAAGGAGTAGAACCTTGATATTTGGCATGAAGCATCAGTGCAATTACCTCTTTCAGAATTGCTTAAATCATCACCCTCGGTTACCCAGGATGGAGCACCGGGGGGGGGGGGCTTATATAGAAATAAAGACAGATTTTTTAAACGACAATTCCTCTAAAACTGCTGGGCAGATTTCAACTAAATTTGGCAGGAATGTTCTTTAGGTAATGCCATATTAAAATTGCTAAAAGAATTGAAATCTGTTTAAAACTCTGTTTGCCATGGCAACAAAACTGGAATTTTAATAAAAACTTTGGAAATTATCTCCTCCTAGCCCAGTGGGCCTAGAGTCTTGATATTTTGCATGAAGCATGAGTACATTGACCTCTTTCAGAATTTCTCTAATCACCAACTTCAGGCCCCAAGGGGAGATGGGGTTGGGCTTATATAGAAATGAAGAATGATTTTTAGAACGACATCTCTTCTCAAACCACTGGGCTGATTTCAACCTAAGAATTTAATCAGTTGAAAACTCTGGTTGCTATGACAACAAGAGTAAAATTTAAAAAAAAAACTTGAAAAAAAAAACCATCTCCTGACCCAGAAGATGAAGAATCTTGAATTTTGCATGAAGCATCAGTACACCGACCTCTTTCGAAATTGATAAAATTTTAGCGCCACAGGGTGACTAGGCTTAAATAGAAATAAAGAAGGCAATCCTTTCAAAACTATTTGTCTGTTTTAACCCATTCCCACACAATAAGATTTAGGACTGGTCTAAATTGATAGGAGCTGCAGACAACAATTTAAAGTTTATGAAATTCTAGATTTTTTCCAGATTCCTTGTAGAAAACATTGTGGAGAATAAAAACATTGCTTGTAACAAGCAATTTCTTCATTCTCCACATTGTTTTCCAAAGCTTTCATATTGAGGGGGGTTTAAAAGCGTCATTGTGTGGGAATGGGTTAAACCAAATTGGGCTTGTTGATTTTAGTCAAATGTTAAAGGAGGTTTTCTCCCGACCTAGTTTGTATTACGGCCCTGAAGAAAAAAAGAGCCTTATCTCCGGTGAGCGCGAGGGCCACTGGCCCTCTTGTTCCACAGTATTTTCGACAACATAAGAGTGTTGTATTTTAAATTTCATTCCATTTACATTGTCATCTGCAACTTTTTTCAATTTTGACCAGTCTAAAGTTTCAAAGATATGGGAAAGGGTTAAATCTAATTTTTTGTGAAATATTAACCCTTACTAGATGACAAGAACTTAGACTGGTCCAAAATAAAAGGTATTCTAGATGTGAGTATTCTAAATGCATTTTGTGTCAGTCCAAGCTAGTCAGTGTTTGCACTTAATGCGCATTAGAATTTGTTGGAAATGCCTTAACCCTTTCCTGCACAACATAACTATAAACTAATTAAAATTTGAAGGAGCTGTAGAGGTCAATGTTGAGTTGATGAAATTTTGACAATCTTTGATTTTTGCAGTAGAAAACATTTTGGATATTGAGGAAATTGCATAAACCAAGAAATTTCTTTATTTTCCTCAATTTTTCCCAAAGATTTTTATAAGCCACAAAGGTGTATGTTTATTATTATCATGGGTTTGATGACCGACGGCAGCACATATCCTGTCCAACATTTGTTTCTCACCAATGGGTTGATAATCATAAACCTAAGTTTGATAGCAGCTGGAGGCTAGGAAAGGATGTAGCGGTAGTACTGGTGTGAGAAATACCAGGAATCCATTATTAGGTGCTCCAGCCATCGCAATATGACTGAAATACTGTTAAAAGAGGTGTTTCAACCCCATTCAACCAACCATTATTAGTATCGTCTTCTCAGTCCATTCTTCTGTTCCTAGATTCTTCCATCTGTCCCTCTCTTGGTAACCCATTTCCTCCTACATTGTGGAATTTGAATGAATTTTCACAAGTTGTTCCTAGTCCCCGCGCATATTGTCATGGTTCTGTCATTTGAGGCTTTGTCACAGGGAAAAAAAAGGGGGGGCTGAATGCAAAAGAACACCTCCTCCATTACTGAACAGATTTGTATGAAATTTTAATAGAATATTTCTTGTCACCTGACGCCTTCATAGCACAGTCGGTAGCGCATAAGTCTCCTAATCTTCAATCATGGGAATGGGGTTTTACACCGCTTTCAACAATCTTTCAGTTATATTGCGGCGACTGGAGCACCTAACAATGGAATCCTGGTATTTCTCACACCAGTACTACCATTACTTCCTTTCCTAGCCTCAAGCTGCTATCCCACATAGGTCTACGATTATTGACCCATTGGTTAGAGACAAATAGTAGAGTGCCGCGGTCGGGGATCAAACCCCGGACCAGGAATGATAAGGATGAGTAACTTACCAATAGTTCTCCTATTTACATATTTCAGAGTAAATATACGGGAAACATCAGTATCCAAACTCGGGTCAGTGTGTAGACGTGTCTACAGGATATTTTCACACGCATACTTTCATCATCGAGCTCTTTTTGATGAATATGAGGTATAGTAATTAACTCCATTACCAGACGACGAATTAATTGACTAGTCCAATTTGAAAAAAAGTCTCAGACTACATTTAGAATTACTCTTAAATAGAAAATATTAAACAAATAGGATAGAAGACATTGTGGGAAAAGGAAAAAATGCCCATTACAAGCAATTTCTCTTTTCCCACAAAGTTTTCCATGATAAAATTTCTTTGGGCTACACAAACTTATTGTTTGGTAATAGGTTAAGGGCAACTACACAAATAAAGTAGCCTGTTGTATTGGCATTGTAAATTTGAATTAACCCTTTCCCGTTCAAATACGGGATTTTATGTTTCTGTGATTTTATACTCCAGAAAACATTGTGGAAAAAGAAGAAATTGCTTGTAACAAGCAATTTCTTTTTTTTTCAACAATATTTTCTACCACATAGGATGGTTTAATTTCAAATGGCATCCAGTTTTCATTGTCGTCTGCAACCTCTTTCAATTTGGACTAGTCTAAAATTTCCAAAAACAGGAAAGGGTTAATAAGATGAATTTAACCCATCACCAGCTGAAAAAATTGGGTTCACAGAGCTTGCAATGACAATATCTAGATGATGAAATCTTGTAAATGTTTGTCTTTTGGGGTAGAAAATATTGCAGATAATGAAGGAATTGCTTGAACCAAGTGATTTCTTTATTTTTAGCTCATCTGAGCACAATGTGCTCAAGGTGAGCTGTTGTTATAGGTAATTGTCTGGCATCTGTCTGTCCATCCTTAAACAATTATTAAAAAGGGCCTAGAGCTTTGATATTTGGTACATATCATCACCTATTGACCCTATACCAAAATACTTCAAAGAATTAGGTGTATTCTGAAAATTAGCTCTTTTCCCTGCGATCCCTGATTTTACAAAGGAATAAAGAAAGAAATCTTTGAAAATCTTCTTCTTCCAAACGATAAGGCCTAGAGCTTTGATATTTGGTACATATCATCACCTATTGACCCTCTACCAAAATACTTCAAAGAATTATCATATTCTGAAAATTAGCCCTTTCTGTGCTATCCCTGATTTTACAAAGGAATAATGAAGGAAATCTTTTAAAGTCATCTTATCCCAAACCATAAGGCCTAGAGCTTTGATATTTGGTACATGTCATCAGCTATTAACCCTCTACCAAAACACTTCAAAGAATTACTGTATTCTGAAAATTAGCCATTTTCTGTGGGATCACTAATTTTAGATAGAAATAAAGAATGATATCTTTGAAAACCTTCTTCTGCAAAACCATTAGGCCTAGAGTTTTGATATTTGGTATGTATTGATGTCTATTGACCCTCTAACAAAATACTTCAAAGAATTACCCTAATCAGGAAATTAGCGCTATACCGTAGGATCATCAATAAACCTAGGATTAAAAGAGAAAATCCTTAAACATCACCTCCAAAATAATTAGACAGAAGGCTTTGTTTATTTGTATATATCATAAAGCCATGAACCATCATACTCAGGGGAGCAATTTAGAACCATCATGGTCCTCTTGTTCACAATGTTCTCCTGAACATTTTTTAAGGGTAAATAAAACTTAGGAATTTGTTAACAGCCATGACAGTTTTGTTGAAAGGAAGGAATCCTGTTCATACATAATGAAATCAAAGAGAATTCTGAGCACTTAAACAATACAGTTAATTGAAAGTAAAGACGTAAAGCGTCTTTGACCATTTGAAGCTTGATTTGTTTACATGTTATTATTGTATGGGCTTGATATAAAATGAATGAGAGCTGGGCCCCAATAGTTCAATTGTAGTATGATGTGCTCTCATTCCTGGGGTACTGACACACCCAATATTCTTTCTGACATTTGACAAGTCATAGCAACATATGTCATTTGTCACTCAACAATGGGTGAATGATATGTAGTGAGCCTAAGTGGTATAAGCAGTAGGTTGCTTGGATCTATTGTCTTGGTTCTGATGGCTTGAAATGATAGAAAGCTATGGTTAGCTGCACCTGGTGATATAACTGAAGTACTGATGAAAGTGGTGGTAACAAAACAATAATCATTCACATAAATGAGATGAAAATGAGCAATGGGTGACTTGAATTAAATGTTGTGGTTACATGTGACAGGAAACCATGGTGAAGCTTTTACGAAACTGGATAGATATCAATGGTTCAGTGCGAAACGGTTGTAATTGCCTATAAACATAAAGGCAGTTACAATTGTTTCACACAGAACCATCGATATCAGAATTAATTATTGGACCATTCATTGAAGTTAATGTGTTAAGATTGCGTAACAAAGATTTGTCTTCCATAGCATGTTAACCCTTTCCTGTTTTGCAGAATTTTGAACCTGTCCAAATGCAAAGATTTTGCAGACGAAGAATAAGCATTCAGTAGGGTAGAAAAAATTGTGGAAAAAGAAAAAAATACTTCTTACCAGCAATTTCTTTTTCTACGAATTATTCTCAATTATAAAATCACAGAGACGTATAAACCAGGGATTGAACAGGAAGGGGTTAAGACCAATTGTTTTCCAAAATAATGTTACTTGATATTTCATACAATCGATGTTGTCCTTAGGTTGCGGCCATCATTCCATGAATTATGAATATAATATACTGTTTGAAATTGCATTAATTATGGCAAAGTTTTAGACTTGTTAGTTGAACAATTTTCTGCACTTTTGTTTTACCAAATATGCAATTGAAAATGTGAGAAAGTGAAGTTGTATGGGTATTTTGGCTATAAGGCCCTGTTAACCCTTGTCATGATGATCCCATATTATTCCTGCTTTGGCAGGAGGCATAGACAAAGATCAGCCTGCATATGTGAGCAGTCTGATCTTAATGTACACCATCTGCTTGTCCTGTTTAAACCAGATTTTTTCACAAGATTAATTTCCAAACTCAATATTGACCCATCAGCCCTTTGTTTTTAATGCACTTCTTATCAAGGAATTTTTTCAGCATGACAAGGGTTAACCATTTACCAGATGACAATTAGACTGATTTTATTTCATAGAGACTGCAAACAATAATTCCAAATTTGTAAAAACTTGAAATTGATAAACATTTTCTCCTTTTTGTAGAATGCCTTTTTTAACCTTTTCACTAGCTTTTGGAAATGATGGGTTATGTGGTAATGAGTAAAGATGACTTCATTTGCTCTCTTGACTGTTTTTTCTCTTTCAAAGGGGAGTTTCTCAAAGTATATACATGTATTGCTGTTCTTCATTTCAGAATGAGACCTGCCTATGTAAGAGATTTACAATGTTTGTAACCAAATATAAACTCATGTCAAAGGACAACTTGATTGTGCCAATACTGGAATACGACCAACAGAACATTACCGGTGAAAGTGATGCTTAACCAATCATTGGATGACAATATCTTAAACCAGACAAAATTAAATTCAGCAGCGGAAGACAATTTTCAGTTCTTGAAATTTTGAAAATATTTGTCTTTCTACATTTTCCTCAATATTTTCCAAATATTTTTATGTGTAGAAAGCAGGATTGTGGCTGAATTGGTAAACCCATTCCCACGCAATGACACTTTTGGACGTCCCTAAAGAAAAACAATTAGGAAAACATTGTGTTGAATGAAGAAATTGCTTGTAACAAGCAATTTCTTTATTTTTCACAATATTTTCTACCCAGAAAGTTGAAAAAATCTAGTATTTTATCGACTATAAATTGCTGTCTGCAACTCAAATAAGACCAGTCTAAAGTTTTGTCTTCTGGTAATGGGTTAACAAATACAGCTGAATTACATGTCTGCTCCATATCTCCTAGACCCCTTGATAGAATTCTATGAAATCTTGCATTGTGACACAATAATTATCTCTTGGACTTTATAGAGGACTCATATTTTTTACGCCCCCGCATTGATAAGATCGGGGGGCATTTTGTTTTGTCGGTGTCCGTCTGTCTGTCTGTCTGCAAAACTTAACCTGCCTACTAAACATTTTCCTATAACTTCAACCCTGATTAAGTTACAATGCTAATATTTGGTATGTAGATAGGTCTCAACAAGGCGCAACTGGCAAGTCATTTCATCAAGGTCAAGGTCAAAATTTTAACCCTTTTCCCTAAAACAAAGAAAAAAACAATAAAAATCACCCGTTTCTAAAGAATTCCTGTTTCGGGAGCACAGTGTTTCACAAACACATCTTGTTTATTTTTTGGTAGTGTATGATACTATGTCTGTATGTCCCTCAGTCTATGTTTTTCAATTAGGACGACATCTCAAACTGTAAAACAGATTTTCATGTGATTACACACACTTGTTCAGTTTTAGTCCTAGTTGTGCAAGAAAGAAATCGAAGGTGGATTGCGATACTGTTCGAAGTGTCTTTACATCGTGTACTTAGAACAGTATCTCAATTAACCTGCAAAGTATAATTTCATACGCTTAAAGATCAAGGTCCTAGCTAAAACTCAAATTCAGACCTCGCACTTATTTAGATGAAATCTTTGAAACTATTCAGAGTATTATTATTTTATTTACCTTTGAATCATGATGAACAGCAGCGGGGGGTTTACAACAGATTCTCGTGTTCAACAGTCTGCAATGGTTGGACAGTTGAATTATCAAAATATTTGGCTATTAAAGGTTATATGAATTCAGCACTTCTTTAAATATTTTTTCACTTTGAATTTTAAACCTGTGGGCCAAAAATGCTATGCTATTCACATGAGAAAATGCATTTAAGAGGTATTTATCGATAAACTTTAACATTTTCTGTTTTCTTTTGAATTAAAAAAATGAATAGAAAGATTGTTATTTTGAATAATATTAATGTTTCTCTCGTAAAAACTATAGTTTTTAAGCTCTGCTGAGCACAACGTGCTCAAGGTGAGCTATTGTGATCGGTAATTGTTAGGTGTTGTCTGTCCGTCCCTAAACAATTATAAAAAAATCTTCTCCTAAACAATAAGGTCTAGAGCTTTGATATTTGGTACACACCATCACCTTTTTACCCTTTACCAAAATACTTCAAAGAATTACTGTACTCTTAGAATTAGCCCTTTTCTGGTCGATCCCTAATTTTAGAAAGGAATAAAGAATGATATCTTTGAAAACCTTTTTCTCCTAAACCATTAGGCCTAGAGCTTTTATACTTGGTATGTATTGATGTCTATACTTCAAAGCATTACCATATTCAGGAAATTAGCGCTATATGGTGGGATCATCAATATACGTAGGATTAAAAGAGAAAATCCTTAAACATCTCCAAAATAATTAGAGGGAGGGCTTTGCTATTTTGTATATATCATAAAACGATGAACCATCATACTCAGGGGAGAGATTTAGGACCATCATGGTCCTCTTGTTTGTAGTTTGAACTGTAAAAGTATTTATTTAAATTAAGTTAGATCTGTATGCATTTTTTTGTTCATTGTCATTATGTATACAATGATGAATATTATGATAAATAAATTTTTAGATAACAAATGAAAAAATATTTTCTGTTTTCAACAGTGAACATCCATCTCGATTAACCTTGTCTCACACACATGTAATATCACTTTGTAAATGATGCTATCTGATTGATTGATTGATTGATTGATTGATCGATTCAATGGGGTTTAACGCCACTATTAACAGTATTTCAGTCAATCTCGGCGGCTGCAGCACCTAACAATGCATTCCTGGTGTTTCTCGCACCAGTACTACCACTACACCCTTTCCAAGCTACAAGCTGCTATTCCACTTGGGTTTACGATTATCCACCCATTGGTGAGAGACAAACGTCGGAAAGAATATGTGCCGTCGCCGGTCAAGCTGTATTTAGCGCAATGCAAAGGTTTAGAGTGTGTGTATGTTCGTTTATTTATCGTCTCTACCGTAGCACATGCCCATATGAGCGACGCCCCCCCCCCCCCGAGGATGGTTAGTTGTTACGAGGGATGATGCAAGGATACGGGACGAAACTGCTGAGAACTCCGCCTGGTTCTTAACACGCACGGTGGATAGCACCGTCACACGGGACCTCGGTTTAACGTCTTATCCGAAAGACAATTAGTTTGTTAGTTGAAATGTTCAGCCAAGGCCTCAACCCGTGATCTTATTTTGGACACAAAAAATGTTTTCGAAGAACTATGTGAAAAATAGACCAGTTCGTCCGTGGCCAAGACAAATGTAACTACAGCTTTATTAAAGCTGCTGTTAAGTTATTTTGCTCGTCAATCGACGAGTTACACGATTGGCTTAAGACCATTTGATCTAAACCTTCTAGCATTGAGAAATTATTTAACGCAAGAAGGTTTGATAGCCCTATTTCGACTTCCACCATGTCTACACGAAAACATGTGTATTGACAGTTTTGCCACACATTAAGAAATGTGTAGTGCGACTTTAAGAAACAAACATCAAAAACACCATAATTCTTCTCTCCCTTTTTCTTGAGACTATTATGAGGACATTCGTCGAACCGAATCAGATACTTCTCAAGCGCTAAAAAAACCAAAAAACTGACAACTTTGATTTCAAAGGTAGGATTCAGTATTATGCAAGTTTTTGAAGACCATGTGGATATTTTGCACTGGTGCGGCGAGTAAATTGGAGGACAGGACGACATACATTAAGGACAATCACCATAACTTCTGAAGATTTTGTTTAAAAAGTGACCGACAAGAAAACAAATAGAAAAATTGGGATCACCAGCTTAAGAAAAACATGTGTTCATGTACACTTTACTTTCATACCGGTCAAGAAGAAATTGCATCTTCGAAAACTAAGAAGCAAATTTTCATTCTTTCATGTTAGCTAAATATAGTCGGTAAAGATCAATTGCATTCCTGTATTTTAGCTATAATGTAGCTAAAGTAGTAAGCTCATGGATCTTTATAGTTTTTAGCTCCACTGGCTGAAAGCCAGAGGGCTATTTTCATTGCATGGTGTCCGTCTTGCGTGCATCCGTCCGTCCATAACATTTCCATAAACATTTCCTTTTAAAAATCTTCTCCTCAGAAAGACCTTAACAGATTTCAACCAAATTTCACAGAAATGATCATTGGCCGACCCTTTATCAGATTTCTTCAAAGAATATTGATCGGGTGAATAACATGGCTTTGATGGGCGATGCTAATTTCCTTATATGCCTTGGTAAAACCTTTAAAAATCTTCTTCTCAGAAACCAATAGATTGATTTCATCCATATTTTACAGAAATGATTCTTGGGTGACTCATTATCAGATTCCTTCAAAGAATCTTGATCGGCTGAATAACATTGCTTTAATGGGCAGGGCTTTTTCCATATACTATAAAACCTTTAAAAATCTTCTTCTCAGATACCATTTCATGAATTTCAACCAAATTTCACAGAAATTGTTCTTGGGTCAACATTTATTGGATTCCTTTAAAGAATTCTGATCGGATAGAAATATGTGCGGGGTTGATTTCCATATTTGGTTAAAGCTTTGAAAATCATCTTCTCAGAAACCAATTGATGGATTTCAATCAAATTTCAAATTACTGAAAATGGACTGTTGATGGAATTCAACTAAATCCACAGGAATGATCCTCAGATGACTGTTTGTCGGATTCCTTCATATGATTTTGCTTGGTTGAAAAGCTTGGCTATTATGGTTGTGACTTATGTCAATATATGATATACAGTGAATTTTTTAAATTTTTATTAATACCTTTTCATCTTCCCCGGTGAATGAATCATACATAACTTAACTTGATTTTGTAAAAACAATGAAGAAGTTGAAATGCTTCTCTAGAACTATCTGATTTCAGTGACTTAGATTTATTTTCCTTATATCAGTTTAAATTGAATTCATGTAAATTTCGTCAATCAGTACATTTATGCTTGTGGAGCGATACAGGCGCGCAAGTGTCTCTAGTTATGTCAGATCTGACATATGTTAACCATTGCAAACACTACAATTTTTAGCTCACCTGAGCACAAAGTGCGAGGTGAGCTATTGTGATCGGTCGTTGTCCGTCGTTCGTCTGTCCGTCCGTCCACAATTTCTTTAAACATCTTCTCCTCCTAAACCAGTAGGCCAATCAAGCTGAAACTTTGCAGGGATGTTCCTTGGGTGAAGTTCTACAAAAGTTGTTAAAAGAATTTAATTCCGTCAAAAACTTTGGTTGCCGCGGCATGTGAAAATGGGAATCTTAAGTAAACCTTCAAAAATCTTTAAAAATCTTCTCCTCCTAAACCAGTAGGCCAATCAAGCTGAAACTTTGCAGAGATGTTCCTTGGGTGAAGGTCTTCAAAAGTTGTTAAAAGAATTTAATTCCGTGAAAAAACTTTTGTAACCGCGGCATATGAAAATGGGAACTTTTAGAAAATCTTTGTTGTCTTTTTTTCACAGACTACAAGGCCAAGGGCATTTATATTTTATATAGAGCTTAGTCATATGGTTCTCTACCAAGTTTATAAATATTTAATCTCTGGGGTCAAAAATTGCCCCACCCCTGAGGTCTGAAGTTAGGAAAAATGCTTAATTAGAGCAATTTCAAAAGACTTCTCCTCTTAAACTATAAGGTCTAGGATATTCATATTTGGTATGGAGCATAACTAGATGGTTTTGTACTATATCACTAAAAGTTGTCTTCCTCGGGTCAAAAACGGCCCTGCACTAGGGGTCAAACATTGGGAAAACGTAAAATTTGAGTATGCTAAAAAATATTCTTTATTTTAAGGAGGAGGGCATTTACATTTTGAGTGTAGCATAGCCTTTCTCACTATGTATTTTTCAAACCTATTTTCCCTGGGGGTGACAAATTCTTGGAAAGTTTGGTAATGGATTAAACTATAAAGCCAAAGGCATTCATTCTTATTGTAAAGCATTACTGGATTGTTTTGTTCAAAGCCCAAAATCTTTTATTTGTTTTATTTATTTTGCTCAAGTTGTGTCTTTTTTATATCAAAAAGTACTTTAATTTGCAGATGTTTCAGGTGGGCGATTAAGGACCATCATGGTCCTCTTGTTTGAACTTGAAAACTGTAAGTTATGTTTTTTGCAAAAATACACAACCTGTCGGAAGCATATGGAACTGCCTCGAGCGCAAGTACTTAGGTTGTTGCACGCGCCCCTTTTCTGTTGTTCATTTCAATGTTTTGTCTCGCTGTGAAAACACAATAACCATCGACAGTTACTAGGCGGCCAGCTGTTGAGTGCTGCACAGATTATTTAAAAGAATAGTCGATAGCATGTCAAAGTTTAAACGACGACGTCACCATGGAGAAAGTTGAAGAGAATTGACAATACCTCGGCTTTTCTTCTGAAACATCCTAGATTAACATTAACTTCGTTTACAGAGTTTGTTTGTAACTGATTAACATATGTTTAGTGTTAAGCTCTTGGTCAGTCTGAATTTCCAGATTTAAGTATTCCCTTTCATTAATGAATGGAAATCTTTTGAATCTTTATTCTGATGTAAGTCGTTATAAATATGTACGATAATTAGCCTGAATTTCGTAAACTGTAGAAACTAATTATAGTGAACCTAAAAAATAACGCATAGTCTGTAATTTGCGTTATAGAGTTCTTGATAAATAACGTTTATGTGCAAAGATGTCAAAGCAATAAATAACGCAATTAATTGTCTTCCTAGGGGACAACGCAATTAAGACTCGTTTATGTGGTGACCACCTGATTAAGTCTGAACTGCGACATTGCTACCCATTCGATCGGCTTTTCTGTCAATGGCTTGGGCAGAACGCCTCTTCAGGGACAATTACGCTCACAAAAAGGTCGACCCACGAAATGAAAAGTCGGAAATCATAATCAACTCAAGGATGACTACCCGCATTAAATAGGGCATATGTATTTATTGTGGCCAAGAAAAATAGTAACAACGCATGCACCTGATTATATTCTGTTGAAGTCTGGCCAAAGGCATGGCAATACATTAGGTCTTCTACAATTCTTGCAGGGCGCCTTTTTTGGTCACGCGTTAAACCACTTTTCTTTGATATTGATGTCTCATCTCGCAATATTATGCTGATGACGCTTCGTGGCACGTGAAACGGCCTACGACGCAATGCCTTTGTCAAAGATATAATGGTTTGAAGCAATTCGTCATTTGAATGTCCCACGATTGTAGAGCTGAAAGCTTTGCTATATGAAAAATGTCATCACGATTTTTGGATACTGTCAGCATGTACTGTGTCAATTTAGCCAAACTAATTGCGTGCAATATCACTCAAAAACAAGAGTGGCATACATTCTAATCGTTTGCCTCGAGTCATGGTTATAGCAATAATGATGACTATATTTGTATATATAGGGAATATTACAACAATGTCTTTTTCTATTTGTTGTTATCGAGTTCGAGAATCGTGTGAAGGTATATTTTATTGGTTAAGACCGAAGGTCGAAATTAACGTTTTGGCGGTTATCTAAGCTTGCCCTGCTTACCAAAAATGAATTTGATTTGCTATACTTTCATTTTTGAACAAAATATTTTTGATACTATTGCATACTTATTTTTCATTTGTTTGACATTTTGATTAAATCTCCATTTCACACAAATTTTGGATTAGTCTATTTTCTACCCGTCCAGTAGCGGTGCATAAATGACATTTTATGGCCACATAAAATCTTTATGTTCTACTACGGACAGGACAGGGTTGGTAGTTTTCTGCTATAACATTATTGATTCTGATTTCACCCATGACAAATCTACCTTTGATTGCGTTTACAGTAATTCTTTATGCTTCTAGCATTTTTGGTGTCAGGCCAACGGTTGTTTAGATTTACCATCACATGAAGGATTTTTAACCAACCAGAGGCAAGCTAGCCATTATTATTTTTCTTTCTGGAGGAAGCATCACAAATTTTTTAGAGCTTTAAATTCTTCCTCCACCTCCCCGTCCACCTACCTCGAATATTTAATTTCGCGAATAACGGTACTTTTGATACTCCTGCATACAAATTTTTATTTTGTTTGACATTTTGGTTAAGGCGGTTATCTAAGCATGCCCAGCTTACCAAAAATGAATTTAATTTGCTATACTTTCATTTTTGAACAAAATATTTTTGATACTATTGGATACTTATTTTTCATTTGTTTGACATTTTGATTAAATGTCCATTTCACACAAACTTTGGATTAGTCGTATTTTCTACCCGTCCAGTAGCGGTGCATAAAAATACCTACACACGTTTCGAGAACACGATAACAACAAATAGAAAAAACACACTGTTGTAATATATTCCTTTTATTATATACCTTTAGGACACGACATAAAGAACATCCTCTTAAATGAACAAAAATAACCAACTTTCCGAAAAAAACAAACGAACGTCAATACACAAAAAAGTAGTCCGTGTTTAACGATACTTGACGAATACGGTTTTTTGGTACACGCCGAATACGGTTTTTTTCTGTCGAGTTGTTTTAGATGGCCAGATTTTAATCCATATCTTTTATAGGTATATAATAGATAAATGTACCTAATACCCAGCGATTATTAAACTTATTTAGTTTCAGTACATTTTTCGTTGGTATATTGCAACATTAAAACAAGGTGCCAAACTGTCACAAGATACGAACGTCACACTGCTTAATATTAGCTGGGGGTTTGAATAGAACTGAGGTTATTTTGAATGAATATTTTTTGTCAAACAAAGTATGAAAAACAACAAAGGACAATAACTCAAAATATAAGCTAGGTAGAGTTATGGTTCTTGTACACTGCACTCCCCCTTGGTGAGATCTACCCATCCATGAAATTTCATGATTCTAGCTATTATACTTTTAGAGATATACTCCGGACAAGATTCAAGTATGAAAAAACAACAAAGGACAATAACTCAAAAAATAGGCAAGGTAGAGTTATGGTTCTTGTACACTGCACTCCCACATGGAGAGCTCTATCCATCCATGAAATTTCATGATTCTAGCTATTATACTTTTAGAGATATACTTCGGACAAGATTCAAGTATGAAAAACAACAAAGGGCAATAACTCAAAAAATAGGCCAGGTAGAGTTATGGTTATTGCGCACTGCACTCCGTATTGATAAGAAGAATATAACTGCCAAGTTTAAAGTCAATCGGACTTAGGATGACAGAGTTATGCTCCGGACAAAGAAGTGGACACCGCCAGGACGCCCGGAGGCCCGGACGCCCGGGGGCCCGGACACCACGGGTGATCCCATAATACGTCCCGTCTTCGACGGGCGTATAAAAACATGTTATTTTGGGGGTTTATTACAGTTTTACACAAAAACAATGCCTCTTCAATAAGAATTTTTTATCATATAAGCACCCCAAAACCATTTCTAGGGTTCTTTTACCTTTGATGTAAATACCGAACACAAACGGACCAAACAGTCATCTGGGAGCAAGAAAGACAAAGTTATTGATTGATTTATTGATTGATAAGGGTTTAACGACACTCTTATCAGCGTCATAAGGGGGTGGATGGAGCGCTATTGATTCCTGATATTTCTTACACCAGTACTACCACAACATCCTTTCAAAACCTCTAGCTGCTCATCTCAAATCGGTTTAAATTAATCAACCAATATGGAGACAAATGACGGAAAGGATAGGTAAAACACATGCTATGATTGTCGATGAGGAGACATAATTAATAGCTGATAGGATCGAGGTGAATCATATACTGATTGTTATGAATTATTTCGTAATTACCAAATAATGTTTCGTAATTACGACACAGTATTTCGTAAATACGACTTGTTATTTCGTAAATACGACTTGTTATTTCGTAATAACTAAATACTTTGAAGAGTAATTCGTATTTAACATTTACAGTATTTCGTAATGACGAAATATTTTATTTCGTATTTACTAAATGATTTGGATCTTTTGCATATTTAGAAAAGGTCTAGAATGTCGCTTTGGAGGTTTCCGTTAATAATCGAGAGTCACTATTTTCGTTTAAATTGAGAAACTCGCATGTGTTCGTGCAGCTAGCGATGTCGAAGAGGGTAGCATTTGCTAATCTTAACTGAAAATTGAAAACTTTTTATTGTTTTACAGTAAGTTAGGTTTAGAATAAGCAAGACAAATGATCGACATTGTAAATTGCCTTAATGGCCTAAAGTACTTAACTAAGATCAATGATTGTAACACGTGTTTGTGAAATGGGGTATTTTTTAAAACCATTTTATTATTATTATTATTATTATTATTTACTTCACGAAGATTTTTCCTATCAAGTCATTTGTTCCAAAATGTATCTTAAGTATGCAGCAAACAACATCGGAGTAAGATGAGGCAGTATAATAACATGTCCCACCCAAGTGTAGCTGCCTGGCCGGCCACTCATCATTATAAATTAAACGGTAATTCCGGCTATAGACACTGTGGTGGTTATTCGAAACTATGACGACAGGGTAATTTAAAATGTTTACGACTCTATGGATGCAGATTTTTTTATGAGTTCCACATGTTGTCGAAATTATACGAATTTTTCAAAATCTCAGATTTCTTCCGTTGGGAGGGGGGGGGGGCGGAATCAATTCGAGTACTTGTCTGAATCAGCATGGTGAATGGTGCAATGGTTTTAGTGGCTTAAAAAGCATTAACAGGATCAATATTGAAACGTCATCCGTTTCGTCACTGCAGTGATTTTTCAAATGATTAATGACATAAAGATGTGTCTCTGATATTATATATCCACGAAATTCCCTAAAGAATTGTGCAATGGGTTTAGTGGCTGAAAAAGCATTAACAGGATCAATATTGAAACGTCATCCGTTTCGTCACTGCAGTGGTTTTTCAAATGATTAATGACATAAAGATGTGTCTCTGATATTATATATCCACGAAATTCCCTAAAGAATTTTTCGATTAAACGAATCGACCAATCTCACGTCACGCCTACTTACTCCTTTGATCCCGCCCATTGACCCAGACAGGAAAGTCCTTTTCGTTTTTTAGTGGCGTTCTTTTGCAAAATTCATAGCCAGTAGTATATAAAAATTGTAAACTGGTTGGTTTGCGAGTTAAACGTCGTAACTACAGTTTGGATGACAAATATGTTTTACAAAAATGGCGGCAAATTTTGTAGTTCAAAGCTGAATTTCAAGCCTCAAGATCACGGTTTCGAGCCCTGGGCTGACCATATCAACTACGGTAACAAACCATTTGTCTTTCGGGTGGGACGGTAAACCGAGGACCCGCGTGACTGTGCTATACATCGATCACGTTACAGAACCAATCGGAGCTCTCGGCAGTTTCGTCCTGTATCCTTGCACTATCCCCCGTAACAACTAACCGTCTTCTGGGCGCGTCGCTCATATGGGCATGTGCTACGGTAGCGACGATAAATAAACGGAAACACACACACACTAAGCCTCTCTATAATGCTTTTTACCCAACTGTTAACCCTTCCAACACAGCAAAATTTTAGACTGGTCCAAATTGAAAGGAGCTGCAGACGACAATTTCATGTTGATGGAATTTTGAATTTTTTCGTCTTTTTGGATAGAAAACATTGTGGATAATGAAGAAATTGCTTGATACGCTTTTTCCTCGAGGGGCGTAAAAAGGAGGGATTGAGTTGGAATGGGTTAAACGACATATATCAAGAAGTTTTTTATGTATTCGTTCGTGTAGACCAGTCGTTGGTTTTATCCTTTCTCAGACACTCTCAAGAACAACGTTGTTTAAAAGAAATATTTCATTGACAATTCCGGTTATTTTACCAAATTACACTCTAATGGCAAGAAATCATTTGCAGAAGAGGAGGAGGTGGTTTCACAGAAGTAATCATATTTCATTCATTACCCTTGGACATCTTTTTGATAGCCGTCCGTTTTGAGAATAAGTTACAGTAAATACTGCATTAACATGTGAAGTTCTGCCCTTCCCTCGTACCATGTTATACAATTAATTCACTATGTTAGAAATTAAGATGAAAGAAATAGAGATGTCGGTATTCAAATAGGTACCCCACCGATAGCCTTTAGTTCAAGAGGAGATAATATTTCTGTCAAGGGGGATACGGTTTTACAAACCCTGTTGCATTACTTCAACATTCAACTGCTTTTAAATACAAAAATAATTAAGAGGGATTCTCGACAAAAGATTTTGTTATGTAAAATAAGAAAGAGTGTCTAAGTTCAAGGGAAGATACTCCTTTAGCCAGGGGAGTTGAGGATGAAAAAAGTTTGTTGCGAAGCGTCGACATATGATCAAAGTATCTGTAAAAATTAATTACTTTTGAAGCAAGTTTGTAGGAGTAGTTCGTGACACAAAATTACTTGCCGAGAGCTTTTCTTATGAAACAGTGTCAAAGGTTCAAAGGGAGAAAAACCTTCTGCTAGCTAGAGTTAAGACTAATAAAAGCATGTTGCAAACTTCAATATATGATATCAATGTATGCAAAAAGTTTTATTACTTTTAAAATGAAAAATTCAGTGGTATTTCGTGGTACATTTTTTTCCATCTATTTCCTTAAAGCACCCAGTTGCGGCACATATCCTTTCCGACATTTGTCTCTCACCAATGGTTGGATAATCGTAAACCTAAGTTGGATAGCAGCTCGAGGCTAGTAGGAAAGGATGGAGTGGTAGTGCTGGGATGGGAAATACCAAGAATCCATTGTTAGGTGCTCCAGCCGCCGCGATATGACTGAAATACAGTTAAAAGTGACGTTAAACCCAATTAAATCAATCAATGTTTCGTAAAATATGAAAAATGGTCTAAGTTTAAGGGGAGATGCTTATTCAGCCAAGGGAGTTATGGATGAAAAAAGCCTTTTGCAAAGCGTCGACATGTGATCAATTTATATATAAAATTTATGTTTGTTAACGGTCTACAGATTAGGACAGCTTTACCAGTCCATTTATTTGAAAGTGAAAGTTTCCAGTCTATAATATTCCAACAAAATTCGGTCATTCAAGTCGAGTAAAATAAGAAAGGTTAGAGTTCCACAAAATATTTACTTTCTTATAAAAAAAAAAATCACCATATGATTTAATATTCTAGATGGGTCTAGATTATACATATTTTCAGTTGTCTGTTTGTTTTCATGCCACCCAAAGCTTCTCTGCCTTGCTACACTATTGTTTCTTTGTCAATCGAGTACATTAATCGAAAACGGTCATTACTGGAACGTAGGAAAACAGAGCTCTAACTCCAGATCTTATAGTGCAAAATTCTAAGAATAAATAATATAACAGAATATAATGCTAATATGAGTGATTTAGTTGGAACACAGGTAAGTATTAAGATAGAGTTACCTCTGCTGCTGTCTAGCAAAACGATACTACTATAACTGGTAGATAATCTGGATGTGTCCATTTATCGGATATCATCCTTTGTTCTTCAATCTACCATAAAGTCGTCATGATATACATGTATATGACCTCTTACAGTCTCTTTCTTATTATATTTGCCAAATACTACAAAAAATAAGTAACCTGTATTTTGCAGGTACAGTATAGGGCTTTTCAGATTCAGGAGAATCAGAAAGAATTTTCAAAGAGCAGAGTAGAAGTTAGACTGGCATCACTGTCGACTGTAATAAAGCCGACAGGTATACAACGATTTTCGGTACATACACGGAAAGCCTGGCCCCTTAGGTTTTATACCTTAGTAAAATCGAAAACTAGGCTTCCGCATGCCCAGCAAATTTTGTTGACAAATTTGGACACGCCGCAGGATTTTCATCCTATACGATAAGAATCTTAGTTTTGCAGTTTTAAAGGAGTCAGTTTTAATGTTAAAACATTTCTCACATGAACAATCGAAATTGTGTGTGAGAAAACCCTTGAAATGTCATCATTTTCATGTAAAATATATGAGGAACTCTGCGTCCCGCTTCCGCCATATTGTTTACAAACAATTCATCACCCAATCAGATTCGATGTTTGGGCATACGTCATTAAATGCATATTAGCCAATCTCTTGGTGCAGTCGATTGGGATCTACCAGTCGGCTTTGTTAAAGTCAACGGCGGTACTGGTCTAAGTAGAAGTAAGCTTTAATGATAAGTGTAATTGACTTGAAAAACACATTTTTGTGTTGTTTTCATTTTTCTATAGGATTATAGTGATGCCCTTTTCAGAGCTTCCAATCACATAAAATTGTGTGTGACATGTGTAAAATTGAAAATAAAACACACAAATTAACAAGGTTGTAAGTGAGTTCATGAACACTCACACTTAACCCATTCCAACTCAATCCCTCCTTTTTACGCCCCTCAACAAAAAAGCTTTGGAAAACATTGTGAAAAATGAAGAAATTGCTTGGATCAAGCAATTTCTTCATTATCCACAATGTTTTCTATCCCAAAAGATGAAAATATTCAAAATTCCATCAACTTGAAATTGTCGTATGCAGCTCCTTTCAATTTGGCCCCGTCTAAAATTTTGCTGTGTTGGAATGGGTTAAATATAGGAAATACCAGGACCTCAAAATATTTGTCACAAAGGGCTCAGTAAAGTATATTTTGAAGATAAGTTCAGACTTTTGGTGTCTTTTTTAAAATGGTGACTGGTCAACTCGGCCCATCGGCAACTCAGCCCATCGTATAACTCCGCACGGTCAACTTGGCCCCATTATATGCTATATAGTGATATGTGTAAATTTTCATTTTGGACTTTTATTCTAATCTTTTCCTTATTCTTTTTTAAATGAATTAATTAATGAGTCATTATAAAGTAAACAAATTTTATCCATCATCAGTCAGAAGTTAGAAAAACCTATCCAGATTGTTGTAGATTAAAATGTTCATTGAAAAAACACAACCATTTAAATCGATGCAATTCCAAGAATTGTTAACATTTCTGCAAAAATAAAATAAGAATGAAAAATAAGTTTTACAATATTAATTTTAAAAATAGTTTCAAATATATTAGGCAATATTCTTGCATTACTATATAGTATATATTGGGGCCGAGTTGACCGTGCTGAGTTGACTGTGCCGAGTTATTCAATGGGCCGAGTTCGCTGGTAACCTTTAAAATACTTTCATTACTTTGATCCTTGGATTCTCAAAACAGCAAGATACACAAAAGGTTTCACCTCAATTCAGGAGTAAAAATAGGTTTAATGAAGATTACTTCATTAAATATCTTAGTCTATTCCTAATGAAAGATAACAACAGAACAATTAAAAACTAACAGCCTCAATTTATTAGACATGCATCCAGGGTTTTTTGTTTGACCTGTGATCTCAGGTTTTGATGCACTGAAATTCAAAAGAAGCAATTTTGATGCTAGAAAATTTGTGTGTCGTATTGACTCTTGAGAATTCGCAGCCATGCGTCAAGGATCATCATAAGTGTGCCAAATTATTGGAAAATAGTTTGTGAAAATATGCACCCTCATCATGTATAACACTAGCTCATTTGATTGGTTATTGATATAATCGAGTGATGGGTATGCATCAGCGATCATAATTCACAGGTACTTGATGCCTGTGAAATTAATGTTGAAATTATTTTTCAGAGTTCTAATCCTATTTAAATTTTCTAATTTGCTAATAATTTTATCAAAAAACTCACAAAATATAATCAAGAAATAATATGAAATCAATGAAAATTTTATTCAAGAAACGTCATAGTTTTTGTGGATAAAATTGGCACTTCATTTTATGAAAAAAATTGAGTAATTTGATCCTCCTAGTACTCTTGAGATTTTCTAAAACTGATTCATACTTATAATATGTGCATGAATACTAAACTTTCCCTAAAATTTAACTTGTATTAAGAATAAGATACTGTCAGATTGGAGCAATGTTCCAATCTGAGACCGAGTTTATTCTGAGGCAAAAAAAAATATATACCCGGGGGTATATAAAAATATTTCAAAAATATGTTTTATCTACAATTACTTTTTCTAAATCAAAAGGAGGGTGGGGGAAAAGGGTGATATCGCAATTTAACCCTTGGAATTTCACTTTTGACTCTTAAAAATTTTAGCCCACTCTTGACTTTTGGGTACAAGTGAAACCCTGAATGCATTAGAAATTGTAAGTGACATTATATTCTAACAGTTGTATGTGTGGAATTTGTATTGTATCCCTTTCTCATCTCACAAATGTCATCTTTGCATTAAATAATTAACATAGAAATTAACCCTTTCTTGGTCAAACCCGGGATTTTACGTCACTGTGATTTTATACTTGAGAAAACATTGTGGAAAAAGAAGAAATTGCTTGTAACAAGCAATTTCTCCTTTTCCCACAATATTTTCTACCACATAGGATTGTCAGATTTCAAATTGCATGCATTTTTCATTGTCGTCTGCAACCTCTTTTAAATTGGATCGGTCTAAAATTCCATAAAACAGGAAAGGGTGAAACAAAACCTTGAAAAAACCTTGATTGTCATTCAAGTGATGCAAAAGAAATTAAGCACTTGAAAAATATCATGGATTTTTGTGGGCAATCTCAGCAATTTGTGGAGTGAAAAATAAGACAGATTCATACCACTGACAAAAGCTTTGATTTTTTCTAGAGCTTATTTTTAATTTGTATCATCTGCTTTGGTGCTAAATTACCTTGAAGTATGGCATCAAGTAGTGTTGCTGCATGTAATCATTAATAAGCTCCAATGGCTGAAAGTCAGAGAGCTTTTGCCATGGCCTTGTGTTCGCCATGCGAGTGTGCTTGCATGCGTCTATCCAGTTGTCATCCATAAACTTTTACTTTGAAAATCTTCTCCTCAGAAAGTATTGAACAGATTTCAACCAAATTTCTCAGAATTGATCCTTGGGTGAACCTTATCAGATTTCTTCAAAGAATTTTAATTGGATGTAAAACATGACTTTAATAGGTGTGACTAATTTCCATATATGGTGAAAGCTTTGAAAATCTTCTTCTCAGAAACCGGTGAATTCTTTCACAGAATTTTGATTGGATGTAAAATATGGCTTTAATTGGCGGGGTTAATTTCCATTTATGGTAAAAGCTTTGGAATTCTTCTCAGAAACCAGTGGATGGATTTCAACCAGATTTCACAGAAATGGTTCTTAGGTGAACCTCTATCAGATTCCTCCAAAGAATTTTTATCAGATGAAAAACATGGCTTTAATGGGCCAGGCTATTTCCATATATGGTAAAAGCTTTGAAATTCTTCTTGGAAACCAGTGGACGGATTTCAAACAAATTTGACCGGATCGATCCTTGGGTGACCTTTTATCAGATTTTAAAAAAGAAGTTTGATTGGATGAAAGAATATGGCTTAATGGGCAGGGCTAATTTCCATATAAATTTCTGAGAAACCTGTTGATGGATTTCAACCAAATTTCAGGGAAATGATAACCAGATGACTGTTTGTCAGATTTTTTCATATAATTTTGATTGGTTTAAAAACATGGCTATTATGTAAGTGGGTTATGTCCATGTATGGTATACAGTGAAAATTTTACATAATGAATTTTACATAACTTTACTTGACTTTTGTAAAAACAACAAAAGTTTGAAATGGTTCAAAGCGTTGGCCTTGGTGTTGGGGAGGCATTTACGTTGGTGTGACAAACTTTAACCATATATCATATCTCTGATGTTATTGAAGATATACTCATGAAACTTGGCATGTGTATTGACCATCACAAGAGCTATCTAGACTATCAAGGGGATAACTGTAAAAGTGTTTTTGTAAGAGTTATGTCCCTTTTCTGACTTAGAATTTTTGCATTATCCAGCACCTGCAGCCGAGCGTTGGCACCTGTTGGCGGTGCTATTGTTTGGGTTTTGGATTTAAATATCTTGACAATAATGCCATTAACCCTATTTTGTAGGTACTCATTTAAATTGTCTCGTTGAGACAATTCAAATGAATACCCTGAACATAGGGTTTTGGTGAGAAGTAAGGATTTAGAACACTGTTACCCCTTCGTATCTAGAGCTGTGTTTCCAGGAGAGGGTATTTATTAAACCTTAAAGTATTTTTCAAATACCTTATACAGGTGTGTGGCACATTGCTTTAGCCGATAAATCATATCTAGCACTGAAATAAGGCAAGGTTTTGATTCCAGTTGAAGGGATTTTCATATACTTCATGTGGACAACAAAAGAAATGTCATCGGTGGGTTTGACAGGATAAGATTAATTTGTTTGGAAGAACAATATTGTGACGATTAACCGTTACAATTGGAGGTGACAATTAGCCATCAGATACTAGACTGTTTAAAGTTACAGATGAGCGATACACAAGTTTTGTCTATCTTTTAAAGCAGCCAAGAATGATGAACCCTCAACAGCCACCCACTTCTGTGTCCGGGGGAGCAAGAGGTCCAACTATTCCAGATGCATCAATGTCCCAGGTTGAAAGAGAACGTGTTTATCAGTGGATCAGCGAGCTGACAAGTCCAGATACCAGAGAGAATGCACTACAGGAATTAAGGTACAATTTTACATAGAGGCTCAGAGGTAGTTTTTGGTTTTAAATTTGAAGATTTTGGTTGTTTTACCTAGAACCATTTCAAAACAACAAAATTTTGGACTGGCCAAAATAGAGTTAAATAACAAATTCAAGTAGTTGAAGTTATAAACCTTGTTGTCTATTTGGAAAGACATAACAATTGTCCATTTGAAGACACAATCTGGTTTTTCTTCAGGAAATAATATTTTGAAAGACCTTATGATATTGTTATATTCATGAACCCTTCGGTTCAGTTCAGAATGAGATATCCAAATTTGTGTCTTTCCCCTACAGTCATTTGCTTTCACTGATTAAAGGAATTAGTGTTGCATTAATTGTTGATTTGTTATCACATCTCAAAAAAAACAGAGAAATTGCTTGTAAGAACACTCCATTAAATGTCCTGGTGAATATTAACCCTTTCCTATTTTGCAAAATATTAGACCTGCCCAAATTCAAAGGATTTACAGACGACAATATAAAATTGATTTTGTTTTAAAAATAATCATTCAATTGGGTAGAAAATATTGTGGAAAAAGAAGAAATTGCTTGTTACAAGCAATTTCTTCTTTTTCCACAATGTTTTCTCAAGTAGAAAATCACAGGGACGTAAAAACCAGGGATTGTACGGGAAAGGGTTAATTTGTTAGCTTACTGTAGCACTCATAACATTTTCTTGCTGAGCTTTCTTTTGTGATCAATGAATCTTTGTATGTGGTGCCAGATGTAGTTAGCTTTGTTAGTAGTTTGCTGTGCTTTAAATCTTGGGGTCATAAGTTTGAACCCCAGCTCGGCCAACATTCAGTGAGAAGTCGGCTTAACCCTTTCCTTGTTTTTGAAATTTTAGAGTAGTCCAAATTGAAAGAGGATGCAAACGACAATGAAAATTGGATGCAATTCCAAATAAAACCATCCTATGTGGTAGAAAACACTGTGGGAAAAGGAGAAATTGCTTATTATAAGCAATTTCTCCTTTTTCCACAGTGTTTTCTTAAGTATAAATTCACAGTGACGTAAAATCCAGGGTTTATCCAGGAAAGGGTTAAGGGGGATTTGTGGTTTGACTGTTTTTACAAATGGCAGGATACCATGGTTAGGTGCACCAGCCACCCTGACATAAATGAATTTATAATGTCGAAAGTGGTATTTGACCCCATGTAATCTATCAATAACTATGAGGCTTGATTGAACAGTTTTTCAGTTTACACTGTTTAAGAGCTCAGTTTTGACGAAATTTGCCCAGTTACAGGAATGAACCCATTTGAATATGGCACTATGGCTATATCACAGTTGGTAGGCATCAGATTCTCAATCGCGAGGTCCTAGGTTGGATTCCCAGTCACGGCAAATATCCTTTCAAGTATTTTTATCCCTCCAATGAAATAACTAAAAAATTGAAATCCATCGAAAACTCTGGTTGCCATGGCAACAAAAGAGTAATTTAAAAAAAAATCTTCTCCTTCTGACTCAGAAGGCCTAGAGCCCTACATCTTTTACATGAAATCTCAGTGCATTGACCTCTATCAACATAGCTATAATCATTTCCCTTTGGTTCCCCTGGGGCAGATCCCCTTGATGTGTATGGGTATTTTATATAGAAACAAAGAATAATTTTTAAATGACATCTCAGACAAAAACATCGAGCCAATTTAAACCAAATTTGGCAGAAATGTTCCTAAGGTGCTGCCCTTTATAAATAACTTTAAGAATTAAAGTCCATTGAATGTCAGGTTGCCATGGCAATAAGTTGAATTTTTAATAAACTTTAAAAATCTTCTCCTCCTGACCCAGAAGGCTTAGAGTATTGATGTTTTACGTGAAACTGCAGTATACTTTCCTGTTTCTAAATAGCTAAAATCATTCACTTTGGTCCCCAAGGGGTGTTCTATATAGAAACACTGAAGGATTTTTCAATGACATCTTAATCTAAACCATTGGGCCTATTCAAGCCAAATTTGGCAGAAATGGTCCTTAGGTGCCCCCTTTTAAATAGCTAAAAGAATTAAATTCCATTGAAAACTCAGGTTGCCATGGCAACAAATGGGAATATTTGAAAAAAAATATCTTTCCTCCTGACCTAGAGGGCCTAGAGGCTTGATATTTTGCATGAAACCTCAGTATATATACCTTGTTCAAAATAGCTAAAATCATTAAAATTTAGGTCCCCAGGGGTGGAGCCCAGGGTGGTGGTTCTATATAGAATCCTTAAATAACATCTCCCTCTAAACCATTGAGCCAATTCTAACCATTTTGGCATAGGTTGCCCTCTTTCACAATAGCTAAATAAACATTACTAAAATTTGTATTCTGGATCCCCAGGTTCAAAGCCTATATATGTATACAGTATGGTTATGCCAACTTGTATCATAGTCCTAGACTTAAAATCAAATTTAACTTTTGAAAGAAAAAGAGCCTTTATATCGGATGAGCGCATCAGGGCCAATGGACTTTTGTTTACTATAGTTAGTCATCATTTTTCAAATTACACATACTTTGACATGTTGTTTGTAAGTTATTTCAGTTTGGAACAGTCCAAAATTTCGTCATGGTTAAGAATATTCCAAATTGAAAGATAGCAGACTACTTTCCAAGTTGAAAATAAATTAAAAATGAGTATTTGATACTGTAGAAAACAATTTGAGAAACGATAGAGGAGTATTGCATCTTACAAACAATTTCTTTTTTCATGTTGCATTTTCCATTAGACTGATATATCTTGAATAATACACATACCGGTATTTGATATATGGGAGAGAGTTCAGTAAAGCTAAGGTGTCGAAATCATATTCAGTTATGAAAAATGCATTAAATTTAGAAAAACATCAGAAAAATCAAACATCAGTTACCTTACTGCTTTCATGTTTTTCAAAATTTTATTCTTATCCAACTTAAATTAAGTTGCAGGCATTAATTTGAATACGGTAGCAATTTGAATAGTAACCAACCTACATGGTGGAAAGTATTTCGGAAAAGAAGATATTACATGTTATAAGAGACTTAACAGCCAGGGGTTGAACGGGAATAGATTAAGTTGTTGACAATTTTTATGCCCCTGCATCGATAAGATCGGAGGCATATTGTTTTACCAGTGTCTGTCCGTCTGTCTGTTTGTCTGTCTGTCTGCCTGCAAAACTTACACAAACACATCTTGTTATTTCATAGAAATGAAGAAATTGTAACAACAGCAAGACTTATAATTTTGTCAAACAAATGGAATTTCAACTATATCATTACAGTAAAAAGCGGGAAGTTGTTCCAGATTTACCACCAATGTTGTGGCACAGTTTCGGTACAATTGCAGCTCTTCTACAAGAAATAGTCAATGTTTATCCTGCTATTAATCCTCCACACCTTACTGTAAGTACATTTTATCATTTTTTCTATCCATCTTCCATATGAACCATGGTTCAAGATGGCCTATAACCACACAATCCTGCACTTTGATGAACGATATACAAGTAGCAGAAAACAGTATTGCTTTTAAATGTACATTTTTCAAGCCCACTTGTACAGCATTATCTTCCGAAAGATGGCATTTTTCAAATACTGACCTATCTAAGTTGAGTATTCGGGATAGTGTCATTTGTGACAACTCAGCTGATTCAGTCGAACTACATTCAAAATGTCAGCGCCCATGAAATGCACGCTTCATATTCTTGATGCCTGTTCTTGGAGCACAGGCAAAACATGAATACTTTTGCAATTTGAAATAATTATTTTCCTAATGAATTTGGGGCAACAATTAAGTTTGATTTCTCCACAATTGTAGTTTTTATTGCAATTATCCACTTTATTCCTTTTGGCAGTGTATTATGGAGTTATGCATACGACAGGGCTCCGGAAATTTGGAAATCTTGTTCGGTCCGGGACATTGCTCCCCCCTCCCGCCGGCAAAAACGACCCCCCCCCTTCGCCGACAAAAACGAATACCCCCGCTTTTTTCACCTTTCCCTTTCCCATACGTAAAAGGGTTCATCTTTCATTCAGTAGCTGCCTTCTTTTTCAAATGTTCCGAAGATGATTATAATCTTCAACGAGTGGAAGATAGATGAAAACAACTGACAGATCCTACTTTCATTTTGTATTTGAAAATTCGGCAATGTACGACAGTCCACAAAATTCGAATAAGTTGTAAAATTAGACAGACAAATAAATTACATTATTAAAATTTCGGGGTTTTACAGAGCACCGCCGATTTAATTATAGTAAAGATATACTTTTTCATTTTCATAAGCTAGTTATCCAAAGTTCTGTTTATTTAACAGCCATGTTAGTGGAAAAACGCAGCTGACGTCACAAAAATGTCGGGTCAGTCCATTCTACCCCATGGGATCACAGAGTCGTGACATAGATCAAAAAGACCGACGAGAAAAACTCGAGTGGGTCTCCCACGTGTTGCACAATTTTCCTAGAGTGGAATTTGTTCACAAATCTCAGTCATTTATTTATTGTAGTTGATATCCGATTTATTATTCGGACGCTTTCCACCCCGGAACTAGGGATATTATTAAGCTGTCGTTTTCGTTTATATTTAAATTATCTGTATTCTGCAGATTTCCAATTATTGTTTGAATTCTATCGGCTATGTTTCTTACCGTGAATGAAAAACTATAAAGCATATTAACGACGTGATTTCTTAACCCGGTCTCACGTGCTTACTTGTGATAAATTAATTTCATAAATGCGTTGTGCTGAGCTATTCCGACTTCGACCGAACGGCAACTGAAGCCTGTTTATGTCTCGATTTATATACGCATCCCATGATATAGTAAAAGATATTAGTTTCTCTTAGTTTATCTCTTAATCTGCAGGTAACGCATGAAACCCCTGAATTATTTCGGTTTCAAGTGGATTTTGATAGATAGTGGGCGTATATCAATATTTGAACGTGAAATTTGATGAAAATTTCGGACCGATTTTGGTGTAATTTTTTGGGAATCCAATCGGTCTGGCAATTCAAAATTTGGTCCAGACCGGCAATTTATCGGATTTCCGGAGCCCTGGCGTACGACATAGTAATATTTTTCCCAATCTGGATAAGTGATACGGTCCCAAAGACAGGTCAATCTTCAGAGAATATGACATGCGCAGACAACGATTTCTACAGGGACAAGAAAATACCAGGGCAAATCTTGGAATGGTACAAAATAAAAAAGTCATTATATTTTGGAAAATTATCATAAATTATGTCTTTGCAGAAGGATAGAAAATATTGTGGTTCATGGTTAGATACTCTTTTCAACCATTTTCCTCATAAATAACAATGTTTTCTCAAATATTTATCTCTTCACTTTTTCTGGGACGAGTTTATTTTAATTCTCTTGACAAGTAGAAAATCATGTCTCACTTGTCCAGTTACAAGTTGAAAAAATCAATATTTCCGCACTACTGCTTAAATTTTTGTCACAATTGAAACAAAATGATTAAGAATACCCTGTAAGTTGCAAATATTTAACCCATTCCAACACAAGAAAATTTTAGACTGGTCCAAATTGAAAGAAGCTGCAGACGACAATTTCAAGTTGATGGAATTTCCATTTTTTTTTTGTCTTTTGGGATAGAAAACATTGTGGATAATGAAGAAATTGCTTGTTACAAGCAATTTCTTCATTGTCCACAATGTTTTCCAAAGCTTTTTTCTTGTGGGGCGTAAAAAGGACTGCTTGAGTTGGAATGGGTTAACCCATTCCCACACAGTGACACTTTTATACTCCACTCAATATCAAAGGTTTGGAAAACACTGTGGACAAAGAAGAAATTGCTTGTTACAAGCAATTTCTTCATTATCCACAGTGTTTTCTACCCCAAATGAAACAAAACATTCTAAAAATTTCATCATTTTAAAATTGTCGTTTTTGAATTTCTTTGAATTTGGACTGGTCCAAGATTTTGCTGTGTAGAAATGGGTTCATGATAGAATTCACAAAGTTACACGGTTTGGCTATATTTTCAGGGTCACCAATCAAACAGAGTGTGTAATACTCTGTTGGTTTAAGTTATTTAATGATAGAATTCACAAAGGGTTACCACGGTTTGGCTATATTTTCAGGCTCACCAATCTAACAGAGTGTGTAATGCCTTAGCATTATTACAGTGTGTCGCTGCTCATCCGGAAACTAGGTCTGCATTCTTACAAGGTGAGGTGTACATTTTGTCAATATATAAACCCATTCCCAGGGGTTGACACTAACTTAACTTCAATGGGATCCCACGGGAATCCCTGGTTATTACTTCAGGGTTCCCTCCAGATAATCAGGGATCCCTCCTTGATATAAATTAACTCATTCACACGCAATCCTGTCCTTCTAAGCCCAACTTGAAAAAAAAATTGGAAAACATTGTGGAAAATGAAGAAATTGCTTGTTACAATCAATTTCTTCATTATCCACAAAGTTTTCCACAAAAACAAACAAACATACAATCAGGAGCATTAGTTGATACATTAAGATCCATTGTACTGGAGAAATATTAAAGGATCCTGACGGAAACCCTAGCCTGAGATAGCTGGGGTCCCTTCCAATTTCAGGGATCCTCGGGATTCCTGCACTATGTTAGTGTCGACCCCTGATTCCAAGACGACAAAATTGTAGCCTGATCCAAACTGAAAGAAGTTGAAGCTGAAACCATTTAGTTGAGGGAATTTTTAAAAAGCTCAGTGTTTAGGGTAGAAAACATTGTGGATAATGAAGAAATAGCTTGTCACAAGCAATTTCATTATTTTCCACTATGTTTTCCAAAGCAGTTTACTTGAGGGGCATCAAAAAGCATCGATGAGTGGGAATGGGTTAAAGTTTTATGGAATATCTTTAAAGCTGGGGATAAGTATCATCGAACGAAAAGTCAAAACATATCAAAAAGTTGGGTTAAGGTAATTTTAAGGAAGGAAATTCAAGTCACATCTTTCTTTTTTATGCCCAAAGGCTCACATTATGTTATGGCTCCTGTATGAAGTAAATCTGTGTGAGCGACTTCTTACCACTCTAAATTTCTGTGCTGTTGTAGATATGTTTGCAACCCTTGTTTTAAATTTTTCGGTGTGGTTCTATTGTTAACCTCCCTGGAATTATTAAATATGAGCAATCTAAATTAGATTTCACATTTGCATCATTCTTTTTAGTTCTTAACCCTTGTCATGCTGAATAAAATCCTTTTCGAATTGTATAAAAATCAAAGGACTGAAAGCACTTGTTGTTCAGTTTCAATATTTCTTTTGAAAATTAATTTCATGAACATTTCTGGTTACAAAAGGACAGACAGGAGGTGTAGACTAAGATCAGACTGCACTTCTGTGCAGTCTGATCTTTGTCTATACCTCCTGCTAAAACCGGAATATTCCAGGTTCAGCATGACAAGGGTTAATGTGATTTTGTAAATTGATCTTAATGATCAATGTGTAAGTTTATTGGCATATTTATGTTTGGGATGCGTGTCTTCAATTCTTCTTTCACATTTCAGCTCACATCCCCCTGTTTTTGTACCCATTCCTGCATACAGTCAGTAAGACACGACCATTTGAATATCTTCGTTTAACAAGTTTGGGAGTTATTGGTGCTCTAGTCAAGGTATGATGTGCTTTTAGCTGGATTACAAAAGTTTAGATATACAGTATATTGGTGGCTTAGTGCAAAAACATCATAATGATGATTTTGCACTAAGCTGTCGATATGGATTCACAATTTAAAGAAATACATCTCCACTGGGCAAATATTAACCCTTGTCATGCTGTATAAATTATCTTTCTGGAATTCTGCAAATCAAAGGGCTGAAAGCACTGATAGAACTTATTGTTCAAAAATCAATATTTCTTTAAGAAATCAACTTCATAAACAACTCTGGCAGGAAAAGTACAAGCAGGAGGTGTAGACTAAGATCAGCCTGCACATAAGTGCAGTCTGATCTTAGTCTACACCTCCTGCCAAAACAGGAATATTCCGGGTTCAGCATGACAAGGGTTAAGTTGGCCTCCCAAGCAGAATGTGGCATAGATTGAATGTTGTGGTTGTACTGGAGTGAGAAAGGACAGAAGCCATGGTAATGTGCACCCGCTGCCATGATATATCTGAAATACTGTTGACAGTGGTTTTAAATGCCATACAAAAAATGTAATGAAAACAACATATAAGTAACAAGGGTATTTCTATTCAGAAACTTAAGAGGATATTGCTTGCAAAAAACTTTTTTTTTTCAAATACATCATGCCTTCAAATTACTGTAAATAGGATAATTTTCACATCGACTTATTTTGTATGAACGGGATCCAAAGACTTAACAGCGAGTTCAAGAATTTGCGAGCAGCCATATGGTATTTTGGTTATTTCGGTGAGGATCTCCTGGAATACTCAAGCAAAGAAAGAATTGATATACAATTACATTATTATTCCATACAGACCTTTGAATAGAATGATTACTAGTTATTCATTTTAAGAACACTTACATACTCTCTATTCTCATAGTATATCGTTTCCTCTTCTGAAATCGTTCTAAGATCACAAATTATGCATAAAAGTTTAATTCAATTTTGGAAAGAGCTAAAAAAGAAATTTAATGTATAATATTTATACCTTAACCCATTCCAACTCAAGCCCTCCTTTTTACGCTCTCAATTAAAGAGCTTTAGAAAAACATTGTGGAAAATGAAGAAATTGCTTGTATCAAACAATGTCTTCATTATCCAAAACATTGTGGAAAATGAAGAAATTGCTTGTATCAAGCAATTTCTTCATTATCCACAATGTTTTCTACCAAAAAAAAAACGAAAAAAAAATAAAATTCCATCAACTTGAAATTGTCGTCTGCAGCTCCTTCCAATTTGGACTGGTCTAAAATTATGTTGTATGGGAATGGGTTAAAGCACAGACCCATTGAATTTTCAATATAATAATAGCCTTACCAAACTGTCATAGGAGAAATAATTATATCCCATGTCAAAACAAGTGATATTGTTTGCTTTTAATTGATTTATTTCGCATCTTCTGCTTTCAGTTTGTTGAAAGTTTCTAAGAATCCATGCAATGAAGAGTCAGCTTTTTAGTTCTTTGTTGTCTAATTGTCGTTGCCTATAATTTTATCACCTCGTCCTCTTTCCAGTGTTATGTTTTTTATAGCTGTGTTCAATACACTACATAAGTGGACTTATTTGGCAAGTTATATAATTTTGTGGCTTGCTAAAAATTCGTCCTGTTCTCAAAAATTATTTATTCATTTGGTGGTGGGGGGGTTACGCCGAGAAGGTGATAATCCCAATTTGAATAAAGTGGGATGATACCAAAATAAGGTAATTATTTTGTTCTTTGGTCTTCATTGGTCCCCAGCTTACTTTGGACCTCTCCATATTTTTCTGGACAAAATAGTCCAGATTAAGCATGATACTTGAATTTCATGAGCTGGTTGTCTCATGAATATTAGCGAATATAAAACCCTCGCTACTAAAACCCGATTTACAGTATCTCTTTTAATACAGTGTGACTGTGCCTCTTGAATATTTGTTGAGAATCTATGAAATTCATTATCAGAACTTAGCAGAACTATAGATAAAGCAAATATTAAAAGGGGGATTGTGTGAGAATTAGTTAAGTTTTCGAGAAGCAAAAATGGTAGCCAACAAGTAAGAAACAATGGTATCTGAATGTTTTATCAGTTCTATTGTATTTTTACAGACAGATGAACAAGAGGTTATAAACTTTCTTATTACAACAGAAATTATTCCACTTTGTCTACGCATAATGGAATCAGGCAGTGAGCTTTCTAAAACAGTAAGTGTAGCTTTTTTCAGAGAAAACTAGATTTGATGTCATAACTTATTTGTTTTCTTTGTCAAATTGTCATCATCCTTGCAATATTATTGCAGATCACAACCTCAAATTGTGGAAATTAATGAAATCTTTGTCTCTCTTGGTAGAAAACATTGTAGAAAATGTAGAAATTGCTTATAACAAGCAATTTCCTCATTTTCATTCTTGTTTTCCAGAACTTTTTTCTCAAGAAGCATAAAAAGGAAGTTTTTATGTGTGAATGGGTTCTAAATGGGTTAAAAAACCAGGTCACTTTGTCTAATTTGAAGAAATCTAATTTGTAATTTACATTTAACTTTTTCCAGACAAATACTTTGAAATTTTGTAAGAATGTTTGTTCTTGATTTCTTAGACAAGATTTGATGAGGAGTTTTACTTTTGCAGTAATGGACTCAGGTGAGCGCTTTAGGGCCAATGGCCTTCTTGTATGTGTGTGTTTAAGAATAGACAGATAAGTTTTTCATTTCATGATCAACAAGAGCTATATTTTCACTCATGGCTCCGCAACTCTTTATAGGACAGCTTTTGTTGTTCACTCAATGAAAGATAAATTCATCTTACTTCAAACCGAACAATTATCCTCTAAGACTTGTTAATGATCTTAATACCAAGGAACACCAATTGACATCAGTGCATCATTTTATACAATCCTCCATGAAATACTTCTTGAAGTCTTTTGTAATCAACTTAGCGTCCACGACAATGCACTGGCTTTGATTGAATCCTATCTTACAAACAATTATCCTCTGTAACTTTCAGTGAATAACAATATGAACTTCAAAATATAAATCATCAGCATTGTTGTCTTTACCAGATTCCCACAAAATGACTCTTTTTGACACCCTAAGAAAAAAGCTTTGGAAAACATTGTGGAAAATGAAGAAATTGCTTGTCGCAAGCAATTTCTTTATTTTCCACAATATTTACTACCCTAAAAGTAAAAAAATAAGTTTCATCAACAAAAATTTGTCATCTGTAACTGCTTTGAATTTGAACCAGTCAATATTTTAGTAATTGTTAGTTTCATCTATCAAAAATGAGCATCCTGATGTGCCAAAAAGTTATTCATATCTCTATGAACAAAATTTTGAGCATGCCACTGTTTTGTAGTTCTGTAAAAAATGTATCAAATGTCATTAAATTTTAAGAAATGAAGACAGTATTTCATGGTTTTACACCTTCAAGAAAACAAGAAATATCCTCTTCATCTCTTAAATAATTTATTTATATTTTTCAGGTAGCTACATTCATATTACAGAAAATATTATTAGATGAGACAGGGCTTTCCTACATTTGTCAAACTTATGAAAGATTTTCTCATGTAGCCCTGATACTGGTGAGTGAGTTGTGTGTTATCAGTAATTGCGTAGTCATATGGCAGCCCATTTCTGACGTAATAGTATCTTGGTTGTTAACCCTTTCCCTTTCAATCCCTGATTTTTATGTCCCTATGTTTTTATACTGGAGAAAGCATTGTGGAAAAAGAAAAATTGCTTGTAACAAGCAATTTGTTCATTTTGACAATGTTTTCTGCCCTTTTGAATGATTATTTTACAAATAAAACCGATTTTATATTATCGTCTGCAAATCCTTTGAATTTGAACAGGTCTAAAATTTTACTAAACAGGAAAGGGTTAAACCAATATCCTGATGAAATAATTCTAGACTGTAGAATATAAAAAGGGAGTAGATGACATTTTCTACTATATGAAATTTTATAATTCTTTGTCCTTTGGGGTAGAAATTGTGGACAATGATGAAACTGTTTTTACAAGTAAATTTCTTAACCCTTGTCATGCTGAACCCGGAATATTCTGGTTTTGGCAGGAGGTGTAGACTAAGATCAGACTGCACTTAGGTGCAGGCTGATCTTAGTCTACACCTCCTGCTTGTACTTTTCCTGCCAGAGTTGTTTATGAAGTTTATTTCTAAAATAAAAAAAAAAAAAATGATTTCTGAACAAAAAGTTCTATCAGTGCTTTCAGCCCTTTTATTTGACAGCATTTCAGTAAGGTAATTTATACAGCATGACAAGGGTTAATTCTTAGCTCGGCTGTTTTCAAAAAGAAAAACAAGATATTTCTATGGCCAGGTTATTGTCTGTGTCCGCTCCTGCTTCAGCGTCTTCGTGTGAAAACTTAGACATTCTGTAATAATTCACACTTTCCTGAACACATTCACCTGAAACTTGGAATATATGTTCGCTATCAAGCAAATTTATGTTCGCTATCAAGCAAATGTCTTAAATCTTGGCTTGGCTTTTTTGTTATTTGTGTACAGCCGTCATACATTTTCTCAAAATTGGAGAAATCGAATTTCTGGATAAGTCTAGCTCAGATCCAAATCACAACTTTATTCCTACTTAACCCATTCCTACTCAACTAAATTTTAGACTGGTGCAAGTTCAAAGAAGTTGTAGACGACAATTTCAAGTTGTTTGAATCTTAAATTCTTTTTTTGGATAGAAAACATTGTGGATAATAAAGAAATTGCAACAAGTAATTGCTTCATTTTCCACAATGTCTTCCAAAGCTTTATATTGGGGAGGCGTATAAAAACGTCACTGTTTTGGAATGGGGGAATTTCAATATGACCAGGGAATACACTTTTTTGATGCTTTTCGGATTAAATTTACCGTTGATGTTAGTCTGAGGTGTGACAAACCTGAAACAACAGCATGTCACTGTCAACCTATTGGGCTTCTAACCAATGGCAGCTGCCAATCAAGGAATCAACTGACCAATCAAATTCAGCCAAGACCTCAGCTTTCAACTCTGACATTGGCAGCTATTTTTGTTTAGCTTTTTTGTTTTTTTGTTGGTTTAATGACTAAAAAGTCGAAACTACGGCTTATTCAAGCTGTAGTTACAACGTTTAGGTCCCGAACCAACTATTTTACAATTATGTTACATGCTACTTGCCATTAATTTTGTAAGATTAGGTCGTTTAAAATTGAAGCAGGACTTCCTGTCGGAGTTGATGGCCGTGTCTGAGTAAGTGGGCGGGGCCAGCGATTGGTCACAAACCATGAAATATGTAATTACCAAGAACATGCCAATGTCAACACATGCTAAAATCATTCCAAACAGCTCTCCTATGAATAACTGAATTAATATTAACCCTTTCCTGTACAATCAGGGGACTTTATGTTGCTGTTATTTCATACTTGAAAAAACATTGTGGTAAGAGAAGAAATTGCTTGTAACAAGCAATTTCTTTTTTTTCCACAATGTTTTCTAACTTATTGAGTGGTTATTATTCAAATTATATCCACTTTAAAATGTCGTCTGCAAAACCTTTGAATTTGGACAGGTCTAAAATTTCCAAAAACGGGAAAGGGTTAATGAAATTTCAGACTTACTATTCAAAATGCTATCCAGTTCTACAGCTGAAAACATAACATTTAACCCAAGCCCTTGGTTAGGGGATGCAAATTTTGGAGTCTAAGACTAATTGTTGGATTGTAAGAATTCTCAAATGTGTCTGAAGTGAGATCCATGAACCCTTTTGGAAAAATCAGACAGAAATAAAGAGTATTTGAAGTCATAGTTGAATACTTTGTTTATCTTTACCCTCAATTATATTGATTCCTGCTATGATTTATATATTTCTATGAAAAACTGATGGATAGATCTCATTGAGGAGAAATGCAGTGCACAAGAACCACAACTCTTGCTTGCATAATTTTGGAGTTATTGCCCTTTGTTGTTTTAAAGACTAAGATTTTGTCTGGAGTATATCTCAGAAAGTATAATAGCTATTAACTTGAAACTTCATAGGTGGATAGATCTCGTTGAGGAGAAGTGCAGTGCACAAGAACCACAACTCTTGCTTGCATGATTTTGGAGTTATTGCCCATTGTTGTTTTAAAGACTTAGATTTTGTCCTGAGCATATCTCTGAAAGTATAATAGCTATTATTGAACTCATTGAGAAGAAATGCAGTGCACAAGAAGCCTAAATCTAACTGGCTTCAGTTTACTATCAAGCTTTTAAGGCGGGGGATGGCCATGTCCAACATGGCTCTTGTTACAAAATGTTTTGTGTTTTTTATCCTATTTGGTTTTATGTTTTTTATCCTAACTGGCACATATTTTCTCATGTGATTGCTCTTTAAATTTCATATGCAACCTCTGTCAAATTTGACAAGTCTTAATATTTTGTCTTCTGATAATGGGATAAGATAAGACCACTCTTGTTGTATTACCTACTCCTTTTTCAGGGTAAAATGGTCCTTCATTTATCCAGAGAACCTTCATCAAGACTTCTAAAACATGTAGTCCGATGTTACCTCAGACTTTCAGATAACCCAAGGTTTGTATACCTGTATATGTTTTATTAACCCATTCCCACACAATCCCTCCTTTTTACGACTCTCAAGAAGAAAGCATTTGAAAACATTGTGGACAATGAAGAAATTGCTTGTATCAAGCAATTTCTTCATTGTCCACAATGTTTTTTACCCCAAAACCCAAAAGACAAAAAGAAAAAAAAAAAGAAAATTTCATTAACTGGAATTGTTGTCTGCAAAATCTTTCAATTTGGACAAGTTTAAAATTTTGTTATGTGGGAATGTGTTATGGTATGCTTTGTTAAAGATTTATGTGAAAGTCTCATACCTCTCTTCCTACTGTTATCTTTGCTCTAACAAAATGCTCATACCTTTGTGACCATAATATCAAACCATTTATACATTACTCTGACATTTATATTCGTGGATTTTTTAGACATTCACAGTTAAAGTTTTACATGCATGTTACATTCTTGGTCAAAGTCTCTCCAACTGTTTCATCTATGTTAATCTTCATACATTATATTGAATATTTCAACTCTTAGGCAAATATTCATTACTCTGGCATTTAGGTCAGTTTTAACCTTTTTACTTGGAATGTTAAGTACAAGACTTTCTATTACAAGTTTTGGATGCTATTGAATTCAGAGTTTTTTGGCTGTTTATCAATTGCTAGTCAACTTTTAACCTTTTCCCCTTTGTAAAATTTTATACTGGCCAAAAGTAAAAGGAGTTGCAGATGACAATTAAAGTTGGATGCAATTTGAAATGAAACCATCCTGTGTGGTAGAAAACATTATAGAAAAGGAAGAAATTGCTTTTCACAATCAATTTCTTCTTTTTTTGCGATGGTTTCTCAAATATAAAATCTCAGAGACGTAAAATCCCAGGTCTGTACAGGAAAAAGCTAAATATTTTCACTTTTTGATGTAACAGAGCCAGAGAAGCCCTAAGGCAGTGCCTGCCAGACCAGTTAAAGGATCAAACCTTCAACATGTGCTTAAAGGATGATAACTCAACAAAGCGTTGGCTAATACAGTTACAACAGAATCTAGAGAATCCGGTTGTGCCAGACCCAAGGGCACAGACACAATCCCTTATTGACCTTAGCTGAATCTAACACAGTGTAATTAGACATTATCTCGCCCTTAAGGTGTATGAATTTTGCTGACTAAATCGGTGATCAAATTCTGAATCAGTAAATGTAAGATCTACTGTAAATCGGGTTTTATTAGTGAAGGTTTTATTTTCGCTAATATTCGCGAGTCAACATCCTCGTGAATTCAAGAATCTCGCTTAAATTTGATCATTTTGTAAAGAAAATACGGAGAGATCCGAAGTAAGCTGTGGACCGTCGAAGATGAAATAATTCACCCATTTCGGCTTCATCCCAATTTATTTAATTCATTTGAGGATCATCACCTTCTCGGCGTAAAAATGGAATAAATCTCTTTTGAGAACAGGACAAATCTTAGGAGGTGGTAAAATTTTATAACCTGCCAAGACAGTCAACTTAGTCTATTGAACATGTATACAAACATAACAATGGAAATCAGACGAGGTGATAGAATTCTAGGCGACGACAATGAGACAGCAAAATGCTAAAAAGTTGTAACTGACTCTTTATTGCATAGACTCTTAGAGCCTTTTTAGAAATTTAGAGCAGGCGATGCGAAATAGATCAATTAAATTCAAACAATTGTACCTGTTTTGTTACGGGATATTATTATTTCATCTTATGACAGTTTGGTAAATATAGTATCGTATTGATAATTTGATGTGTTAGTGCTAATGACCCAAAACATTTTTTTTATAACGGCTTTTTAGCTCTTTTCATTTTTCAAAACTTAAATGCATACCTTGTGATCTTATAGCGATTTTAGGAGAGAAATTGTCATACTATGAGAATAAAGAAGAGGTAAAACGTTTTTAAATTGATTATCAGAAATCATTCTATTCATAGGTCGATGTCGATTCAGGTTGTAATCGCATATGGATTTTTTCATCTCCGGTGTATTTCCGGGGATACTTACTGAAATTACCGAAGTACCAAACGGCTGCTCGCGAATTCATGAACTCGCCAATAAGTCTTTGGGTAATTCTCAGGCAAAAATAAGACGACGCGAAAATTACCCGATTTATAGTATTAAAGTCTGTGCGTCACATTTCCATCAATTTCACATATTGTTGGCTTTGTGCAAAAACATCATAAGTGTGTATACAAAGTAAAGACATTTATAATGTTTTTGCACTAAGCTAATGATGTGTTAAAAGTTTAGATTCTCAAAGTTTATGGTAAAAAACATAATAAAACAGGCAAATCTTTGGTTTGTCACCCAAACATTGTAACTACAGCAGAATGTTAGTTTGCATAGTTTATGGTCAAGAACATAGCATAACAGGCACATGTCTGATAGTCACCCAAATATTCTAGCTACAGACTTATGTTAGTTTGCATAGTTAATCGTCACAAAGCCACCATCATAGCGCAATCAATAGTGCATCAGACTCCTAATCTTCAAACATGTGAAGTCATGGGTTCTATCCCTGGCGGCGGCACATATTCTTTATGACATTTGTCTCTCACCAATGGGAGGATAATCGTAAATCTAAGTGGGATAGCAGCTGGAGGCTAGGAAAGGATGTAGTGGTAGTATTGGTGTGAGAAAACCAGGAATCCATTGTTAGGTGCTCCAGCCGCTGCAATATGACTGAAATACTGTAAAAAGTGGTGTTAAACCCCAATCAATCAATCAATTATGGTCACAAACATAATAGGCAACTCTGGTTGGTCACCCAAACATTTTAACCACGGCTTAAAGTTAGTTTGCAGGGCTTTTGCCAAACAAACATGACTTAAAAAGGCAAGTCTTTGGTTGGTCACCCAAACAGAGTGACTACAGCTGAAAGTTAGTTTGCATAGTTTTTTTAAAAGAACATGACATAAAAGGCAAATCTTTGTTTGGTCACCCTAACATTGTAACTACAGCTGAAAGTTAGTTTACATAGTTTATGGTCAAGAACATGACATAATAGGCAAATCTTTAATTGGTCACCCAAATATTGTAACTACAGCTGAAAGTTAGTTACATAGTTTATGGTCAAGAACATGACATAAAGGCAATTTTTTGTTTGGTCACCTGAACATTTTAACTACAGCTGAAAGTTAGTTTACATAGTTTATGGTCAAGAACATGACATAATAGGCAAATCTTTAATTGGTCATCCAAACATTGTTACTATAACCAAAACAAAAAAGCCCAACAAAAACATTCGAGTTGAAAGATACTATTGATGACACAACTACTAGTTGAACAAGTCATTTCACTTTTATGACTATTTTCCAGATTTTTTTTTACTTAGAGGCGTCAAATAAAAAAATCAAAGTACTGTAAAGAACTTTTAGCTAGCAAAGCATTGTTTTGTGCAGTAATCTTCTTTCTGATAAAGAAACGAAGTTAAAGGGTGAAAGTGACCAAGGAGTTAACCCATTCCAACACAATCCCTCCTTTTTACGCCCCACAGGAAAATAATTGTGGATAACAATGTGGAAAATGAAGAAATTGCTTGTCACAAGCAATTTCTTCATTTTCCACATTGTTTTCCACCTAAAGAGTTAAATATTTTAGAATTTTCAGCAATTTGAAATTGTCGTCTGCAACTTCTTTGAACGTCAATGTGCTCAAGTGAGATAAAATACCTAGGAGATGAATTTGCATGCAGAGTTTGCAATAGTTCTGAAATACACAGAAATTCCTTTTTATGGCGTAGGCATTTAACGCATTTAGTGGTTAAGCCTCCAGTGGCGTTTTGCACTCATTGAACTTTAGTTGACCTCAAAAATTTGTCTGTTAACTTAAGCTATCAAAGATGACGGTTTGCTAGCTAAATATGTACGGTAATGGATTATCTTATGACCACACAACCAAATTTTAGACCAGTCCAAATTCAAAGAAGTTGCAGATGACAATTCAATTTTATGGGATTTAGAAAATATTTGATATGTAGAGTAGAAAAAATAGTGGACATTGAAGATACTGTTTGTTTCAAGTAATTTCTCTGTAGTCCACAATGTTTTCACTTGAGGGGGCATGAAAAAGCGGGAGTGTGTTGGAATGGGTCATAGATGTTGAAGCTACCAAGGTTTGGTGTGTTTCATTGCAATGCCAATGTTGTTTACGACCCCTTTGAATTTCGACAAGTCCAAAATTTTGAAAAACAGTAAAAGATAACCCAATATCACTCAATTCAATTTATGCTCTAAAGAAAAATAACCCTTGACAAATTGTGAAAAAAGAAGAAAAAGCTGTTTATCAAGATTGTCTTCTTTTCCCACAATATTTTCTACCCTATCTGACACAGAGTAAAAAGATTGGACCATAGTTGAAATGTTGTCTATAACTTCTTTCTATTTGGACCAGTCTAAAATTTTGTTGTTAAATGACTTATGAACTCAGAACGGGCAATAACTGATTCTTTTACTTGTGATAGTGACAGTTTCTGTAAACATGTGCAAAATAAAAGATTTTCCAAAAGTTATTTTTTTGATCTTGTCTCTCTGACGTTTCCAACTCAGCTGTTTGTAGGAGAAACCCATGTATTGCTGTAGATTAGGCATCATTTTCTGTGTACTTATTGTACAAAAACAGACATTTCGAAATATCTCTGTTATTACTTGAGACATTTCGTAGAAATTCACAAAGAAAGACAATTCACTCTCTAATACCAAAAGTGGTAAATCTGACAGTATTTTGTAAGAGTTATATTCCATTTCAGATTGTCCGTCTCTATATATTATGAGTGTCAGGCATCTGTACTATAAAATCTTCCCCCAAACCAGAAAGACTACAACCCTAATATATGGTATGTAAACCCTTGACAAGTTTGTTCATGTAATGCTCACGGTGTTCTGGAAGGGCCTTGCGTGAATCAACTTATTTTACATAGAAGAAATGTTAAAAAATGTCCATAGAATTAGAAGATCTAGGGCATTAATAATTCGTATGTGTTATCTCCTTGTAATCCTCTTCCAAGTATTATGGGGTCATATTTTAGCTTTGCCCCAAGTCTTCCTTCTTTACACAGAACATAAATATCTTCTCTGAAACTAAAAGGGTTAAAGTATTGATAATTGGTATGTGTATCAGCTGATGATGAATGTTAAATACAGTCAATCTAGCTCAAGCGACCACCTCCTTTCAGCTGCCACTGTCAGTCAGCAACCAGCATCAAGATTTCCTTTCCAAAAACAAAAGATCTTCATAATTGGACGTTTTTGCTGACAGACTTATCAAAAATTAAATCCTATGATGAAAAATCTCAATAGAATTCCATTAACAAAGGATTAACTCTTTCCTGTTTTATCACTGGTTTTTACGTCCCTGTGTTTTTATACTTGAGAAAACATTGTGGAAAAAGAAGAAATAGTTTGTTACAATACAATAAATTCGAATTTACATTTTTGTCTGCAAAACCTTTAAATTTGGACCAGTCTAAAATTTAAAAAAAACAGGAAAGGGTTAAGTGAGAATCGTGAGATTGTTTATATATGCTGTTAAACAGATCCCTCATACATGTCACAAAGAAGTGTATTAACCCTTTCCCGTCATTTGAAATTTTTGACTGGTCCAAATCCAAAGGTGTTGCAGGCGACAATGAAAATTGGATTACAATTTCAAATGAAACCATCTTTTCTCGTAGAAAATATTGCGGGAAAAGGAATAATTGCTTGTTGCAAGCAATTTCTTCTTTTCCCGCAATATTTAGTCGCTTATTGCATATTTAACTGTATTCATGGGTTCATGTGAAGGCTCTGTCCAGATATGTCTGATGATTGATATTTAAACCTATCCTGTTCTGCAAAATTTTAGACCTGTCCAAGTTCAAAAGTATTGCAGATGAAAGTTTAAAGTGTATTCATATGCAAAATAACCATTCAGTAGGGTAGAAAATATTGTGGAAAAAGAAGAAATTGCTTTTGACAAGCAGTCTCTTCTTTTTCTACAATGTTTTCTTAACTATAAAATCACAGGGACGTAAAAACCAGATCAGGAAATGGTCAATATCTCTAATTAAGAATTTATACTACATCGAGAAATAGAAAAGGTTTGGGCCAATATTGTAAGACACGTTTTATAAACATCTGTAAGCTTTCTTGGCCGTTATTCAACACAACAAAGTCCATAGTTTTCATCGGATTCTCTCCACGCCTTCACAGAATGATTGAATCGTCACTAGGATTGTTCCTTTCGATCCGTTAAGAAACACGGGAAAAGGGGCTCTATAAAAAAATTATTTAACCCTTTCCTGTAAAAACCCGAGATTTTACGTAACTGTAATTTTATACTTGGGAAAACATAGTGGAAAATGAAGAAATTGCTTGAGAACAAGCTATTTCTCACTTTCCCACAATAGTTCTACCACATAGGATTGGTTAATTTCAAATTGTGGTCTGCAGCCTATTTCAATTTTGAAAAGTCTTATATTCCAAACTAGATGGTTGTCCAAGGACAAATGCTGTCGAGCCCGCAAAGTTTTGTAGGTATCATGCTCCAGATAAGCACAATTTAGTGTTTTAGCTTTGACCTTGAACTTGAAGCTATCCAAAAAAAATTTTTTTTCCAAATGGCACATCTACTCATGATGAGGCACAATTGTGCCAATTTATTTTGAAATCCACCCATAATTGTAAGAGAAATGCTCCGGACAAGCACAATTTTAAGGTTCGACCTTGAGCTGTGAACTTGAAGCTATCCAAAAAGTTCTTTCAAAAATAGCACATCTACTCATGATGGAGAATAATTGTGCCAAGTTATTTTGAAAATGCCAAGTTAATTTAAGGAGAAATGCTTCGGACAAGCACAATTTTAGTGTTTGACCTTGAGCTGTTACCTTGAACTTAAAGCTATCCAAAAAATTCTTTCAAATGGCACATTTACTCATGGTGGAAAATAATTGTGCCAAGTCATTTTGAAATCCATCCATAAATGTAGGACTAATTGTCCAGACAAATTCAGACGGACGGAAAAACGGACTTACTTACGCACTAACGCACAAACACCGACCTGTCAAAGTGACATCTATGTCTCGCTAACCGCGAGCGGGCTCGACAAAAAATCCTCATCCTAATAAAAGTTCACTTTTTTCACCTGATTCTCTTCAAACGTTCTCAGAATGATTGCACAACCACAAGTATTGCTCCTTTCGATTTAAAATCTTTTGTAACACAATTAAGTCTACAGATTTCATCGGATTCTCTTCAAACTTTCACAGGATGATTGTATGATCATTAGGATAAAACCTTTCGAAACTAGGTCAGTTCCGTGAAGTATCACGGGACAAAGGGGCTCTAAGAAAATTTCACCATAAAATCCTCGTTAACATAATTGAGTCGACATTTTTCAGAGGATTCTGTTCAACCTTTGAAAGTATGATTTTCCAGCAATAGGATTACTCCCATCGATTTTTGTTCTGATCTTTTAAGTTTAACGGGAAAAGGGGCTTTATGAAAATTTTATCACAAAATATTCGCAAATACAATTAAGTACATATATTAATAAGATTATCTTTTCATAAAATGATTTTACCATCATTACACTTCAATTTTGAAATTGAATCTGATCCGTCAAGTATCACCTGAGATGAGGTCTTACGAAAGCTAAATTTATTCAAATATTCTGGTTATCACAAACATGACAAACTTGGTGGTATAGGTATTCGACTGTAGTAAAAAGAGAAGAACATTTGGAGTTATTGATTTGCTCAAATGTCATTTAAATATCATATCGATTGTATATGGCATATACCGTAGGAAACGTATAAAATAATCATGCTTTCGTCGTGGTATGAAATGTTTTACCAAAAATATTTTAAAGTGGTTACATATGATGAATGAAGAACAGATGCAAAATGGTACAATGTAATCTTTAAGGTGTAGCAAACAAGATGTGTTCGTAGAGCACTAAATCCCGGAAAAGGCTTTTTTTTCCAAGTTTGACCTTCTTTACTGTGTTGACACGGAAAAGTTGACGGACAGGCGGACGGACGCCTTCGCTATAGCTCTTCTGACTTTCGGTAAATAGAGCTAAAAATAATATAGGACAATAACTCAGATTCAACAAGGTAAAGTGAACTTCATAATCGTAGATAGTATCCTTTCAGAGGTATACTCCCTCAAGTTTCAAAAGATCCAAGGGCATTCACTCAAGAAAGTAAAGTTATTGAAGTATATTAAAACAACAAAAGGAAATAACATAGAAGAATTATCTTTCTTTATGCACTGCACTTCCTGTTGATAGAGACTATACACTCATGAAACGTCATAATCCGGCTTCTATATTTTGAGAAAGCATAAAAAATAATAAGGGGCGATGACTAAAGACATGTGCTTAACAGAGTAATGGCTCTTGAGCATTGTACACCCCATTTGATCATTAAGATCTATCTGAATGTGAAGTTTCAGTCATAGCTATTATTCTTGCTGAGATAAGCTACGGAAAAAAATCAAGTCTGAAAAAAAACAAAGTGCAATAACTCAACAGCTATCCTTGGTAGAGTTACGGTTCTTGTGCAATGCACCCCCCGCCCCTTGATAAGATTTATACTCCCATGAAATGTGTTAGCTATTATACTTTAAGAGATATGCTCCGGACAAAATTCAAGTAAAAACAACAATATGGGCAAAAGGTAAACGATGTAGAGTTATGGTTCTTGTGCACTACACTCCGTATTCATGCAATTAATGAAACTGTCATGTTTCAAGTCTCTTGGTAAAGCTTTATCAAATTCTTAAAAGAAATTCAAAAAGTTGAAAAAATGCATTTTAGGGCTAGGCTTTATCAGACTGTAATGCAGAGGTGGTAATCGTTACTGCTAGACCGAGTTCATTTGATTTATGACAGAAAGTCACCTTCGTTTAGTAAGTGATACTTTCTGACTAAAGTTGCCTCCCGTTTAAAAAAGATATCTATTAGTAATTGTTGTTTTCTCTCTTAGACCGGAGGAGCTTTTTCGGCGTTCAAGCACCTCTAGTCTACTTACTAACTGACGAATCGCGTCTGCTAATCAAAGAACAGATCAACAACCAAATCCTTCCATTAGAACGGAAGTGAACTTTGAACTCCGACATTGACCGACATTTATGTGAAGTAATTTTGAAGGTTTGGCGACTTAAAAAGTCGTAACTACAGCTTATTCAAGCTGTAGTTACGAGTTTTAGGTCGTAAAACCAGAATTTTCCCTTTCTTTGTTGCGTATTACTGGACATAATTTTTTTCAATGCCGTTTGTTATCGAAATAGAACTGCCTGTCAGCGGGTGGGGCAAGCGATTGCTTCCTTCTATTTAAGGGAACAACTGCTACTATTTGTCATCACCATCATTCATCACAATTTCGTCTCCGTTTGAGACGGAAAACAAAAAGTAACAATAGAAACATCAATCTTCAAAGTGAGTTTTTAACGTTAGTGCTCATTTGTTTTACACTATGCATAATGAATGCTATATACAACAACATCAGGAGAGTTTTTGCGACTTACTTAAGTGAAGTGCAGAAGGATAGTGTCAGCAACAGAGTTGAATAGTTGTTAAATTGATATAACTACTAGATTGGTATTATACTGTTTTCAGTAATTCTTGTTTGTAAATGAACTTTAAAATAATTATGTTTTTCTTTTCCGTTATAAATACTTGTAAAGCCATGATGAGAGGAGGATCAGTTACAATTGAAAGATCGTTGGCCCCGCCCACTGATTCCACTGGCCACGCCCAGTTACTCTGCTGGCCACGCCCCCTGACTCCAAGAGCAAGTTTATGTTCGATATTTAACGATGTTATTTAGTTATTATTATTTATTTTGACAGTAACATGAAAAAAGTAAACGTAGTCAGCTGTAATTGCGATGTTTAAGTCGCAAAACAAACAAAAATGCTTCAATTAAGATTTATACTTCAATGGAAAAAAACTCTTTTCATTTCTGGTTATTCAATGCAATCATGCAATGCAAGACAATTATTTTACTAGTTTTGAGTAAAAATTCAAAGATCTGTTTTGTACGCAAGCCTATAAAAATAGTTACGTGCTAAAAAATTGTGTTCAAGGAAGTATGAAAAAAAGATAAATAAATAACAAATCAGCCTGTCGAAACCCTTGAAATTTCATACACGAAACTAAAATTATATCCTGCACGAATCATTTTGCCATAAAGACGTGTGGTGACATGGTGACATCGTTACAGAGAACTCGAATTTAATTGTTATTTGATATAGATAAAATACATTAAACTGGCGTCTGGCACCATATTTAAACCATGATAGCAGAGTTTTAGACTGGTTCAAATTAATATCAGATGACGTAGATCTGCGATGAAAAAATCAATGTCATTTTTGCTAATAACCAATGTAAGAAAAGAAAACAAAATTAATGTCACAAGCAATTTCTCTTTTCCCATTCGCGTTTTAGAAAGATATTTTTCAATTTCGTTAAAACATTGGAAATGCGGTAAGGTGTCTAATGGGATTAACTCTGAATTTTGTAGTTACATACTAGGCTCTACCTGTCGAAGCCCAGAGTGTGGTTATCTGACAGGATGTTGATGAAAGCCTTCTTGGTCTTTCTTTGCGTTTCTTTTCGATCTGCCGATTCGAGAAGACATTCATCTCTGGTACAAGTACCCGGACCACAGAGTAGTTTCAATCTAAACAAGGTAATCAACTGTTTATCCCATTCCCACACAATGAAATTTTAGACTCGTCCAAATTCAAAGAAGTTGCAGACGGCATATGCGAATTGTATAAAACAATTTTAATAGCCTCTCTTGATATAAGACAATGTGGAAAATGCAGAAATTGCTGGTATAACAAGCTATTTCTTCATTTTCGACATATTTTTCCTAGAACTATTTTCTTTGGTGGTGCAAAAAAAGGAGAGATTAAGTTGAAATGGATTAACTGTGATTAGTGATGTATAGTGATAGTGTAGAGGTAAACTAAATCAAAGAAAATCTATTTAAGAAATAAAGTGATTTCTTTTTTTTTTTTTTTTTTTTTTTTTTTTTGATTGTTTGTTTGTTTGTTTGTTTTCATGGAGGTATGAACCGAAAAACCTAATCACACTGTATGAATACGCGAAGCAAAAAATATTCTCTTCATATCTAATAATTTAATAGCATCGAGCGGGAAAAAAAAGCTTTACAAATTTTGATACCTTTTTGTATGGGACTATTTTGTGCTGAAGCATACAAAATTACTGCGTGCTGAAAATTTTGTTCATGGAGTTATGATTTTTTTCCCAGACCAATCAGAACGCCCGTTTTTGATAGACGAAATTAAAGATTGAATTATATATACATTCAGGTTTGACGAATCTTCTATGCATCCCGATAATCTAGAATAAAATGATTTGAGGTAAAATGTTTTCAGTGTTAAAAGTATTGACGTAATTATGCCTGACGTCACAAACTGGTTCCTGTTACATGCACGTCGGTATACTCGACGCAATGGGTCAAAGCTTTACTACCCCATTGTGAGAGACAACGAACGACAACTCTGGAAGCTTGGAGAATGAGCTATATCCTCAGTATTAATAAGGGAAGACCCAAGTATGCAGAGTAAAACGTCGGGAAATGTTGGATGTTGGAATGCCGAATTGAATTAACGGATCGCTAGCCACGCATACTGACCTAAAACAGGAATATCTACTTCGATATCAAACGGCTATATTCTGAAAAATTTATGGCTAGTTACATGTAACAAAAAAGTAAAAAGGGTTGGTTGGCGATTTATACGTCGTTACTACAGCTTTTTCAAACTGTAGTTACGACTTTTAAGTCGACAAACCAACAAAAACAATTCGCATAAATGTAGACCAACAACTAAGGTTAGTAAAGGGGTTGAAAAGGAGTTGAAAAGATCAGGTCCGGGCTGAATAAAACATTTCATTGGTCGATTTATTCCTTGATTTTCATTCGTGATTGGTAAATTACAAAATTTTTCCCCTCTTTACACAAGATACTGATTCTCGTTTTAGTATTTAGGCTTCTGGTTTGTGCAGGCGTATTTGGTCCCGAGAAGTGTACCCGGCTTTAAAAAGTATTCAGACGACGTCACACGTTATGTACAGGAACCAGGTGGTCGCCTAACTATTCGTCTGACTTACAGGTACAGGACTTTTGAAGTCCCTAATCTAGTGGTAAAATGCGGGCGATGGGAACCCTTACGGTCCCCCTTCGTATCCACGATGCTTCTCTCACTCCCGTTGTATATAAAGGTATTTCTTACAATATAAACAAATGTGCTGTGCCTGTCAGGTGCGCTGTAAGTTTAGAGCCGACTTGCAGATGACCAATCGGTGACCCCGCCCACTTACCCCGTTGGCCACGTCCACTTCGATTTTAAAAGGCTTTTATTTCGCAAATTTTATAGCAAGTAGCATGCAACAAAATAGAGAATAGTTGGTTAGCGATCTATCCTCAACGTCGTAACTACAGCTTGAATAAGCTGTAGTGACGACGTTTAAGTCGCCAAAACAACGAAAGAGATTAACAAAAATGGCTGCCAACGGTTGGAGTTCAAAACTCATTTCTTGTCCAAATGAATGCTTTAATTGGTCGAATGATTATTTATAACCACCGTGATTGGTCAGTTCAGTGATCGGTAGTAAAATAAATGTGCAAAGCGTTTGAAAAAGACTATAACACCAAATTTTAAAATTATGACTTTGAAAGACAAGACCCCTTGCGGTGCTGACCACAATATAGAATCGGAGCGACGTGCATGGAAAGTATTTTAGTAAAACTTTGAACAAACGAGAAATACTTTTTTTTCCAGCAATTTGCACCCAAGTTTTCCTTTCCATTATCTTAAAGATGCATCAAATGAGGAATTATTAGGTAATGGGTAAAGTGTACTGCAGTAATTTGGACGTATTTAAACGCAATTCGTGTTAAACGGAGATATCGATGTTTTTCTCATACCACAGATTTATTCGCTTTCATATAATATTTGAATGCAATATCCCGGAAAATAGTTTGCAAAATTTAAAGGTCGATTATCAAAATAAAACTAGCTATTTCCCTATAAGCCTACGTAGGTTTTTAATCTTCTTGGGACATTCACGGGGTGCGTAAAGCCGTAGGAATCACGGATTCTCAACCTGACGTCAATTGATGTGACGTCTACAGGAGTTGTGATCGCTAGTAGTTTTCGAGTATGTAAAATTCAGTCTAAAACTGTCGTAAAAGTTATTACAAATACAGACACTAACCATAGTGTTGTGATTACCACTTGATGGACTTTGGTTGTTCCCTTGTCACTTTTTTGTAGTTTCTGTATTTGTAAATGAGGTCATGCGGAGTTTGCAACCGAATGTCGTAATTTCTAAAAATCACGCGGATTTCCGCTGAACCTTTTCTAGACAACCAGAAAGAGCCACTTTATTGAGTCGAAACAAACGCAATCTTCCGACCCCCTGTAATAGAACTAACCCATATCATTCTGAACCCGGAATATCCCTGTTTGTCAGGCGATACAAACATAGATCAACAGGCACAAAAAATGAACCAAGAACCTGCCGTTTATCTCCCTTGTTGAATTGTTTATAAAATTAAATTAACCCCTTCCTGATCAATTACTGGTTTTTACGTCCCAGTGATTTTATAATTGAGAAAACATTGTAGAAAAATAAGGACTTGCTTGTAACAAGCATTTTTTTTCTTTTTCCAAAATATTCTCTATGCTACTGAATTGTTATTTTTCAAATTAAATCCGTTTTAAATTTTCGTCTGCAAAACCTTTGATTTTGGACAGGTCAAAAATTTTGGGAAACTGGAAAGGGTTAACAAAATTATAATTGACCCATAACTAGTGCGTTCAGCACATTTATTTTCAAACAATTAGGATGACAAGGGTTATCGTCCTTTTCATTTTCAAATAAAATACGGTTTGTCGTTGAAAATTAGAAAGTTTGATCTGTTTCTAGAATAAGTATCATCAGAAAATAATGAAAATCAATTAAAGCAGTGATTGTATAGAAAGGGTTATGGCACATCGCATAAAGTTCAGTCTGCTTTTTGTGTTACTAAACCCTCGTCCTGCTCAATATATACCCTTTCTCATATTTTCTTTTTGTCGAATTTGGATCTACTTTGTGATCAAATATTTGTTCAGTACTAAGAGAATAAGCAGGTAGTGAAGACTAAGATCAGATTGCACATCTCTGCAGACTGATCCTAGTCTTCACACCTGTCACAGCTATTGTCGATACAGGAGTATTCCGGAATCAGCATGACAAGGGTTAAATTTTACCACATAATTTAGTTTGTATCCTAAAATTTTCAGAAATTTCCGGCATCCGTTACTGTCGGTACTTTGATTTATATTGTTTTTCACTCATTCTTGCCGCGGCCTAAGCGCAGTTGGAAGCGCATCGGACTCTCAATCACGAGATCCCGGGTTCGATCCGCGGTCGCGGCAAATATCCTTTCCGACATTTGTTTCCAACCTATGGGTAGATAATCGTAATCGTAAACCTAACTGGGGTGAGCAGCTAGGGGCTAGAAAAGGATGTAGTGATAGTAAAGGTGTTAAAAATATCCGGAATCCATGGTTAGGTGCTCAAGTTTCCGCAATATGACTGAAATACTGTAAAAAGGGTAGTTAAATCCCCATCAAACAAACAAATCATTGTATCATTATATCTTTATTATACAGGACAAACCGGTGTGTTACAGTTGTGAATGATTACATACCACTAAAGAAACCAGGGACGTTCGTCTTGAAAGACGGATTCGGTAAGGACTGTCTTCTGAGTAACACATAATGAAGTTTAGCGAGTACAGGCTCGTGCTGTTACTATAACTAACTCAAGCTGTAGTTATAGTGTTATTTCGAAGTGTTATTGGTGTCCGTTGTCGAGAGGTAGAGCGTCGGCTTCCCGATCAAGAGGTTCTGAGTTCGATTCCCGGGAGCGGCTATCGATCTTGCTTCTGTCATTGGCCCACACTTTCGGCGCGAGTACTGGTGCCTTTTCTTGGAAGCAGAATCGAGAGGGATTTATATAAGTTGGAAGAACGTGTTTCCCAATCGATGTAAAAAAATAAATAGGTTTAAACCATAAGTGTTATTTATACGCGAAGTGAATAAATCTAACAGCAAGAACAAAATTCGATGCTTGCTTAAAACCCCCTCTCTTTTTTTGTCTTTCTACAAGTCATTTATTAAATACATGGATGCGAAGGCTGATTGGGGTCTTCTCTTGGTGCACATGTGTTATTATTTCACAAGCCATGATCCATGTTCTCGCCCACTAACCAAAGATAGACTGTCCGGCTAAAGTAATAAACGGCATTATTCTTGTAAAACGTGTGGTCAGGAACATAGATCAATAGATAAATCGTTAGTTGGCGATCTAAAAGTCGTAACTACAGCTTGAATAAGCTGTAGCTGTACTTACGACATGTTAGTCTCCATACCAACAAATATGCTTGGCATCATTATCTGAGTTCAATGTTCATTCCGGTCTGAATGAACGATTTAACCTATTCAAACATTAGCCCTCATTTTTACTGTGGAAAACATGTTAAATGAAGAAAATACTTGTATCAAGCACTTTCTTCATTATCCACAATGTTTTCTATCCAGAAAGACGAAGAAATTAAAAACTTTATCATAATGAAGTTGTCGTCTGCAGCTTCTTTCAATTTGGACCAGTCTAAAAATCATTGTGTGGGAATGGGTTAATTGGTCGATCTATGTTTTGATTGGCAGCAGTGATCCGTCAACATTTGTTAATTTATTTAAGATATGAAGAGAATATTTTTTGTTTTCAAGGAGTTATGAACCGAAAAACCTAATCAAACTGTATGAATACGCGAAGCGGATTCATACATTGTGTGATTAGATTTTTCGGTTCATACCTCCATGAAAACAAAAAATATTCTCTTCGTTTCTTGTAATTTAATAGCACTGAGCGAAAAAAGCAAAAACTTTACACATTCTTTTTGTATGGAACTATTTTGTGCTGAAGCATACAAAATGACCGCGTGCTCAAAATTTTGTTCGTGGAGGTATGAATTAATGTTTTCGACCAATCAGAGCGCCCCTTTTTGATAGACGTAACTAAAAATTAAATTATTCTAAATTGTTTCAACAGGGGACTCACTAAGTGGTGGAAGCATTGTCGTATCTACAGACTATCGATCGTTCGCCATTAAATGGGGCTGCGCTGGGGCTTTAGTGAAAAGGATCTGCAAAGACCCGTATGTCATTGTAAAGACAAGAAAACGAAAGCCTTGTAAGAAAACTCTGGGAATTATTGAGAGGTTTCTCGGGATACTGTTTGGTTTGAGATTGAAGGAAATGACCAGATATTCGCATGATGATCGTAAGTATTATAGATGTCTTATTTTCAACCCATTCCCACACGATAACACTTTTAGACGCCCCTCAATATGAAAGCTTTGGAAAACATTGTTGAAAATGAAGAATTTGCTTGTCACAAGCAATTTCTTCATTTTGCACAAAGTTTTCTACCCCAAAAGACAAAGATTTTATAAATTTCATCACCTTAGAATAGTCATCAACAAGTTCTTAGAATTTGGATTGGTCTAAATTTTATCGTGTGGGAATGGGTTAATAGGTTACTTTTTCACGCCCTTCAAGAATTAAACCAGAGGAAATGTGTAGGAATTGTAGGAATTGTTTGAAACAAGCAAATTCCGTCAACTTTTTATTGCCTTTCGTGTTAGTCCCCGCTTTCTCCATTCCCGAAACTGTAAACTTATTTTGTGGAATACTTGCCGCCACAAACTTAAATAGTTAATGCATTTGGTTTAAATTGATTTCTTTGGAAGCCCTGTATCAGTAACGCGATGAAATCAAACTTTCAAACCCTGCATGGCCAGCGGCTCAGATAACATCATTTTCTCTAGTCGGGAATAAATCGTCATATACCCAGGAAAGAAACGGTATAACTTATAAAATCCTTTGAGCCGATGAGATGACTTTTTGGACATTCAAAAGTGACTTAAAAAAAAAAACGGTAGGCAGATGAATCATTGGTGTTAACTTAAAATGACCTTGTTTGGTTGGTAAATGTAGTAGGATAAATATGTTACTATAGTAAAGGATAGAAATGTCGATATTAACGTTTGAGCGTATATATGTAACAAATCGTATCATAACGCCAAAAGCTACAGGGCCACTCCTGTATCAAATTGCGTAAGTTTATACTAAGTAAAATGATTTACTTGTGTTCTTTTAGTTTAGAGTTGCCAAGTACCTTGCTACAAGTAATTTCTTAATTAACCACAGTGTTTCTAGCCAAAAATACTTAGATCTCAAAATCTTATCTACTAAAATTGTCAGCTTCTTTCAGTTGACCAATCGCGGCTGTCAAGCAAAGAAACAGTCGGCCAATCAAATTATTCTTTTTGTCCGGGAGTGAAGTTTGAACTCCAACTTTGGCTGCCATTTTTGTTAAGTTTTTTTGTTGGTTTGGCGACTAAACGTCGTAACTACCCATTCTTCCATTTTGTTACAAACTGCTGAACATACATATTGCAAAATAACGCCGTTTAAAATCGAAGCAGGACTTCCTGTGGGAGTTAATATGCGGGGCCAAAGGAGTATGTGAGCAGGGCCAGCGATAGGTCAATTTGAACCAGTAAAATTTTTGTCAACCGGTAATGGGTTAAAAAGCATTCCGGTGTGGATACTCTTCGTCCTAGAGTGATGATTTCAGCTATGTTATTGCAAGGGTTTTCTCCATTTCTTATTTATACTCTTTTTTCGATTTAATTCCGTATGTTTTCCGTTTTTCACGGTAATGTTTGGTACTGTTAATCCTCTCTTTTCTCCGCTTTTTGTCACTGAGATTCTAAATAGCACTGACCCTTTGCTTTCTCTATTTCAAGGCGTGATACTAGTTACATTGATTTCTTTTTTAGCTCACCTGAGCACGTAGTTCGTCCGTCGTGCGTCGTCCGTCAACAATTTCTTTAAACGACATCTCCTCCCAAACCATCGAGCCAATTTGAACCAAATTTGGCAGAAATATTCCTTAGGTGATCCCCTTCAAAGATAGCTAAAAGAATTGAAATCTGTTAAAAACTCTGGTTGCTATGGCAACAAAAGTAAAATTTTAAAATAATCTTTAAAAATCTTGTCCTTCTGACCCAGAAGGCGTAGAGCCTTGATATTTTGCATGAAGCATCAGTATATTGACCCTTTTAAAATAGCCAAAATCATGATCTTAGGGTCCCCTGGGGCGGAGCCCCAAGTGTGTGTGTGTGGGGGGTAATATAGAAATAAAGAACGGTTTTTTAAATGACATCTCCTCCCAAACCACTTGGCTGATTTGAACAAAATTTGGCCGAAATGTTTCTTAGGTGGTCCCCTTCAAAAATAGCTAAAATAATTGAAATCCGTTAAAAACTCTGGTTGCCATGGCAACAAAAGTAAAATTTTAAAATAATCTTTAAAAATCTTGTCCTCCTGACCCAGAAGGCGTAGAGCCTTCATATTTTGCGTGAAGCATCGGAATATTGACCTCTTTCTAAAAAGCTAAAATCATGATCTTCGGGTCCCCTGGGGCGGAGCCTCAGAGGGGGGGGGGTTAAATAGAAATAAAGAACGTTTCTATAAATGACATCTCCTCCCAAACCACTGGGCCGACTTGAACCAAAATTGGCAGAAATGTTGCTTGGGTGGTCCCCTTCAAAAAAGCTAAAAGAATTGAAATCCGTTAGAAACTCTTGTTGCCATGGCAACAAAAGTAAAATTTTAAAATAATCTTTAAAAATCTTCTCCTCCTGACCCAGAAGGCGTAGAGCCTTGAATTTTGCATGAAGCATCAGTATATTGACCTCTTTAAAATATCCAAAATCATGATCTTCGGGTCCCCAGGGGCGGAGCCCAAAGGGGGGGGGGGTTATATAGAAATACAGAACGGTTTTTTAAATGACATCTCATCCCAAACCACTGGGCCAATTTGAACCAAATTTTGTAGAAATGTTCCTTAGGTGGTCCAGCTTAAATAAGCTAAAGAATTGAAATCTGTTTAAAACTTTGGAGCCATGGCAACAAAAGTGAAATTTCAAAATAATCTTTAAGAATCTTCTCCTTCTGACCCAGAAGGCGTAGAGCCTTGATATTTTGCATGAAGCATCAGTATATTGATCTCTTACAAAATAGCTAAAATCATGATCCTCGGGTCTCCAGGGGCAGAGCCAGGGGGGTATAGGCATGAAGCATCAGTTCATAGACTTCTTTCTTATTTCTGAAATTATAACACATGGAAAAAGTTTTTCCTTCTTTCAAATCAGCACTAAAGCCTTTGAATTTGTATTTTAGACTTTTGGATCCCTATGTCCATAGTCTTTATATGTAATTGTGGCCCACTTGTTTCATAATCCTAACCTTAACATGAAATTAGACTGTTGAACGAAAAAGAGCCTTTATCTCAGGTGAGCGCCCCAGGGCCAACGGCCCTCTTGTTTATATTCACTGCATTTCATGTTTTCGTTCAAGAATAGAAAGTCCCGCTTCGATTTTACAAAATGTATAGCCAGAAGAATGCAACACACTATGGGAATAGTTTGTTTGTAAACGCCGTAACTGCAGCTTGAATAAGTTGGAGTTACGCCGTTTTAGTCGCCAAAAAACGAAAAAAATGTTTCACACAAATGGCGGCCAACGCCTTCTTTTAAAATTCTTTTTCGGGCTAAATGAATGCTTTGATTGGTCGATTGATTCCTTGATCGACAGGCGCGATTGGTCAAATTTCATATCATTGTAGTTAAATGTACAGACTAATTCCTGTGATATACTTGCCCCTGTAGCTATGCATGGCTGTGTAATTCGCCGCTCTGCCATTATTATATCATAGATTTTATTGATAGTGTTCTATGATGTAATCTGCCAGGACGTGGGTCATCTTTCGGGCTTCCTCTAAAATACGACCGCATTTAACCCTTTCCTGGTCGATCCGTGGTTTTTAAGTCCATGTGATTTCATACTTGAGGAAATATTGTAGAAAAAGATTAAACTGCTTGTAAATGTCTGAGTCCGGGCTGAATGACTGATTCAATTGGTCGATTAATTCCTAGATTGACAGCCGCGTTTGGTCAATCTGTCATATTCTAATTTCTTGTTCACTATTTTTTCAGCATGTCCTGACAAAACTGGAGGTTCTTGTCCGGCTTTTCAGAAACTTCTTAGTTCAAGAGGAAATGGATTGTAAACATCAATTGTTTTTTTCCTGTTGGAAATTTGTAAGAAGATAACTATTTACCGATCACAAAATATTCTAACCATTTGTTGCACTCATTAAACCCTACAGTTTATGCATATATAACCAGTTGGTTGTTGTGGGGTTAGGTACCAACAACCTAGGGTGTGAGGGTAGGGATCGCTTCGTCCGGAGTGATCAACAAATAACAATATATATGTTCATGATTATATTCTCCGTCTCCAACCAACAGTCGAATAAAACAATCTGAAATGACACAATAAAACACACTAAGTTTCTCTTTTTCCCGCTATGTACATGTTTACCTATAAATATCTCAATAGCAGACGATCTACACTTACCAGTTTAGGGAACCGAAAGTATCCATCAATCAAACCATCCACCACTCTGCTACTACACGTGATCCTGTAAAACAATGTGACTTTTATTAAAACATGCAAGTTAGAGAAAGGTACGAAAGCGGACGGGGCGAACCGGAATGAAACAGCTGGCGCGAAATCTAGTGACATAAACAAAGAACGTTTCTAGCAACCCGATCTGGACTCGAAGCATTACAACAGACCAATCGAACGTTTCAGATGAAGCAATGGAATCTACAAATCAGTTACAAACCTTCAATACAAATGGTCAACAGTGAAATCTTAGATTTTCTATAAGCTAAACAAATTGCCAATATTGTCGTGTCTTCTCGATTGTGAATCCGTCAGAGCAGAACGGGAACAAAGGGTCATATAATAAAACGCGCCTAATACCTCGAATCAAACAAGCCAATGGAAAAGAGTTTTACAACCCAAACCTCAAACTGTCGTCTGGTTACATACTCGCCCTCTCTGAAAAATGACGTCTCGTCATTGTCACGTCAGCGTTACGTCAACGTCAATCGTTCGTCAAAACCTACTCTATAGCTAACCACTACTACTACTGAATATATTTAAAAGACAAATAATCAAATACAATTCTTCAAGAGCTGTCAAGAAGAAATCAACGTGTTAATTATATAGCTTATGTACATTTCAAAAAAACAACCTCTTCAGCTCTTGAACGATCCCCTGTTTAAATGATCAATATTTAAATATTCATTTATTGATAACTATTTGTATTGCTACTTCTGCAGCTCTGAAACTTATATGGAATCATAAGTTTAAACAAACAACTTCGTCATCGCAACTTCTGCATCTCAGAACCTGACATATAACCAACATTGAAAAAGTTAGTCAATTAACTTCTAATTCTGTTGAACTTGCATCATCTCCTCCCCCTCTCTGAAATTGTGCTCTGTACAATCATCAGTTCAACGCAGCAACAAATCTAACAATTAAAACAATAAGCAATGTTAAAAGAGATACATTGGTCATTTAAAAGAGTACAATCTGATTATTTAATCACAAGTTATTAATTCATAATGGCTGCAATTAATTTGTGAGCGGTCTCTGAATCAACGCTATTCAAAACACCAGATTTCATGAGTTCATCTAGGGCATGCAATTTGCTATCAAATGGTCTAGGACTCATAGCTTTTAACACATATTCCCCGTATCTATCTGGTGCTTTCTTCTGTCTAGATGATCTCCTTGGCGCAGGCATAGGCTTTTCCTTCGCCTTAGCAGCCTCTTGTGCTTTCACCTCTGTATCTACTTCTTTTATATCTGTCAACATGTCTTGTTGTTCAATACCCGCATCCTGACCCGAAATTTCTTCTTCTTCCACATCGAGTGAATGCTCTTCATTCACATGTTCCTCCTCTGTCTCATCAGTTTCTACTAAACCTCCGATTTCATCATCGTCGTCTATCTTTTCCTTTCCAACAAATTTTCCAGCAAGACTCTTATCTTGCTCTTCAATTGGAACTTCTACCGATCCTCCAAGAGCCTCCACGACAAAGCTATGGGCGTCCCCATGACATTGCCTTACTCCAACACAATCACCTTCGTCGTCTGACTCTTCTTCTCGCATGACGTCATGCCTCTTCTCTTCTGTTTCATCAATTCTTCTTTCAGTTTCATCAAATTCTTTCTCTACGCAATCTTCAACAGCGGGATCTTCTCTATCCTCTCCACCCTCTATCCTAAAAAGAAGGTTTCTGTGTAGCGTTTTCTCTATTCCAGATGTTTCTGATCTAATTCTATAAACGGGTATCTCAGGTCGGGGTTGGTCAACTATTCTGTAAGCATCTTCCTCAAATCTATCAGCAATTTTGTGTTTTCCTTCGAAAGACACAATTTTCACTAAGACTTTATCTCCTATTTCCAATCTCACTGATTTCGCTTTCTTGTCATACTGAAGCTTTTGTTTCGCCTTTGCATTGCTGGTATGCTTATCTACTAATTTTCTAGTAGTTTCAATTCTATCCTTTAAGTCTTCTACAAATTCTTTGGTTGTCTTAGTCCCTGTTTCTTCTGTAATACTACTGTACTCTATATCTATTGGTAATTTCGGCTTACGTCCAAACATTAGCTCGAAAGGGTTGAATTTTGTAGATTCGTGTGGAGTACAATTATAGAAGAATACCAAAGAATTAACATATTTCTTCCAATCTTCTTTCTGGTTAGGCTCTAGTGTGCCAAGCATATCTAGAAGGGTCCTGTTGAAACGTTCGGGCCCTGCATTGCCCTGCGGGTGGTATGGCGTCGTATGTGACTTTTTCATGTTTGTGATCATACATAATTCTTTTATGATGTCACTTTCAAAGTTTGCTCCAGATAAAAAGTAATAATAATAATTAGAATTAGAAATAGCTTCGGTTATTACACAAAATTTCTGTGCTCCAGATAATTAAATGTGTTTACAACAATTTTATTGTCTTTGTAAAAGTATATGACATAGAATTGTTTTTTTCAGCTGTATTCTTAAATGATTTTTTCCCTTGAAAAAAAATTTAAATAATTTGTTGTCCATTGAGTTTGTTGTGAAAATAGAATATCTGTTTCACAAGATAATACTGACTTTGTTGTTTCGTTTGAATTAATGAATTCAAACAAATTTTCTTTTTTTTTCAACATTCTATTGGAATTGTCATAAAGATTGTGGCATTGTTACTTGGTTCAACAGCTTGTACTTAGATCAGTGATTTATTAATATAGTAGAGGGAATTAGTAATTGTTTTTTTATACCAACTCAAGTTAGCTTTGTGACTCATCACACTGTGGAATTGATTATTGTATTAGCATTTAAGACATAGACATGTCAAAGGAGAGTAAAATGGAAGCTTCGGCACCCGCGATTTCAGTCGAAGAAGGAAAGCTGTT